>JADRCH010000067.1:2820739-3131595 GCA_019843965.1 Rhynchomys soricoides | reverse complement strand
AGTAGTAGTAGTAGTAGTAGTAGTAGTAGTAGTAGTAGTAGTAGTAGAAGTTGGTGGTAGTGGTAGTGGTAGTGGTATGTATATGCATATGTTTTCCTACTTTTTGTTTTTTCAATGGGAGATTATTATTTCCCATATTGTCATGTCTGTAGTTAGCTTCCTTGATTTAGATTTTTCTTTTTAGCACTTTCTGTAGGACTGTACTTTAGCTAGATGTTCTTTACATTTGACTTTTTAGGGGAATATTTTATTTTGTCCACATATAGTTATTGAAACTTTCATGGATGTAGTAATCTGTAGTGTCTGGATCCTATTAATATAAGCTCATCTGTCTTTTCATTTCTTGACTGATTTGTCAGGTGTAATTCTAAAAGGTTTGCATTCAGGTGTTACTTGGTCTTTTCCCTTTTTAGCTGTTAATATTCTTTCTTTATTCTTTATGTGTAGTGTTTTATTAAGTGTTCTGGTTATTTTTATTTTCTGGTCCAATCTATTTGGGGTTCTATATGCTTCTTGTACTTTTATAGGTATCCCTTTCTTTTAATTAGAAGAATATTCTTCTACGGATTTGCTGAAAATATTTTCTAGGCCTTTGGGTTGTGATTCTTTTCCATCATCTATTCCTATTATTCATAGATTTAGGTTTTTTATAGTGGCCCAGTTTTACTGGATGTTTTGTGTCAGATTGTTTTTATATAATCTATTCTCTTTGACTGGTGTATGCATTCCTTGAATTGTATACTGTGTGTCTAAGCTTCTCTTTTATCTCTTATATTGTATTGGTGGAAGTTTGTTTCTTTATTTCCTGTTTGCAATCCTAAATTTTTTATTTGCAAGATTCCCTCATTTTGTGCTATTTGTTGATTCTGTTTCCATTTTCAGGTCTTGAATACTTTATTCATTTCTTTCAAATTTTTTCTTATGATCAAATTCCATAGATAATTTTGAACATTCAATAAATGCAGTGATGGATGATCATACCTCTATCAGATCACTCCAAAATTCATCTCCATAACTAAAATACATGTGTCCTGTGGTTAATGACTGTTTCTCTATAGTAAGGAGAAAGAACTAGTAAATAAGTTCACTACATTTTAAATGAGTCATTGTAGATACTCTGTTAGTATAGTATCTGAATTATAATTAACTTCTTTTATTATATAAAAATAGATGAAAAGAATATAGAATTTATATCAGTGTGTTTTTTTTTCAACCACAAAATAAACTTAATGAAAAGCATTTAAAGTACTGGAGCTATAGGCCTCATTAAATTTTACTGTTTTCATTATTGTTGTTTCAAATAGGTTCTCAATGTGCAGACCTGGATGTCCTGGAACTTACTGTGTAGTTAGTCTAGGATAGCCTCCAATTTGGTTTCTTAAGATTATTGTGGATGAATCCATATTTACTTAGTTGCCATTTAGAATTCTAAAGAAAAAATTCTGATTTAAAGGAATTACTTAAAAAAATAACTGAGACTGAGTAACATTTATTAACTGTTTTATTACTCATTTAAGCTCATTAAGTTTGACTCTCTTCACATTGTTTGTATAAATTTACTTCAGTGACTATAATGATTATACTGTCATATTTTGTACTTGGCATGCTGAAGGTGATGGGAGTTTTTGACAAGGCAAAGTGTACAGGATTGAATAAAATGGTGGGAAAACACTTCTCCTTAACTAGTGCTGAACTGCTGGAGATAGAAGTGAGAAGAGGATGAAGCACAAGGATGTTGTTTGAATATTTCCACAGATGGAAAGGGCTTGGAATCCATCACATTTTCTTTCTTTACATACACACTATCTATTGTATTGTAGAGCTTAGTGCATGGTTATTTTCAAGTAAGTTCATGCAAAAATGTGAGAAATGATATATATGTTCTATACAGATATTTGTACCTGCCTGTATTTAGAAGATTTTACTGACTGGATGAAATTTTAGATTGTTTTAGAAGAGGAAGGTCTTAATGGCCATGCTCAATATTATTTGATTGTTTGTCTTCACATCCTATATTTCATTGAATGTTTTTCCTTCCCTGTGAAAAAATTCATTATAATAATACTTCATTGTGTAATATATTATCATAAATGGCAGGAGGTATTTGACTTGTTTTACTTCATGGAATTATTTTTTTTCTTACTTCTTAGAGTATTTTACATTGAACATGTCCTAAGGTGAATAAACTTTTACTCCTAATTCAGAAGTCCACTGACACATTTCCTAGACCATAGTGAAGAGGATTTAAAATAACATGACAGATGTATCTAATGGTTGAAAAGTTGACAGAGGAAATGACCATTTGCATATTCCATTTCAGGATGCCTACTTACAAAATTACAAAAATCAAACTGTTTTGAATTTTTGAATTGGTGGCCTGTGGAATAAGGTTTTGTCACACTTGAATTTAAAAACACATTTAAAATTGGTTTTTCAAAAATAGTAAATTGTAAAATTAGTGATAATTTTCATTCAGCTGCTTATTGATTCATCTGCTTTTGAGGCCAGTAGCAAAGAAGGGCTTAAGGCTCCATCTCAGACTTAGCAAATTAGATCTGTGTTTTATTAAAACACAGATCTCTGGGGGTATTTGTACACATTAGAGTTTGGAAAGTACTGGTAATGAAATTCTTTCCCATGTGTCTATAATATCAAGGCATTGTGGGAGCCATGGTCCTAACCTTCCTTTGAAAGTGGAAGTATGTTACTGTTTTCTCAAATGCAGTGAAAAGCTTATTTTCTTAAATCTTAGGGGATATAAATAATCTGTCTTACATGCTTTAAAACTGCACAGATTCACGCCTATTTATACCCATAGAGCTTTTTGGGTATGATTTTATTTTTTTTTATAAATCAAAGGATAAAAGTGTTTCTAGTAAATGAATTTGTCTGGCTCTATTGAATCTAGTGTTCTTAATTATTTGACAGTTTGAGAATATTATTTTGGTTTTTTCAGATTTTTCTTAGAATTATGGAAATCATGCTGCTTTGTTCCCTGCAGGAGTTAAAATAAAATATTGGTAATTATGCATATTTAACTTTCAAAAGGCCAAATGATTATTCACAGTGCTTATAAAAAGGAAAATTATTCCAGATATTCATAAATCGGCTCCTTGGTAAAGGACTTTGAGGTCTGAAGTTTTATTGTTATGAATATTCCTACTGAGGAAGATCCAGATGTAACATGAATTTATTATGATCACTATTCTTTGCTTTTTTTCCAGATGCAAGACTAAAGTCTACCCGGATGAACTTCCAAACACAAGTGTAGTCATTGTGTTCCATAATGAAGCTTGGAGCACTCTTCTTAGAACTGTCTATAGTGTCATAAATCGCTCCCCACACTACCTGCTCTCTGAGGTCATCTTGGTCGATGATGCCAGTGAAAGAGGTAGGCTTTGCACCTCTGTAAATAGGAATCATTCTTATAGTTAGAAAGTAGCTGGGCTAATATATATCTTGATGTGTAGCATTATTTAACTGATACGATTTTTATTTTTGCACTTCTCTTTAAAACATGTTAATTAGATTGTAATTGCATACACATTTGATATCTGCATATAAAAGCTTGCGACTGCCCTCTTTGTTTTGTTTTAAAATGTCTCCAAACCTTCCTCAAACATTCTTATTCTGTTCTACAGATTTTCTCAAATTGACATTAGAGAACTACGTGAAAACTTTAGAAGTGCCAGTGAAAATTATCAGGATGGAAGAGCGCTCTGGGTTAATACGTGCCCGTCTCCGAGGAGCAGCTGCTTCAAAAGGACAGGTCATAACTTTTCTGGATGCTCACTGCGAGTGCACCTTAGGATGGCTGGAGCCCTTGCTGGCGAGAATTAAAGAAGACAGGTAGGGAGCACTGTGTTAAGTCTGCAAGTCTTACACCTGGACCTTTGAGGGCAGCTCCAGCTGTCTATCACAATGCCTAGTCCAAAATGCTGTTTTCAGAAGGTTTATTTCATATGCTTTGGAAAAGGCAGTTTTCTCATTTTTAAGATGAAAACCACAATTATTTGTGTTAAGCATGGGTAAGTGATTAAGAATAATCAAATGATACAATGAAAACTGATTTGAACATTTAAAGGTGAAGTTAATCATGCTAGTTTGTTAGCATAATGTGTTGTAGGAAATTTTCAAAGTACCTTTGGTCCTCCCAACTCCCCTGTGCAGGGATTGCAGATATTCTAACAAACTTGCTAATGTTACTGGAAGTGCAGAGAAACATTTAGATCTTCCCATTCTCTCAGCATTGCTTCTGTGCCTTCAGTCAGTCTAGTTCAATTTCATCTCAAAGATGTTGAAAACACATATACATACACACACACACACCTTCCTGAAATAATAATATTTGTTTAAAACAATAAGTAAAACACAGTATAATTATTAAAACAGTATTATTTCTACCTATCAATTTCAAAATTTGTGAAATTGAACTTTGTAGAATTAAGACTCTGCAATTCTTCTTAGTGATTATGGCATTTTGTAGCTATTCATAACTGTGGCTGCTAAATTAGTGTAATTCTTAGTGCCTAATGAAGATAACAAACATTGATTGCTATCTGATGTGATAAATCATTGTAGAACACCTCGTTTGCATTGTCATTTCATGCATAGTAGAAGAACCAAGGATTGAAATTTTTAATTAAATGCTCAAAACAATGGCTTCTAGTGTAAACTTGTTCAGCCACATCACCTAAATGGCAGGAGCTGCTACTTGCATTAAGATAGATGGAGGCTATCAATAAAATGAACCACAACAGTTCAAGAAACCAGTGGGACCCTCTTAGTCAACTCAGTACAATATATAGCTAATAACAGTTTGTGTATTGTACAGTGCTCACAGGAGAATGAGGCTGACAAAGCAAAATGATCGTAGAATATCTTCAATATATTTTCTGGTAATATTTTGTACATTATGCTCTTCTTTAAACATATGTTTCATATTCTACTTAATATGTTTTAAATGTAATGTTTCATATTTCCATGTATAAACCATTTGCTTTTAATCTAACAATTCATTTGCACAGTATTTATATATAATGAGTCTTTTTGTTTCTGATTATGTATTTTTGCATTGCCATAACTAGACAGCAAATGTGCTCATGAGAATTAGATCTGATTTCTCCCCCACTAAATGTTGACTGATTAAATACAGTAAAAATAAAGAAATCAATTAATAAATGTTATGGTTTGCTTGTGGCCGGATTCATCAAGAAGCTTTCCCAAGGGTAGGATGAAGCTTAGTGATTTGAAAGAACTTCAGGCAATGGCCAATTGTATGGCATATATAAGACTACATGATAATGAATGACAGCTATATTACAGATACAATTGTAGTCCTGTTTTGCTTTCCACACCTATGGATGACTTACAAATGAGCATGATACTCTGTTCTTCAGAATTAGCTACAATCAATGTCATCTTGAGTAGACTTGAATGTTTTCTTGAGGAGATGATTGATGATTGGCCCATAGTAAACCACTAAAACTACAAAAAGGCAAGAATGAGAGAATCTATGACAGGGATGGAAAACAAAGTGCCCAAAGAAATACTTAAGTGAAACATTTGTGCCATAAAAAGATTCACAAAAACTGAAAACATCTTGATTATGCTTTATTATAGGAAACTAGAGTAGAGCACAAACACAAAAGTTACTGTCTTGTTTTAACACACTATGTGGATTGAGACAGCAATGGACTGAGTTCTCTGACAGCTTGCTGATATGTTATCATGGTCCTGGTGTCTTTCATAGATACTATTTATTGGTACCAATAGATGGAGATTTTAAATTTGCTTAATTTTTCCTAAAGGGAATTTTCTCTATGACAAGATTTCCTATAATCTTTAAACTAACTTGATCTATTTGAAATGCAAAGCTCCAGATCTAATTTTCTCTCATCCACATTCCTTCTCTGTATGCTATTTCTTTTCAGTAGGTTATAGCTAAAAATTATGCATAATATCAAAGCAACTTGACTAATCATGCTGAGGGCCATAGTTTATGAAAAATAGACTATGTTCATCCTGTAGAGTTAGCACTTAGAAGGCATTCTAAAATCAGCTTGAAGGTCAATTAGAATATTTGATTAGATTTCACATCATAGCATTAAGGTAAAGGTGAGGAAGAAAAGCAATCTCAGAGGAAATGGTTCAGCAGAGAATAAAGATAGCTAAAATTAAAGGAATAGAGGAGTAATAAAATATTTGAATGTTATTACATTATCCATAATCAACTTGAAGATCTAATGAAAATTATCATTTATGTATGAATTGACTTTTGTTTTTCTACAGGAAAACAGTTGTGTGCCCAATCATTGATGTTATTAGCGATGATACCTTTGAGTATATGGCTGGATCAGACATGACTTATGGTGGTTTTAACTGGAAGTTAAATTTTCGATGGTATCCAGTCCCTCAAAGAGAAATGGATAGGAGAAAAGGAGACAGGACATTACCTGTCAGGTATGCAGATCATTATTTCCAAGCTAGTCATATTTTTATTCTTATGTTTTATTCTTATGTAAGTCTGGTCTCAGTTTTCAAAAATGCTTAGAAGTGATTACTACTCTTTATACATTTTGACCCTTTACACAATCATATAAGAATCAATGACAATATTGAATAAGGTTATCATGGGCAAACTTGTGTTTTGAAATGAATGCTAGGAATTTTGGATACTTTGTGTGTGTGTGATTACATATATATATATATATATATATATATATATATATATTTCTTAATACTTTGAAACTTCAAATAAATGTGTGTAATATGGAATGTATTTATTATAATAGAAACGTTCTTTAAAGTGAAGTGACCAAAATGTTTTGATAAGTATTCTAAACTTATCACTCTTAAGAAAGTTGTATTCCTTTCACAATATTAGAAATAATCATTTGGAAATTTTTAATAAATTGAATATATGAGTGCTTTTTTGCTCTAAATTTAAAAAAAAAATTCTTAATTTGAAGCACTTACCAGTGAAGTACATCTTACTCTTACTTTTGAAATATATTCACCATTATTCTCTAGAAGACTGCTCACTTAAATAACAGTAAAATGTATCTGTCCTATTATGTCTCTTGCCTGCATCAAAAAATAAATTTAGAGAATTATTTTATTAAATTATCTTTTAAAGATAATCTAATCACTGTTCCCCTAAAAATTGTGAAAATATAATCTTCAACAACCATATATACATTCTGATCTTTGGAATGCTTTGGTAGTCTACTGTCATGTGAGATGAGTTTACTTCCTAATAATATAATGCATTAAATTAAGATAAAAAATCTGGGTAGTAGAAAAGACCAGTTTGATTATATATTACTGAATAATTTAGTAGTACAAATTGTCAACATTTTTAGGAGATATATTACCATAACAAGAAAAATTGAGTGTGGTCCTAATAACTGCATAAGATCCATCAGTGTTGAGAGTATATAATCTAATATTTTTAAATGTTTTACATCTACCCATCCTGGTTTTCCCTTACATTAACAATATTCTTACAGTAACAATATTAAATAAACAATATTCTTGTCATACATTCTAGTTTTATTTAACTTTTTAAAGTTTTATCCCAATCCCAATTGAAAACTCTTAAGCCACTACACACACACACACACACACACACACACACACTACTGATATCATGCAATAAGTTGAATAAATACATATTCAATAGAAAGTGAAGTATGTTTAAATATGTTTACGAAAACTTACTGAAATACAGTAGTAAAGGTTCACTGTACTTAAGTTTTCTATCTCAAGTTGGAATGGTAAAATTAAAGTAGTCTGCACTCTATTAAGACTTTCCTGATCTCATTCATAAAGGAAAATAAGTGACATAGGAAGCAGTAATTATGATCATCTTTTGCTCAGAAAAATACAATGTGAGTCATCAAGCATGCTGTATTTTAACATGTGTTGTGTGGTTTTGAGGAAAAGTATAAGAACCAATCAAATATATTTATTTTATTTTCCTTATGGACTGAACATTATTTTGTTTTCTAAAATAATGAAAAATGAATGGAGAAACCTCAGTGTCTGCTGAAGTTTGAAGATTCCTATGGCAAAAGGTTAATTAATTCACAGGCACTGCTGTAACAGCAGGCAGGTAATTTTCATCAGCAGTGTTTCAGTGTGAACTTTGTATTTCTAATTCATTACTCAGAGACACGATCATTTCTCTTACCTTCATGCAAACAGATGAATCATGATATGTATTGGAGATAGATTTTTTTCCCACTTGATTAACAGAATGCTGAATAGCTAAAGGGATCAAAATGAGGCTGACGTTTTGGTTGTGTTAAGGAGAATGCTTAATTTAAATTGTTCCTTATGACAGAACTTTGAAGTCATTGTAATTGGCTACTCATCAACTAGATATACAAGCATGCAACTGCGATCATAGTTCACCAACTTTCACTAGTGACCTAAACTCAGCCAAGTTAAAGGTAAAAGGTACAGTGGTGATATTATACCATGCCATAGTATAGTTATGACTATATACTACCATAAAATATACATCTCTTAGCTCTAGTTCTTTCAGTTGTGAAAGGAACAGGCTATACAAAAGAGAGATTTGAGCCTATTTAATTGTCTTTAATCAGTAAAGTTCTTGACAGCATTTAGCATCTCAACTGCATAAGACAGTAACCAGCATTTTAAGCTTGAGAGCAGATCTAGCAATCTATGTGGCAAACATGTTTTTTACATGCTTAGTGTTAGTGTTTCATATTTGTAGAAAACCACCAACATTGAAATGAGATATTTGAAATAAAATTTGGCTCATGTGGCTATTGTAAACTCCTGTTAAAATGACACAATCTTTCTTCTCGTCTGCACCACCTATACACCAGAGGCATGAGAGCCTAGTGCTATCCTTGTAACTTCTATGATTGTCTCTCTGACTCTAAGCTTAAGGGTCAATTGCCATTTGCCTTCTTTATTGTGTTTAAAGAATTAAAATTTATTTTAGCACCTCTGCTTCAAAACATAATTAACTATGATTATGGTCACATTCAATTTTTTTGAATCTACTTCTTGGGAAATGATTTAAGTTTGAAAGACAACACATTGGCTTGTATGAATATAAGTATATATTACCCATGAGATATATACCACAAGCAAGGTTTCCTGTTAAAGATAGCCCTGACAAACTGGGGGCTAGCTTACTTCAATTTTTGCTCTTTTTCTGATAAAATACCTTGACAAAAAGCAATGTAGAATAGAGAGGGTTTATACTGGCTCACAATTCCAGTTTACAGTCCATCATAGCACATGTGTCAAGGGATGAGAAAATGAAGCAATTATTCACATCATATTTAAAGTCAAGAGAAGAGAGAAAGGAATGCAGGCATGCATGTTGGTTTACCTATCTCTGATAGGTTTATCTTCTCTTATAAAGTCCAGAGTTCTGAACTTAGGAATGGTGCTGTATGTTTTACGGCTGAGTCTTCCAACATCAATAAAGCCAGTTAAAACAATTTGACCTAGACATTCTCACAGTTCAGCTAGATCTTCACAAAATCTCTTCCCAGTGATTCTAGACTGTGTCAAGTTGACAATTAAGGGACTGAAGGAGCTGAGGGAGTTTGCAGCTCCAGGAGGGAGCAACAGTGACAATTGACCTGACCCCTCGATACTCCTGGAGACTGGATCACCTACCAAAGAATACACATGGAGGGATCCATGGGGCTGGCCACATATGTGGCAGAGGAGTGTCTTGTAGACATCAGGGGGAGCAGAGGTCCTTGGGCCTGAAGGTGTTAGATCCCCCAGTATAAGAGAATGCCAAGGAGGGAAGATGAGAATGGGTGGGCCAGTGGGTGGGGGAATACCTTCATAGTGGCAGGAGGAGGGGGGAGGGAATGGGGATGTTCCAAAGGGGAGATCTGGAAAGAGGGAAACATTTGAAATGTAAATAAAGTATGAAAAAAGTTTATCATATAAAATTTACTGTACTTTTGAAGTTATAAAAACCTAAATTTGAAAAAAAAAACATAAACTAAGTATCACCGGAATAACATATGCACTTTCTTTCTAGCACATAATTTTTGAGTTGATGTGCTTTAGATGTTGAGGTGAATCTGATTCTTCATGGAAATGCATTTGTATGTACCTTTCTGTTTGTAGTGTTGGATCCTGCACATATAAAACTCTCAAAGCAACCTGTTCTCTAGTGTTATTTATTGTTTAATATTGGCCTTACAAATTCTTGATGAAGCAAGAATCAAAATATGCAAATTGATTTTGGGTATACAGGATATAACTATGTTAATACTAGAGCAGTGTATATTTCTGAAAAAAAAATAAAGCCTGCATTGCATTAAGTCTTACAGATTACATTGTTGTTTTAATTATGCTCTGAATGTAACCCTCAATAAATAGTTATAAAGATACTTGTTTCCACTTTAATTTCTCAGTGATTAGAATACATTTTTTATGAGAGACATATTTGATATTTCTCATCCACTTAACATTTCACTCTTCTCATCTTATGTCTCATTTAGTTGCTGTTAGTATTCTTAATGTAATTTCTTTCATTCTTCCATCCAGTATACTGTTAAGTGCATTTTGCTTGTAACTTAAGAGCTTTAGGTATTTATTTAATTTTTGCTATGATAGTTAATAAACCTAGGTTTCATTATCGGCCATTATTCAGGACATACTTTCTCAAGTGCTCTAGTGTGCTGTCAGAGAGGCAATGTAGAAGCTAGTATTGGGGAGAAATATGGTTCTTTTCTTAACTATAATACTGAAAATTATTCTCTGGCTTGCTTAAATTATGTAAGGAATTAAAAGTGACACAAAGTATTAAATGAGAAATATTCTTAACAGGAGTCAGAAGTTGAGTTTTATTTTATTCTTTATAATGGAACATGTATGCATTGTATAGTCAATGTGACAAATGTATAAACACATAAGAAAGCAGAAGACTAAGGGGACCCAACACAGTCTGTGTCATATTTCCTTCTAAAGCCTCTCTTCAACTGTATTTAATCATAGTTTAAATTTCATTGTATTATTCATTAGTATTTTATGTCATTACATTAGGTATTGTTTTAGTTTTAGTTTCCGTATAAAAACTTTGATTAGATGCTGCAATCTTACCAGCTCATACCCTATGTTATATAGCAAAAATTTATTGAAGATTCATATTGTCACTGTTGTTTGTTTTCTGTTTCATTTCGTTTTTGAAATTAGGTCTTTTTTATCTTAGGTTGACTACTAATTTGTTATATAACTGAATATAAATATGGTTTTTAATTTTTAATGAATATTCTGCCTCCACCTACACAATGCTCGGGTTATACATGGCATATGCTATTGCATCTGATTTTTATGCAGAGATGGAACCCAGGGCTGTGTGCATACTAAGCATGGCCTAAACCAAAAGAAACTTTCCAACAGAGTTTTCAAATAAAAATTTTCATCTGAATTCTTTTCCTCTAGTACTAGGAATAGAACACAAGTCTTTATTCTTTTTTTTTTCTTTTTCTTTTATTTTCTTCCAAACCAAGGTTTCTCTGTGTAGCCCTGGCTGTCCTGGAACTCACTCTGTAGACCAAGCTGGCCTCGAACATAGAAATCCGCCTGCCTCTGCATCCTAAGTGCTGAGATTAAAGGCGTGTGCCACCACTGCCTGGCTTAGAACACAAGTCTTATACTTTGTCAGCAAGTACCCTGCCCCTGAATTACACCTTCAGACTTTATATTACACTTTGCTTTTACTATGATTTGTTTAAAACTCTTCTTTCCTTGTTATCTCTTACAAGTTTTGAGATTCTGGCCCCTCAAGTCATTGCTGATCTCAGTTCTTAGTTTCTGAAGTGTAAAAAATTAAAAGTAAATATATATTTTATTCTTTAAACTCATCTACAGAGAAAGATTCTTATATTTAATTCTGAACAATGCATCAAAACCAAAGCACAGAGAATTTATTAAAATGAAGCAGAATAAATGATTTACAAAGAAACCAGTTGAATGGTGACTACTGAGCTACTCCTGTTTTTGTTTCCTTAGCTTTAAGTCTAAGATATGTGGTTTAGAAAGAGTGTAAGCATTCCATCTTAAATAGAACCTTTGAAGCCATATTCTTTATGGAAAGAATATATTTACATTTTCTTACTTCCCTCTTGTTGCAGGACAGTTGTAAGATCTTTATTAAAATCCATTGATATGAAAAGAAACAAGGCAGAATACAAAATTTTAAGTGAGATTCATTAAACTATTCACTGAATAATTTTCCCACATTAGTCAAAGCATTTCAGTGCAGCTGGTTTCACTTAGTCCTTTCGTTTATTCAACTAGTCTTTAGTATAAAATTAAAGTAAGTATAGCAACAATAATAAAAACCCTATTGCACCAAATATTAAGAAACAATATTGAGCATCATTTTGGAGATTAGGATATCAGGTGTGAATATTACAAAAAATGTAGAGAGAGTTAAAGAGAAAAGAAAGAATTTTCTGTGTTGGAAGTGAGATCTTTAAGCACAAGACAAAATATTCGAATTCCAGACTTCTTAGAAATGGTTTCTTTACCAACAAAAAGAGAGTTTTGTTCTCAATAACTAGAACTGAGTTTTTAGGTTCTAAAACAGCACTGGAATTGTGGTTTTTTGCCCTTGAAGAATTGAGTAAGTCTCTTTGCTGAGTGTGTAAGCCAGTGTAAATTCTTCTAAAGCTGGGAAAATATGGGGGGAGTTGGGGGAAGAAGTCTTCAAGGAGGGTCTTCAAAGGTGACAACATTTGGGATATAAATAAATAGAATAATTAATAAAAAAGAAAACAAACAAAAAATCCAATACCTTCTCCTGAGCCAAATGCACATTACCCACACACATGCCTACATGCCCAATGATCATCTTGCTATGCAATATCTCACAGAACTTATTTTTCATGTAAAATTTTAAGTTACATTCAACATTTAACAGAAGTCATCTCAAGAGAAATGCTCCATGTCTTTGCTCACTCCCTAATTCTAGATGCATCATAAAATGAGAACAAAGAAGGAGAAAAGGCATTTAATTTTCATCTAAGTTCTGATTGTTTAAAGTACTAAATCAAATGAAGCCATCATATAAAATTAAATATATACTGAAAATATGCTAAAGTACTCCATGTTAATATTTACTGTTATATTAATTTGTAATAACTGAGACATTATTTTTATTTATTTTTCTTCTCTCATATACTCCAACCATAGTCTCCTCTCTCTCTTCTCCTCCCAGAACCTTCCCCTATGCCCATTCCATCCTCTATCCACTCCTCATCTATTTGTCTTGCATGCCCCCATGGATATCAACCAAACACGGCATATCAAGTTGCAGTAAGGCTAGGCACCTCCCCTCCTAGTAAGGCTGGATGAGGCACTGAAATACATTATTAGAACGGATTTAGGCTTAAAATACTGTTTGGGTTTTTTTTGTTTTGTTTTGTTTTTTACATTGTGTAAGTTTAGATCTGTCCATTGAGGGAAACATGTGGTGTGTAATTAGAATGATGCAGTTAGTGCAAGGCAAGAAGTGAGAAAACACAGACTAACAGCCTCCCAACTGAAAGCATAAGATGTAAGAATGACCTTATAGAACTAAGGAACACAGAATGAGAATGGCACCCAGGGAGACCCTAGAAAGTCCACAGATCACTCAAGGCTTGAGAGTTATTAAGTTAATACACAGACAGTCCTTGTAATACTGTATTTTACTTTAAGTGACATTTGCTAATTTAAGCACATGTCCACAATCAAATAGCAGCAAGATAAGGAGGTGAAAGGTTTATCAGTAACAATCCTCAAAATAGTAGAAAATCCAAGAGAGCTACCAAAGGAAAGAATTTCAAGCAGATAGGCTGACGAATTGTGCTAAATGATTCCAGTGGAAGCAGTTAAAGAAGGGCTGCCTGAGTTCAGAGTCAATGGGGAACTATGAGAAATAACTCACTGCAGAGGTGGCAGACAGATCCAGCTTCACTTAGGAGGAAAGGGAATCCAGGGAGTATGCTGAAAGCATCCTTTCCATATGATCTCCAGTGAGGCCATAGAAATTGTCAGTCCCTCATATGGAAGAGTCCTGAGATGGAGTGAAAATTATTTTGGTTCAGTATAAACTTCAACTGAGCAGGTATGCAAGCTCAAGGGGTCAATCTAGAAATCCAAGGCATGAAACATAAATGCAACAAGAAATGAACAAGGGCTAGCTGTCGTCAGAACACCAGAGATCATGGAATTAATTTTAATATAAGAGAAATTAAGATTTATTTTCTTGTGAAATAAGAAAGAACAGAAGAGTATGGGATGATCCACTAAAAACGTTCAGAAAGAGCATGGGGGAGTTTGCATTTAAAGATTCAGGACTCTGGATTGTGTGTATTGCATTAATTTCGAGGTAATTAAGATGAATCTACATTTTAAAAATATTTGTAAATAAGACAAATGGATGGGTAACAACACACAAAATAATGGCTTGTGTATGAAGTCCAAAATCTATACCTTGGATGTCATAATCAGTTAGCTCATCTCACTATTCTGACAGGACTTCTCTGGGTTTCTGTATCAAAATTGTAGGAAATAAATTACAAATTTACTCAGGTGTATTGCATTAAAGAAAGAATTATCTTCTTCAAAACAAGTGCACACAACCAGTACTTCTCATCTGTGGCAGAACATTATAGAAGGCATAGGAAGATGAAGGAAATAATTTCCCCAGAAGATGTTATTAATGTGAGATTATGGATTAAATCAGGAAACTTTTCTACCAATAGAGGATGACAGTTATAAAATAACCATGTGATCAGGGATATATTGTCTAATATTAACCTTATTAATGGTTTATTGAGTGCTGGGTACTGTACTGAGTATTTTGCCTCTGAGATATTAATTCATCTTCACCTATCCATAAAATTTGGAGTGCTTACAGTCACTGAGATCATTATTACCCAGACGATGTTGGTGGTTTTGACTGGTGGTTTCATAAACGCTTTGCAAAATAATAATTTCGGCTAATTCAATAATAACCCAGCCTTTTCTTTTTCTAGGCACTGAACATTGAAAGTGCACATACTTTAACACATAGCTCATTTGTGGTATGATAATATAATTAACAGGATGAGCATGCTGAACTCATGGGCAAAGTTTATAATTATTTAAAAGTATTGTACAGTGTTTTATTAAACTAATATGTAATCCAAATAAAAATTAAATACATATCTAAGCTTCTGTCTTCAGAAACTATAAGATTTTTAAGAATTATTATTCTGTTTTTGTTTTCTACTATTCAAATATAAGTGAGAATTACTTAATTTGTCCTTATAATTTCATATAGTTTATTTTTATCTATTCTGTACTTCTTAAACACTCATAGGGATGATGGCCAGCTCTAAGAAAAATTTAATGCACATACTTAAAATGCTTTCATACTTCATCAAAAAGAAGCTAAGTAGATGACATCAAAACTGATCATTAACAATGCATTGCTTAACATTCTCAAGCATTTGGATGCATTATGATAGGTCAATTGCAACACTTTTGTCACTAATTATATGAAATATACTCTATAGCACTATAATATCTGTGTGGATATTATTATAGAGTTCCCAAGGCCCAGTCAGGTGAAGTTATGTCCACTTTATAATTACCATCTGTTTAACTTTGTTGCAGTTCCACATTACAGCTTAGAAGGTCAATGATGCTGTATATGATAGGATCCCAGCAAAAGTAGATGAAATAGAACAGCTCTGAGACCACCAAGGTGAAACTACTTCAGCTGATCAACAGCTCATTACCTGAACATAAAACTGTGAGAAAACGGGAGAAACAGTTTTGCACATGGTTGCTGCACACCCACAATATTATTAGGGAATTTTATAATAAACTGTATTATTTAATCAGAAAACATTAGTGTGTTTTCTAGTAGAGGGGTATATAATTTCTATGATGCAATGATTTTTGTTGATTTATTCTTAAAATTTCAGAAAATAAGCATGTACATTACTTTTTCACTACTTCTCTTCTTTAGTAGAGCATCAAAACGAGCTGGAAACTCTCCTCATTACCATTTGGGACCCAGCCCATATAAATGTGACCTCAGTCTATGGTGGATATTAACAAAGCATGAGAGTTGTTTTTGTAAGGAACCGTATAGCTAGGTATAATGGTCCATGTCTGCACTCCAAGTACTAGAACACAGGATTGTGAGTTCCAGACCTGCCTGAGTGACAGACTGAGACCTGTCCTCAAATTAACTAAATATTAAAAGAAAAAACTGATTCTGGTAGTATACAGTGGAGGCTGGAGTCACTATGCTCTTCTAAGATTCAAACTTCATTGCCACTGTAATTCTACCTGGGAATAGCCAAAACTTGTCTTAGCATTTACATTTTCCATTATCTAAAAGAAAGAGATAATATATGAACTGTCTTAATTAACAAATCAAATTTGATTAAACTTTTAGAATCTGTTGGTTCATTTT
The DNA here is from genome assembly GCA_019843965.1 of Rhynchomys soricoides. Classification (NCBI taxonomy): domain Eukaryota; kingdom Metazoa; phylum Chordata; class Mammalia; order Rodentia; family Muridae; genus Rhynchomys; species Rhynchomys soricoides. The sequence continues at coordinate 3,115,121 of JADRCH010000067.1, read as the reverse complement.
TATAATCCAATGAAGTAAAATATATTAAGATGAAACAAAAAGCAACACATCAGAATTAGACAAAGCAAACAATAAAAGGAAAAGTGCCCAAGTGAAGGCAAAAGAAACAGAAACCCGTTTACTTACATACTCAGGAATCCCATAAAAAACCACTTAACTTGAATGTATCCACAAAAGACTTGTAGTGTAAAAACAAAGAAGAAAAGTACATAATTAAAATGACATAAATATAAAAGTAATAACATTTTTAAAAAGTCAATGCCCTCACAAGACATTGTTAGTCAAGACAATGCAATGGATTTTATTTTGTGTTTGTCCATCTTACTGGTGGCCATGACCCCCCTTGGGAAACTCAGTAGAGGAAATTAAATTTTCTCCTGTATCTGGTTATAAACCGGAAACTGCTTTAGGGTTACGGATGGAGGCACAGGTCCATTTCTCCTTTCAACTCTTGGACCCTAGACTGCTGTCTCAGTCTCTCTAAATTCATATGTGCTATGATCCTGTTGATTTAGAGGGCTTTGCATTATTTTGTCTCCCACCTCCTCTGGCTCTTTAAACTTCTTCCCCAGAGTTCTCTGATCCCTGAGAAGAGGGATTTGAAGAAGACTCTTCTCATTTAGGGCTGAGAGTTCTAAAATCCTTAATCGTCTTTATCATATCTGACTGTGGGTCTCTGTATTTTTTCCCATTTGCTGCAGGAGGAAGCTTCTCTGATGATAGCTGAGCAAGTCACTGAGTAGAGCAGATTGTCATTAGAAATTATTTTATTGTAGCAGCTTTGTTTACTTTGTTTTGTTTTCTTGTTTTTAAGAAGAGTCATATTTGGTTTCGCCCTAAGTCCCTGGGCTACCTAGTCTCGGGACTTGGTCACCCAAGCAGTGTAAGATATGACTTCTTTCTCCTGGAGTGGGCTTAAACTCAAATCAGATATTCCCTGATTACTCTCATCAATTTTGTGCCACCATTGTTCTGGCATAACTTGTAGGGAGGACACCGTGTTTGATCCAATAGTTTGCGGCTGGATTGTTATTTATATTTCTTCTTTGACAGCATGCAGAGTGTCTTCCTGAACTAAAATGCTAGAATATAGGGGTGAAGAACCATTGTGGCCACTAACTCAGGTTCTCCATGTTCAATGAATTTTGTTAGTGTCTTCAGCAACAAGGTAGAGAGCAATCTGTAGTCTTGAAAACTGCATGCATTGTTTGTTGTTCTCATGGATACTTTTGTGACCTAATTAATTGTCACTCAATCCTGGTATTTGAAGCTTCACTTGGTGACATGAGATGGCTAGTTGTGTCTCTTTATTCCTCAGTATTTGCTAATTTAATTTGGATCTCATGCACACACAGATACAAACACACAAGCTATTCCTGTGTTATGTTTCCAAGCTGCTCCTCACATGGTCCTTTTCTTCCTCACACATTCCCCCTCATCCCCCTGTACATTCCTTATTACCCCACTTTATTCTCTATAACTTTTCTATTTCCCTTTTCTGAGTACATATTTCCCCCTAAATCCCTTTCTCTATGTCTAACCTCTGTGTTTCTACCGATTGTAACTTTCTCTTCACTGACATAACGGCTAATATCCACATAAAATGCATACATAGCACAGTTGTCTCTGAGTCTGGGTTACTTTACTCAGAATGATTTTTTTCTAGTTCCATCAAATCCAGGGTAATTTCATTGTTTTATTTTTTCACTTCTGAAAAAATACCTTGTAGTATAACTGTGCCACAATTTATTTATCCTTGTTTCTGTTGAGGGATTTCTAGTTAGTTTTCAATTTTTGGCTAATATGCTTAGAGCAGCAATAAGCATGGCTGAGCACATGTTTATGTTGTATAACAGGTTCTTAGGGTAGATTCATTTCCATCTTTCTGAGGAACTGTCACACTGATTTCCATAGTGCTATGCACATTTGCACTCCCATCAGCAATGGATGGGGATTCCATTTACTCCATATCCTCACCAGGATGAGCTATTACTTGGCTTATTGATCTAAGCCATTCTGAAGGTACAAGATAAAATTCTGAATTAGCTTTGATTTGTATTTCCCTGATAACTAAAGATGTGGAATATTTCATTAAGTGTTTCTCGCTATCTGTTTCTTCTTTTGAGAATTCTGTTTAGCTCTATACCCTACTCTTCAGTTGGGTTATCTATTTTTTAGATATATAGTTGCTGCAGTTCTTTATATATTTTGAATATTATACCTCTTTCAGATATGTAGTTGACAAAAATCTTTTCTTATTAAGTTCCTTGCTACTGTGTCTGAATAATGGTGTGCTTTGCTACACAGAAGCTTTTTAGTTTCATGAGGTCGCATTTATCAGTTGTTGATCATAGTACCTTTGATAAGGGTGCTCTGTTCTGAGTCTTTTCTTGTGGCAATAAGTTCAAGGCTATACCTCACTTTCTATTCTAACAGGTAAGGTGTAACGGGTTTAATGTTAAGGTATTTGATCCATTTGGAGTGGAGATTTGTTCAAGGTGAAAGGATGGATATATTTGGTTACCTCTACATGCAGACATCCAGTTTGATTAGCACCTTTGTTTGAAGATGCTATCTTTTGTAGTGTGTATTTCTAGCATCTTTACCAAAAATCACATGTCCATAGGTGTTTGAATTTATCTCTGGGATGTTATTTGATTAACTTATCAATTTGGGGGCCAAATACCATCCTGCTTTATAACTATAGATTTGCCTTACTACGTAAAATTTGGGGATGATGATAATTCAAACAGTTCTTTTATTATTTAGGATTGCTTTTTTGTGTGTGTTCTTCCATTTTATTAAGATGAATATTGACCTTTCAAGATCTGTACTAAGTTGTGTTGTAATTTTGATGGGGGTTTCATTTAATCTATAGATCACTTTTGGTAGGATGGCCATTTTTATTATATTAATAATACTGATCAATGACCATGAAAGATCTTTTTGTCTTCTGATATCTTCTTCAATTTCTTTCTTCAATGTTTTGAAGTTATATTATAGTAGTCTTCTACTTGCTTGATTAAAGTTATTCTTGCATGTATTATTTTTGGCAATTATGAAAGGTGTTTCACCAATTTCTTTCTCAGCCCATTTATCAATTGTGTATGGGAGGGCCCATGAGTTTTGTGAATTAATTTCATACCCAGTTACTTTGCTGAAAGTGTTTATCAATGGTAGAAGATTCTTATTGAATTTTTAAGGTTTTTTATTGTCTTAGGGTTTCATTGCTACAAAGATACACCATGGCCAAGGCAACTCTTAAAAAGAGCAACATTTATTTAAGGTTTGTATACAGTTCAAGGACGTTCAATCAATTATCATCAAGGCAAGAGCTTGGCAGCATCTAGGCAGGCTTGGCTCTGGAAGTGGAGAGTTCTATATCTGAAGGCAGACAGAAAATACTGGCTTCCATGCAGCTAAGAGGGCCTCAAAGCATATCCCCACAGCAACACACTTCCTCCAACAAGACCACTCCTATTCCATCAAGACCACACCTCCTAATATTCCACTCACTAGGCCAAGCATATTCAAACTACTGCAGTTATGTGTACTGTCATATCATCTGCAAATGAAGATATGTTGGCTTTTACACTTGCAATTTGTATCCTCTTGAACTCTTTCAGTTGCTCTATTAGCGTAGCTACAACTTTAAGTGCTATATTAAATAGGTATGAAGAGAATGGGCAATGTTGTCCATTTCCTGATTTTAATAGATTACAATAAGTTTCTCTCCATTTAAGTGGATGATGGCTTTGGGCTTTCTGTAAAGTGTCTTTAGTATGTTGAGGTATGTTCATTGCATACCTTATCATTCCAGCACCTGTATCATGAAGAGGTATTAAATTTAGTCTAAAGCTTTTTCTGCATATGAGATGATTATGTGGTTTTTATCTTTCAGTTTATTTATATTGTGGCTTGCATTTTTGATTCATATATGTTGAATCATCCCTCCATCTCTGGATTTAAGGCTCCTTGATCATGTGGTATGACCTTCGTGATGTGTTTTAGATTCTATTCTCTAGTGTTTTATTTTGAATTTTTACATCCATGATCATAAGAAACTTTGGTATACAATTATACCTCTGTTCATTTTTTACGAGATTTGGGGCTTGGATGTCAGTGTAACTGTGGCCTCCCTAAACAAATTGCACAGTGTTCCTTCTGTTCTGATTTCATGGAATAGTTTGACTTATGTTGGTATGCTTATTGATTTTATTATTTTATGAAGATGAGACTTTTTTGTTGTCATCTCATCTATTTGGTGCTCCGTTTGCTTCTTGTACCTTGATAGGACTCTCCATCTTTATGGTAGGGAAGTTTTTCCTGTTGTTGTTTTTTTATTTGCTTGTTTGCTTATTAGTAACTGTTAAAAATATTTCTGTGCCTTCAATCTGGGTTTATCTTCCTTCTTCTATTCTACTCTGAGATTTGGTCTTTTCATATTCTCTCAAACTTCCTAGATTTTTTGTAGTGGTCTTTTGGATTTAACATTTTCTTTGACTTTGGTATCCATATCTTCTAATGTGTCTAGACTGAGATTTTTCTCTTTCATCTCTTGTATTTTGTTAATGAGGCTTATCTCTGAGGTTCCTCTTTAATTTTGTAAACTTTTCATTTTCATATTTCCCTCAATTTGGGTGTTATTTTTTGATCCTGTTTGTACTTTCAACTCGAACTATTTTATTCATTTCTTCCTACTCTTTCCTTGGTATTTCATAGGTTTATATAAGGGATTTATGACTTTTCTTTTTAAGGTTGTCTATCACATCCATAAAGGCTGTTATAAGGACTTTGCTTTGTCCTTCAATTATGGTATGGTTTTCTCTTTAAGGTTCTCTGTCATATCCATAATGGCTATTTAGGGACTTTGCTTTATGCTTTAATTATGGTGCAATTTCCTGGGCCTACTGTGATAGCATTGATGGATTCTACTGGAGTCATGTTCTTATGGATGTATTTTTATTATGGAGTCTAACCTTCTGAGTTTGTGAGGGCTATAATTCTAGGTATTGATATCTGGCCCTGTCTTTCTATGTGGATATTTTGTTTCTTGGTTTTTGTTTTTTGTCTCTTTTGTTTTGTTTTTATCTCTCTGGTCCTTAGGAGAATATGGTGTATTGTGTGGTAGAAAATTCTTCTGGGATCCTGTGCTATGTGACCATTGGATATCACTTCTAAAATATCTATCTAAGTATTGTCAGCCTATGAGAAATGTAGTTGAACTGGTTGGCATTTACAGCAGGGTGTTTCACCAGAATCTGGTTAGTATTCAAATGAATAGAAAGTGTGAAGAGAAACTAAAGCAGGTGGTCTGCCTCAAAGTTCTTGGAATTAGGCTCAGGGATTGGACTTGGAGGATTTGACTGAGAAGTGAAGATCTGCAGTTAGGCTGCCTGGTTCCATGGTTTCAAAGGCCTTTGGTTCCCAGGGTGGGCTTGCAGGATTTGGGGCTTAAATATAGTTATGAGTGGGGGGATGGTAGCTACGAAGGGAAGATATATCTGTATGAACCACTGCACATAGGTGCAGATCATGAGGTAATATTTTGGCAGGTGCTCTGCTGCAAAGCTAGGGAAGAGACTGGGAGATTGGATTTGTAGGAGAAAAGGAAGAGGTGAAGATAACTGACCTGTTTCCATGACCATATCTAATGTTTTGTCTTTCTAGAGAAATTTCAAGAATAAAAGCCAGTAAGAAATGTATTTGTTGGTGGAAAATTGTAGATTCTATGTGAAAATCTTCTTAAATCCCTGAATAGTATGTAATATATGTGTGCATATCTAGAGTTAAACAAATAATTATCATTAAAAATATATAATGAATAATATACAATTGGATGTAAAGCTCCTTCACTGCCTTTGTTTAAAACACTTGTAATTAATGTTAGATATTTTCCGCAAACATTGTCATCACAGTTTATACTTCTATATTAAGATAGATATTTTTATAGAGAAAGCATATTCTCATTTTTCTGAAGTTCGCATTAAGGTGATTTGTAATTGTGTGGCCAAGATCACAACTTGTATTTTCAAGACCAGGTAATTTCTTTAAGGACCATGTAAAAGGAAGAGCCCTCTCTTTGCTTTGCCATGGGAAAAGTAGAAGCCACAGCTTTAACTGGGAAGTGTTTCTTTAATGCTTCTATTTTATCACATATAATAAAACAATGTAATTTAATCTAATTTTGCAAAATGTGTGAAATATAAATGCAATTTAAAAGATTTAAGTGCTTTCACACCTTGATATTGTGTTTCCAGCTTGAATTTTTGAGGAATAGTCTAATATTTAAGATGTAAAAAGTATTTGCTGTAGTATCACTAAACTCCACACACTGTTTTCAAAACATATTCTTTTCTTTTTGTTTTGTTTTCAACTAGGACCCCTACTATGGCTGGTGGCCTATTTTCTATTGACAGAAACTACTTTGAAGAGATAGGAACTTACGATGCAGGAATGGATATCTGGGGTGGAGAGAATCTTGAAATGTCTTTTAGGGTAATTGCATTTTTCTTTATTTTTAAACTCTGAACATAGTATATGGTAGCATGCATCTATTATAACCAATAATTTACTGTCAATTTTCTAAGTGATTCATCAATGTTTATTTGGTCAATATATGTTTCTTTAAAACCTTTATTTGAGTCCTATTGCATGCACATTTTACTGTTAAATTTGGAATTTTATACTTTCCAAAATATTTTTATTTTTAGTCAATATATATTAAGGTATGCACTTGTTGAATTAGAGTAGACTCATTTTCTGATTGAAGCTGTCCCCATAAATCAAACTTGTCGTTTTTATTTGATAATTGGAAGTGTTTGTGTGACCAGAATTGCAAGTGCTGCATGAGTTTGTTCTTAGTGAACTTTAAGTTTAATTGCAGTCAAAGAATTCTGATAATCAAGCTAGGGCATGACTGTTTTTGCAAACATAGACATGATTGTAAGTTTTGTTTTGTTGAAAAATATAAATTTTCTTAATAAAAGTACTTCCAAATTAATGAAAATTGAGAACTAAGCTTAGTGAATGTTTTATAAGCAATATTGGAAATGCAGGCCCCCAAAGTGTCTTTATTTTAGTACTAGAAAAGAGGTTTGAAATATTTTACATCCAACCATGTGTATTATTTTAACATAAATTAGTTTAATAACTAATTATACTTTAGTAAAATATAATACAAAGCATTTAAAACAGTATCATTTAAAATAAACTAATGAGTCTGGATACATTTATATAAGCATTAGGAAACTAGTTTTGAACATCAAACTGAAAGTTTGTTTTCCAGTAACAGCAAATATGTGTGATGCTGTGTAAGAAATTATTAAAACTTGAGGGAATAGAAAGATGGCTCAGTAGTTAAAAGCACTTGCTATTCTTGTAGACTCTACAGGAGAATCCTGGTTTAATTCCCAACACCTATATGATGTTTCACAATCATCTATAACATTAGTTCTGGGGATCTGTCACCCTCTTGTGACCTGTTAAGGCACCAGGCACATTTGATGTATATATATTCATGAAGATGAAATAAAATAAAAATTTGAAAAGAATTTCCCCCTAAAATTTCAAAAGATGTTTATTAAATAATTGGATTAAGTTGTGTTTTCTAATATAGAATTTAGTTTGTCTGAAGGGAATGGGGCTTTTCTAAAGCAATAGAACAACCTTTTTGTATTAAATGTTCTCTATCCAAATGAATGTCATGACCACAAATGGATTTTTTAGTTCAACTGTCTTCCAGCTATCAAGTCTGTGCAATGTGTTTTGCGGAAACTTTGGAGCCATTTAGAGCCATTTAATTCTGTTAACATAGACAAAAAAAAAAAAAAAAAAGACAGAAATAATAAATTTACTGCCTTAAATCAAAACAAGTAAAGAAAGAAAACAAGACAGAAAAATATTGATAAACTTAAAAGCAATTTACTTTTAATCTTAGAGGAAATAATAAAGGTCTGTAAGGTCTTACTCGCAGAGACTCCCTGAGCATATGCTATACTTCTGGGAAGAGATCTATCAACAAGTGCTTATTATATGTATTTATATATGTATGTATGTGTGTATGTGTATATGTGTATATATATATATATGTATATGTATACGTATATGTATATGCATATGTATATGTATGCTTTTCAAAGTATTCTCTTGCACCTTTTTTATATATTAAACTAGATTATCTGGCAATACCCTCCTTTCTCTTGATCACATCACTTACATTAGAGGGAGACTTCATGATTTGGTTGTTGATAACTACATAACTAAAATGATCATTAATAAAGGCTCAAGGAGGAATGTGAGAAAGTATGGCAAAGTTACACATGTATGAGAGGACTGTGCAGATGTCAGGAAGGCAAAATGAGGGTGACTGGCAAATACAAGCTATCATTCTCCAGAGTTGTGATTATTCTCAGAGCTGCCAGTCACCTTTTTCAGTGTTATGTGTCCTGCCATTACATTCTAAGCCATTCTTCTGTACTGTAGTTGTTAGTAGTGAAGAGAGATGAAACTACCACACAAATTCATTCTTCTTCCAGATTTCTGAAATGCTTGCTTCATCTGTGATATTACCTTTCTTTGATTGTTCCCTTCTGTGGTAGAAAATATGTATCAAGCAGCAGCAAGAATAGCTACATAGAGATCCTAATGCCTCTGCAAAAAATAATTTCAAAACATTCTCCTCATTAAATTGTGCATGTCACTGATATAACAAAAATCCTAAAAATAATATCTAAACATAAATGAATTAATGTAATCACCATTTATTGAATTCAATAAATTGTGAATATATTGGTAGACAAACTTGATGGACTTGTGGTAATTTCATTTTAATAAAGGTGGTTGATGATATCCAAGATCAATAAATTGTATTAATATATTAGTCAGTTTTTAAGGAAATAATTATGGAAGGATGAGGACAATGAGCTGTGGGTTCTTAGGAGGTGTTAAGGGGTTGGTATTTTACAGAGTTTAGAGTTTGTAGATTTTATGGAAGGAAGATTGAGGGAAGAAGAGTGATAAAATCAAAATTAATTTTGAATTACTCTAATAATATCCATTTTTAAATGGTAATCTTATAAGCATGTCATCCAACATACATTGCTACTAAAATTCCTAACATTTCATGCACAACAATACATGGAACAGTAGTCATGACACAAAGAACAATAGTTCTAAAAGTCTATATCATTTTTTACATGTGATTAAGAGCATAGGCTGCCATCAACTGAATCAGTACCAGTTAACTTGATTTTGTTAAGAAAGCAAAAACCTCCCTCTAAGCCACAATAGAATAATGCTTAAAGTTTATATTAGGAGTTAATCAGCCTGTGTCCAAACTCATCTATTTTACTCTATATGGGAGTAAGTTGGAACAATTTAGCAAATCTGTAAAGGTTTAGTTTGTCAATTTCTAGAATGGAAAAGACAGAGCAATAATTTTTACATTGGAAAGAATGATAAAATTAATTATAGATACAGTTTTTTTTAGTACACTGTTTCCCATATGAATTGAATCATAGAGGTGATCTCTTGGAATATGGTAATAAACTTTGCATATTTGAGCAAACCACATCATCCTTGAGTATTATTTTATTATAACCTAATCCTTAAAATATGACCATGAGAGAATGCCATAAAAAGCTCTTCATAATCAATATATCCATCACACATATAGTATCTCCCACATGAGAAGAAATAATGAAGATGAATGCAAAGATGAATTAATTATAAAAGAAGAAAAATTTTAAAGAAGCATGCTGAACACAAAACTCTGTTTCCTTAGGAAAATCTTTAAAATATTTAAATTTTTTTCTGAACTTGTGAAAAACAGAGATGCCAAACATTATCAATGCTGAGAAAGGGAAAGGAGAGATGGTGATGGATTTTTGAGTATATTAAAGATGTGTAGGATTGGTATGGACAGTACAGCATTATATGATACGCTATGATATGATAGATTATATTATGATCTGATTAAATGGACAGTTTCCTTTAAAGAAAGTGTCAGAGCACAGAGGAAATCAACATATTAGCCACAGATCTGGTAAAGAAATATATGAACCTCGGATAATATTTTCCAGGCAGGAACTCTTTAGACAAATAAAACTGCTGCTGAATTCTATCAAAAGATTCTATAGGAGTATATAAATTTAAGCACATATATTTCCAGAAAATTAAACAGGAGATACTATCTCCCTATTGACTTATAAAACCAGTATTTCTCTGATAAAGTAAGTCACAAAAATATTTCACTATAAACCAGTGTCCCTTGTGAGCATAGATTTAAAAATAATCTTACAAGATTTTAAGTTAATCTCTAATATGATAAATATTACATCTAAGTAGAATTAAACACAGAGATGCAATATTGGCTTAATGTTTAAAAATCAATATAAATCTCCATGTTAACAAATGACAAAAAGAAAAATGAATTGATCAAGTAAATGGATTTGGAAAGAGTTTTAACAAAAGGCAGATAGTTCTATTTTTTGGTAAGACAAAGGAAGAAATTCTTGAAATAATTGAGCTAGTTAAAAGTTGATAGAGGGGTCACGGTGGAGGAAAATGTTGATGAAGATTGAATATAAAATCTACACACTTCTAGCAATAAAAAATGTAATGCAGGAGCTGGGGAATTTCTCGGTGTTTAAATCTTTATTTGAACAACCAAGAGGGCAAGATCCCAATAAACTTACATAAATGCCATTTGGGAATGGCAGCCAACACACTGGAACCCTGGCAAGCATAAATCAATGAACAACAAAACAAGGTAACTACTAATCAAGTCTTTAAACTCTAAGTTTATCCAGGAAACCTTACTAACTTTAATAACAAAGTGGAATAGGAAAAAAGGATGATTGTTAACAGCAACCTTGAGTGTGTGATTATTAGCAGTGACCTTGAGTCTATAGACACATTCTATCTCTCCCTCTTCTCCTCCATTCTCTCTCTCTCTTTTACACACATACACACACACACACAGAGAGAGAGAGAGAGAGAGAGAGAGAGAGAGATCCCCACATTCAGCTGTGCATGTGTCCTCACATACATGCACACATACATACTTCATATAAACATAAAAAAGAGGAAAAATGAGATGGAATATTATCGCACACAGGGGAATGAGGAAAAGACAAAGTTGACATTCTTACCAGTCCTACTTAAATTTATAGTGAAGGTTTTGTAGTGTAATAATGTTATAAAAATCAAAGCAAAACGCATTGGAACAGGAAAATCTTAGACTGTCATAAATTCACTAAAACAAATCCCATAGAAGTTATAAAATGTTCTTAAAATATGCAATAGTAGTTTGTAATTACATGTAGGGCCCAATTCTATCAGACTGAAAGCAGTATGATTGCATGAAAAATATGATACAGTGATTATCAGAAAATAATAAAATTGCAATTTTTATCGTGTGGAAGAAAAGATTTAAGTAAACCAATAAATGTACCACCTCTATTGGTTGATAGCTTCCACATCATAAAGAGAGGCTCCCCATGTCATTCATTAAAACTAAGTAAGCTCCAGGAGACTTTTCTTCTTAGGATTTGACTAGCTCATTCTAAAACCCATATGAAAACATATGTGTTACAGAATGCTTAAAGTCACTCTGGTAAACTAAAAAGTTGAACAACAGTTATGATTTCAAAATTGCTTGCAAATTATAGCAATTAAGACTGTGGAATAGGCATAAAGGCAAGACAATGAGAGAAAACTGGAAGTCTGGAAAGAAACCCACAATATATCAGCATAATACTGATAACAAGTATACAAAGGTTGATTAGGAAAAAAAATAAAAACCAGGATTTTTCAATAAATGGGTTTGGAACACTGAAAGCACTGGTAGAATTCAAAATAATGTCTGTTCATGTCTCTAACATAATCAGATTGATTAATTAACTCAAGTGTAAGCCTATAGTTAGAAAAAAACAAAAACTGCATTTGAGAAAATATAATTTTATTATATTTATGGGATTATTTCTTATTGTTATTAGCATCAATTATACAATGATTGTATCAATAGCTAAGCATTTGCTTTAGAGAGAGGAATTTACTTTTTGTGTACCAATTTTCTTGTCTTAAAAATTCCATTCTAAACTGCAATATTTATTTATTTAGTTTATATAACCAAGGAAAACGTCATCTTGGTGTATGAAATTGAATTCTTTTCGAACTGTACAAGCAATGGTGTGGAAAGAATTTAGTAAAAACAATAAACATTAGAAAAGCAAAAAGCAGAGTCTACAACAAATAGTGAAAGACACTGAAGAAAGTGTTTTATAATATTACAAGAAACCAAAAACTTTACCATCTGATTTTAATTTTAACAAATGAAAGTCAGTCTGGATGATGTGCTAGCTGGAACTCACTTGCAACAAATGTCTTCCTGACATACTTCTACTAGAACTCTCTGCCTTTTTAGAAACTTAATTATTTTGCATAAGGAAAGTATATCTGGCAATGTAGAATACTTGAGTCCAGTTTCTTTTTATTTGAAAAAATTATAAGACCTAGAAAATGAAGGAAGTCTTTCATTCAGTTGAAACTAATCTTAGTATGCTCATATTTTGTTCATAATGTTTATTTATATGGCTTTTTGGAATACTTTTCCTTAAATAAGTTAAATGAAACTGTAATGTGTAGTTTATAGTGATTAATTTTGCCATCTTTTAATAATTATGGGATGATAAAATGAGGTTATATGTGTATATGACCCCAATGTATGAAATTAACAAATAATAAGTAAAACATATTTTTAAAACATTTTAAACCAATATTAATGAACTGATTCAGCAAACAACTCCCTGATTACCTGGTGACTGGGTACTAAGTCTGGAATGCTCTTCTGCACTTCATAGCTTTTCTTCTTTTTGTTGCTCTTCCGTTGTTTGTTTTAGACAGAATCTTACTAGACAGCCCAATCTAGTCAAGAACTTACAACAGCCATCTTCTGACTGCTGGTATTAACACTACCAAGTCTGGCCTTGTGTCTAGGGTTTCTGGTGTCTATTAACCCCTTTAAGCTGACACATTATTTAAACATTTCTCTATATTCAAAGGGAGGGAAGATAAATTTAAGTCATAGAGTAACTTCAATAATTTACCCTAGAACTTCAATAATTTTTAATGACATTGAATAAATATCATATAAGAAATTTAGTTGTTTTAATAGTACTCTGATGATTTTGTATTTTATGGGGTGTGTGTGTGTGTGTGTGTGTGTGTGTGTGTTTATCTATTTTTGTTCAGATTGGTTGGTTGGTTCGTTGGTTGGTTTTTAGAGAGAAAGTGAAATGGTATTGGATTTGGTGAGTGAGTGGACCTGGAAGGAGTTAGAAGAAGAGAAGAGCATGATCTTAATATTTTGTATGAAAAAAATTAATAATATTTTATTTTGAGATAAAATGTTATAATTATGATTCTCTAAATAGCCATGTATAAAACAAAAATGGCCAAGTAGATTAGACACTAATAAAACTTTAGAATGTTATTGACAAACCCTCTTTGCATACATTGCTTCTTAATTTATAATAGGTTAAAGTTTCAGAACTTGGAGGACTACATGTGTTAAATGAAACCAGAAAATGTAAAAGAATTCATTTATATATTTTTTAAACCATTCTGTAACTTGCATAAATATTATATAAGGAAAGAACATGCAGCATTTTTCTTTCAAGTATAGATTTGCTCACTTAGGGAATTACTCATTTTCTGGTTTTGTCATGACTCTCCCCCATTTTTGTATAGTAATAATCCATTGTTTACATGTATCACATTTTCATCATTTTTTCATCAGCTGAAGGACATTTTATCTGTCTTTATTCCCTAAGTCTTATGAATAGACTATCAACAACCATAATAGAGCAAGTATCTGAAGAGTACTAAATTGTGTCCGTTGGTCCTATGTTGAGGAAGGGTATAGCAGTATCGTATGATTGATCTATTTTAGTTTGTTGTTTTTGTTGTTGTTGTTCATGATGATGATAATGATGATGATGATAATGATGTTTGGGTTTGGTCTGGTTTTCTCTCTCTCTTTCTCTCTCTCTCTGTCTCTCTCTCTTTCTCTCTCTCTTTGAGATTTGTCCACACTGGATTCAAGAATGGCTACAGAATGATTCCAAACTGATCAATAGTTCCTTCCATATATGTCAGCATTTGTTACTTGCTTCCATAACCTAAAATATTCTGACTAGAGTTACACAAAATCTGACAAAAGTTTAATTTGCATTTTCTTTAATTGCAGAAGATTTTGAAGACTAAGATATTTCTTATTCATTTGTATTTCTTATTTTGAGTGTTCTCTGTATTGTTACATAGCCCATCTATTAACTGAATTTTTTTCTTTACTTTGTTTTTTGAGATCTTTTTATATCCTTGACACCAACCCTCTATCAAAAGTATAACTGTCAAAAATAAGGTGTTCATAATGACATACTTTTGTGTTTGGGTCTTCTATCCCATTCTACTGATATCTGTGTCTGTTTCTGTTCCATACCGTCTTTTTTCTGCTAGTAGAGATCAATGTAATAGCTGGAAATCAGCTCTGGTAAACCTTCCATGACTCTTCATTTTGCTTTTGATCACTTTTGGCTATAGTCTTTTGTGATTCACATTAATTTTAGAATGTGCTTTTCTTTTTAATGGAGAATGGTATGAGGGTATGATTGAGTTTCCATTGAACCTGTCAATTGCTTTTGGCATCCTGGTCATTTTCTCAACCACAACTCTACCAATCCTTTACATAGGAGGTCTTTCCATTTTGTAACATATTCTTCAATCTGTTTCATCAGAAATTTAAACCACAACCAACCTAATTTAGGAATAACCTGCAACCACCCCACAACTGGGCTCTAGCATTTATATACTCTGAAAAGTTTCCAGAATTCCAAATGTCACACAGCCACAGAAATTATCTGCAGATGGCAAAACCATCCTTCTGATAGAGCACAAGACAAATCATATGTACTACAGACAGTCTGAACCTGCCCCACATCCCAACAAATGGGATTCAAACAAGAGCACATTCTTATATTTCTGCATTTTTAAAGAAGTCAAAATTTCAGAATTCTCACTACAATGTTGAAAGGAGTTGGGAAGTGGCTAGCCCAGCCTTATTACTGAGTTTAATGAGGTTACTACAAGTTTTTCTGTAAAGAATGATATTGGCTGAGGGAATGTCATATATACTTTTTACTAAATTGAGGTATGATCCTTCTTTAACTTTCATGTTAAAATGGAAAAATGTGTTAGTTGACTTGCTTATTTGCTATTTATGTAGCATTGTTCTAGGTATTACACATTAATAAAAAAAAATCAAAACAAAAAAGGAAACAGCCAAATAGTCCGGGTGATGTTCTAAGAGTTTATATTGTTTCAAAGACCTTATTTTGCACAATAAGTTATAACATATTCTGATACAAATTGTCATAATATGTTTCAGCATCTATTGGGCATATGTGTTAGTGTTTCTCTCACTAATTTGTTTCTTATCTTGAATCTTCAAAATTCTCTGTTTCTGTTTTGACACTTCTAACATAGCAGACATGAGTCCAACCATCCAGACTTGATATATACTTAGCATGGTATGTACCTAAACCCTCACTAGACTGCATGAATGCTTCCACAATGTATGACTTATTGATTTCAGTCAGTGTGGGATTTTTAGGGAATATATCATAAAATGGTACAACTCTAGGTCCCTTTACATTGTATACCATGCTTACACAGGAGGGAGATTGCTGTGGTTTCATAAAGCCAGGTATGAATTTATAAATTATAAGATATAGGTCTTACAGAGAACTCTCAGTGGGTAAATGAGCTTGTCATGCAATTCTGGTGACCTGAGTTTAATATATATAACATACTGTTAGAAAGAAAACAATGACTCCTCAACGTTGCTTTAGGCTCAAATAGTTCAATAGGATTGTATGTAACACAAGAAATGCAGAACACAGGAATCAGCAGTCTTTGTTTAATATAATCTTTATGTATGGTTTCCTTCTTGTTGTTTAGTATTTGATTTTGATCTTCTTTCTAACTGAATTCTAGAATATTTGAATCCAGGTTTGTGGTTATGAAGAAGAACTGAAAACACTGCATAACAATCTGAGTTTGGATCCCCACACAAAATGCCTTATGTGATCTTATGGCCTGTAGCATCTGCACTGGGGCTCAAAGCCAGCAAGTTCACTTAGAATATATTTAGCCAAAAAGTGGTGTCTGAAGTTCAGTGAAAAACCTTGTTTAAGGAAGTCAGTTGGAAATCAATAGAGGTTGGTGCCATATAACTTTTGTTGGCCTCCTTTGAATATACTTGCACATGTGCACACATGCATGAACACACATGCACACATACACACACACACACATATACACAGAGAGAGAGAAAGAGAGATAGACAGACAGACAGACACAGAGAGACAGATAGACATAGAGGTAGACATAGAGACAGACGTGTCTGACCTATTGTTTCCCCTCTGAGAAATTAAATGAATGAGATATCAAAAAAGAATTGCATATGTGGTTCTTGGAGCTAGCATTTCATTGATAGACATAGTAAGTAAAGGATCCATTATAATCTCAAGAAATTGATCATAATAATTTAAGTATGTGGTCCCACAAAGACTTCTAGGACTAAGCTCCAACTCTACTGCATTTCTAAACAGTTGACTACGAAACCTATTGCTAGCCAGAATTAATGCATTCAAAGTCAATGCCATGTACTTGTTATTGAAGAGCCAAATTTAAATCTCTATGGTAACTACTGCAATAAATGTGCAACATCTTAAGCTATGATTATACTGTCACCCTTAATGATGTCTATCATAAGTACTTGACTACCAATCATTTCACTGTTGTTCTAGTCAACCAGAAATGTAGTTAAAAAAAGAAACTAATTATCAAATTCGTTTAAATAAGCCTCAGCAGTTTCTGTAATAACAGATCCTAGGTATGAGAAATGACTCTAAGGTGAAAGATAATACTAAGAGAAGGCTTTGATCTAACTTCAAAATTTAGTTTTAAGTACTAATGAAACAGTAATTAAGGATCACTGAAAAACTGGTTGTAGATTTTAGCAGATTTTTAATTATCTTTAAAAATTATCAACTTCACACTATTTACCACATATGAAAATCTGACTGGATGGATGAAAGCTCTTAAGAATGTTTTCATTAATTTTCAAACCAACCAGTAATTTGCACTACAAATATGCTAAAATGGATAGGAAATTTTATTGTGAAATTACTAACCCACTTTTAGTGCCATCAAAGTGATACTTAGTATTAAATCTTTTTCCATGATGTCTTACTCCATTATAAATATTTTTCTACATTTTTCATTTATATCACCATTTTATTCCTAAACAACATTCAATCCTTGCTATATAGCTTTTTTTTTTATTTTAATCAAAGTATTAAGTTCTGTAAGTTTTTGTGTTCTGTATTTTAACAGATCAAACCACTGTGTGGTCTATTTCTTAAATGGCCATCTAAATTCAAGAGGTTTTGAGAAATCTTCCAAATGTATGAAAGTATTTAAATGAGAAAATTTCATTAAGAGTCTATTTATAAAGTGCACCTCTCAAATCCTTTGATGACATGTTTTAGTTTAGTAATTAGTGACTATTCATTGGTCATCTCTGTAACTTTGCAGAAAGACCCCAGGACCTCAAAACATCATTACATTTGGTGATAAAAATGGAATCTCTAGACTTCTTAAGGTCATGTAAAGTTAAAGATGTACTCAGTGAAGTTAGAAATTGTGTTGCAGCATTTAGGCAAAGTATAGGCAAGATGACATATTTGAAAGCTAGCTTTACAAATCTATAATTAAATAAGTATATGAGCATGGATAGGTTTGCTAAGAGAAAAAATAAGGAAAAGAAACAGAGCAGGGCATGTCCTTAAGTTGCATCTACTTCCATGGGGAAGCAAGGGAATGTGAAGGCAAAGGCAAACCTGTCACAGAAGAACTAATATAATGTCACAAAAACTTAGAAAGTTATGGCGATTGTCAACAGTGTCAACTGCTGCAGAGAGGCAAGAAAGTAAGAATAATGAAAGCTCATAACAGGCTTCATGAGCACTTCTGGATGATGGATTCAGATTCTGGAAAATAAGATAAGGTAATTGGATTTTGAAGATATGTAGGAGAAGAAAAACTTTTAAAATACATTTACCAGCAAACAGGAAAGAAACTGCAGAACAACTTAAGGGGTAAATATGACTGAAGTAATTATTTTATATTTCCTATACTTACAGCCTAAGGGAATAAAAGAAAATATAGACTGATACCAAATATGTGACTACAAACTGATATGGAAATAAAACGGATAGTTGATTAAATAAATGCGTACACTATTGGAGGATTGTTAAGGAGGTGATAAGGTGATGTGTGTTATACACTTTGTTGGCCAGAAAGCTGCATATTCATTATTTCACTACATCCTTAGCAGAACATGGTCCTAGAACAGAGTCCCTATAATTTTATTATATAGCTGAGCATTTTGGGCATCATAGAAAATGCTGTGTGGTTAGCAATAGGTAATGCTGAATATCAAAACCTCCTTTTTAGGGTCCAAGTCTAGATCTCATGTAAAAGTTCGGTAAGCACAGGGTAGTTTTTAACTTTAGAGAAAAGTATAAAATGTCTTCCTTAAGGAGGTAAGAGGAAACTAAATCTCCTTGAGATATTCCTTTTTTGTAAATGAGTCCAAGGTATAGTCAAGCCTTCATTAGCTCAAAAAATGTGAAAGAGAAGATTGAACTGACTATGGGACCTAATAAAAAACAAAGGTATTTTACTAACCATGGCTTCTTTAGAAAATATTTAACAGGAAGTAATCTTAAATGTCAAAGGACAGGTATCTTGCAAGTATAGAGAAAGAGAAAAGGAAATTATCCTTATTATACTTTAAGAATCATGTTGGATGCAATCGATATTATTTCCACTGACTACATGAGCAGAGTAACATGTTAAATGCTGTTTCATGTATCTATCTCACACACACACACACACACACACAGAGAGAGAGAGAGAGAGAGAGAGAGAGAGAGAGAGAGAGTTCATATTAAAACCAGGACATTGTGAGTGCTAGGACAGTGCATTGCCACTAATCTAAATCCTCAGTTTTCTCTTGATTGTTTCTGAACTAGTTTCTAGTCTGCAATGCGATTGATATTAATTACTACTAACTTATTTTACTAATCAAAACCTGTAGCCAGTATCATACCATCACCTCACAGTAGGGTCTGTGGATATTATAATGACAGTGGGGATGACACCACTGTGGTTATTTTATGTGTTTCATACATGTCTTACTTCGCAAAAAGGTACCTCTAATATAATTGTTGAAAGATAACCATAGATTTTCACTGATAGCATTAGAATTATTTGTACTGCCTTCCCCAGCTGAAAAGGTACTTATTTGAAGTAGAACTCAAAAAATTTTTTCACTTGTCTGTAACAAGATTCAGTTGATAACAGTGACAGAGTTGTGAACCCTGGCCCAGAATGGACTTAGCTTGGCATGAATGATATCCCCTTTGTAAACATCTTCCTTGAAGGCATGAAATTCTGCTCTTCCTCTGTCAAATGTAAATAGAGAACCAGACTTTGATAAGCCAACTTCTACCATTCACAATTCAACTGGCCTGTAGGCTACTTGAAAACAGAGCCATGTACTATTACTCCATCTGTTCATTCATAGCTGAGCAGGGTGCTTGACACAAAGTCAATGGCCAATGTGTATTTGCTGAACAGATGCCAGCCAAATCCTTAGAGAAAACACTAGAGAGGAAAGACAGGTCACGCCCAGCTTCCATGTCCTTCATCATGCAGGCAAATCACTTGTCCTCTTTAAAGCTATACATGAGGGCCACGTTACATGTTACATGGGAAGAGTACTTATGAGTTACACAGGAGACTTCAATTCACCTTGATGAGACAACTTTAATGAGACAACTATAGTTTGCTGAGGATTTACTGTGGAGAGTCTCAGGAATAGAAGGGCAACTATTTTCTGGGGTACCGGGTTTTTTTTCTAGTTCTTTGTATATATTTCTGGCATGTGTAGAAGAGCAAGAGATTCCACACACTGCAGCTGCATACCTAGGTGGTCTACTGATATTCAGAGGGAGATGTTTTGGCATGCATTCTAGGGCAGCCTCATGCAGCTGTCATGAATTTCTCTGTGGCAAGAAGTAGCACATGTTACTGATTTCTGACAATTTTATCAGAAGCTGAATGACGCCAATTTATAAGTAAAGTTTCTCGCCTGAATTTCATTTAACAAATCAGTCTTTTCATTCCAGTGTTTGGTCTTGTCTACATATGATCAGTTGGGATTTATTAATAATGTTAATTGTAAAACAAGGGAATTACATAGTCTAATACTTTTGGCATTTTCTTTAATGTTCCCCTTAAATGTACTGCCAAAAATCCCCAAATTTCTAAGATTTTTTTTATGCTTTAAGATTTTTGACTATGGAAGATAAAGAATGGGATGTTTTCCTATATAATGCAGTACTTTCTTTTTCTAAAGTTATCTCCTTAGTGACATCTACACCATAACAAGGAAATAATTAATTTTTAAACACAGTAATCTAGTCACTATTTTTTATTAGGATCACCTTATGTTCTGGTAATTTCAATATTCTGGAGACTACTTTGTATTCTTCATTCCCAGCCTGCTCTATTCATACAATTAATTTAAGCAGAAGATGGAAGATTTGCCACAACACAATCATGGTCTTGGGTTGCCCTATAGATCTTGTCGAAAGGAGACAAGTGGCTTTCTAAAAATATCAGCAACTCTAATAAGATGCAGATAAGTAACTTTATAAAATGCAGTTCTGTAATGCGGTGATTTCAAAGGTCAGAAAACAGCAGGATCAGAAATGTTTTGAAAGGTAAAAGTGTTAATAGAATAATGATAAAATGTTGGCATGTGCATACCATGACAATCTCCACTGGGAATATGAATCATAGAGAGTGGGAATTTTTGTTTAAGAATATAAAACAAAATTAAGGAATCCAGCAGGGCCACCACTAATTTACCATGCATATTGGATGCCCTCACTTAAACACATGTGATTTAGCTTTAAACCTGGAGTTTTCCTCAATTCCACACTCTATAAAAGAATGCTTGTTTTTTCCCCTTTTCTTAGTTATATTTTCTGCTATTTTCCCTAAGCTTTCCTCCAGTCACACCCAAAAATAAAGGTAATGGTAAAGCAAACAGAGCTACTAAGGTTAAAGCCTTTTGAAAATTTAGTTCTTGGAGAATTTTGTACAAGTTCTGACCGTATTCACCCTTTCCTTCACCTCCTCTCAGACCCACTCTCTTTTCCCTAGCATACAACCTTCTGAGCTCTTCTATCCTCCTTGTAGGCCCCAGTGACTTAAGTACATTTTGTGCTGCCATTAAATTAATGGTTGTGTGGTCTTCCACTGGAGGTTTTTAGACCTACTTGTAGCAAAATTTTCAAGCAATTGACTCGCCATTTCCAACTGTCAGTTGCCAGTATCACCAGGCTTTGGGCAGGTCTTCATGTCTAGCTCCGTTCTCTTGGCTAGGGCTTTGTCTGGCTTAAGCTTGTTTGAGAAACCTAATTTAGATCCAATTTATTATGTCCTTTAGAAAGTAAGTAGATGGAAAAGGAACAGCTCTATTCTACTGCTTTTAGGAAGCTCATTGCTATGCTAAGTTGGGAAATCTTCAAGAAGCAAACTTGTGAGACATATTCCCTCTTCTTGTTCTCCTTCTTCTTCTCCTCCTCCCTTTCCTAATGTTTCTCCTCCTCCTCCTTTTCCTCCTCCTTTTCCTCCTCCTCCTCTTCCTCCTTCTTCTTTTTGAGACATGATTTTTCTTTCTTCAAATTCACTCTGCATCTGTAGTATATCTAGGCTTCTTAGACCACATGTAAGATGTTCTTAACTGTTAATATTTTTACTACAAGTATATTGTAGTAAATATTTAACTACAAGTATAGAGTTATACAAAATAGATAATATTGTTTATTCAGTACAAATAACGTTGATACTTTAGGACAGTGGTTCTCACCATGTGAGTTGTAACCCCTTTGGGAATTCAAGGGGTTCCTTTTACAGGTGTCGCCTAAGAGTGTAGATATTTACATTATGATGCATGAGAAAAATTACAGTTATGAAGTAGCTACAAAAATAATTCTTTGTCTGGGAGTCACTACAACAGCAGGAACTGTATTAAACTGTCATAGCATTAGGAAGGTTTAAAACCACTGCTTTAGGATATAGAATATGTTCAGTGATTTTCAGAATTGATCTATGTTTTGATTTTATAATTGTTAATAATGAGAACACCACAAACTATAATTACACAGTGCAAATAGATTGTAAAGCCATTTCAGTTATTGTTGAAATTTTTACCTTAATCTCAAGACAAACCTAACTTTATTTTAAATAATTAACCTTCATCAAACCATACAACAATTTGAAAGCCAAGCATCCTAATTTAATACAAATAGTAACTAGATATTTAGATGACAAGCAATGATGATAGGAAAATACCATCTTTGATTTTCATAATTAAATCATTAAGGCTTTTTAAGAACAAAAGCTTTCCATGTAGAGTAAAAAGATTGCTAGTCATTGCATATAGTTGCCTCAGATCTATGCTGGTTCATTTCAGGAGGTGTGGTGTTGCATAGTATGAAAGCAGGCATTGGCAGTACAAAGTGTGAATACTATTTTACAGAAACAAGGCTATAGTAAAGTCTTGCATGGTAGTGCAAGCGAATGCTTAGTAATGTCAGATATAACTAGGATGAAGTAAACATCTGATTTTTAATTAGTCTTTTGATCCATGTGCATTCAGAAGATATTTCCTGTTTCTAAACCTTTATGGCCAAACATTTAGTGTTGTTGCAAAAATACGGTTTCATGACCCTCAGATTAAGAAAAAGCTGTGGGACACATAGCTAGATCTGACTATCCAGTCTTCTGACCTCGGCCTTTGCTATGCTCATATTTCAGAGATGCATGTCTATGTTTGATGTTTTACTAGTTTGATAAAGTTTGAGACTATCTAAAACAAGATATACATCACTGGCCAGGGAAATGTATTGCATGTTGAAATTACATTTCAACTTCACCTGTCCTTCCTCAGAAGCCATCTACATATAAAAAATTTTTTGAGATTAATATATCATATTGTTTTCTTCTCTGCTTTGCTCCTTCCTGTCTCTTTTAATTTTCTGATCTCATTTTGTCATTCATTTTGTTACATGCATAAATGTATATTTATATTCATATTCATTTCTTAATTAAAACTCTCAGACTGTAAAATGATACTCATATGCATTTTCTCAGTGTGGAACATTTGTTATTGGCTAACTGTTGCTGTGATCTTCTTTGGGGAAAACTATCTGGTCCACACTCAGCATTCTTTATTTAGCTGTGGTTTTTTGAATGGGTCTGAGACATCATAGTGTTTTTCCCCATATACATTAGCATGTCCATAGCCTTGTTCAGCCTATGTTTAGACAGTCAAGTTGGTAAGATTTACAGATAAATAATGAAATAATTACGCATTTTTACTTCTTTCTTTGTAACCACAAATTGCTGCCTGCCCATTAGAGAAACTACCTTGCTTGCTTGCACTTTGTTAATCTATTTCAAGTTGATTAGTTATGAATGTATGTGGGTTCTTAGGAGGAATAATTTGTTTTCTTTATCTATATTGTGTAATATTGTTTCTTGTAAAGGTATTGAAAACATACTGTTTTTTTCATAACTATTCACTAGAAGAAAATTAAATGTAATCATATTATAATTTTATACTGCTTGGAAGATTTTGCTGGGATATATAAGTGATGGAAGAAAGTATAAAGTATGACGGTTAGAACATTCATCAACTATGTGTATGTGCAAGGTTTGTGTTGTGGTGGGTTAGAGCATTGTTCTTTCCATCCATCAACTGTGTATATGTATATCTGTGTAAGGTTTGTTTGAAAGGAGGCTGAAACATTGTTCCTTCCATCCATTAACTGTGTGTGTATATGTGTATATCTAAAACTTGTCTGGATATGTGTTAGAGCTTGCTCCAACCACCAATTGTACGAATTTATCTGTGTATGTGTGAAATACTTGGAACCTGCTTGGTTTTCATTCACTCAGTGTGTGTGACTGTGTGTGTGTGTGTGTGTGTGTGTGTATGCATCTGAATTTTCTCTCTTTCCTTCTCTTTCTTGCCACCTCCAAGGAATTAAAACAGTTCATAGTTTGGGAGTGCCACACCCAGTACATTAAGCTTTGTTCCCTCATTAAAAAAAACCTGCAGAGTAACTTCTCTAATTGCTGGCTGCCTTTGGCAGTAGCCCCTGTAGGTAGGCATATGGATCCACCTCTGACAGTTGCTCTAAACACAGATCCCTAACAGCTGCCAGCCTCAATTTACAGACCACATGGATACATATTTAGAATGTAGTTATGGAATATGCTGGGTTCCTAAAATGGAAGTTTCAGGTCACCTCCAAGAATGATAATTTCACTAGCCCAAGATAGTTCACAAGGTTTCTAGTACCACGCATTGTTTCCTTCTTGTTGAGTGAGTCTTAAATAAAATTAGAGAGCTATTGGTTAAAGACCCAATGTTACCTTCAGTTTTTAGTGCTCTGTTGTTCTCAAATGTGAGTGTATATCCAGGAGTAACTGCAGAAGCCAGGAAAGTAGGAAGAGAATAGTGTCGGGTCAGGGACCAATAGAGAAGGGAGTAATCAAGAGACAAGTGATCTGAAGGATGAAATTATGAGCTCTACTTAGAGATAAATACAGAAGGAGTAAGGGGGTAGAATAACAGGAAGAATGTCTGAAACAAGTCATAAGGAATCATACTATTAACTAGCTCTGCCAAACATTCTAATACATATAATTCTCTGTGTAAATATAAATATGCATACATAGTTTAAATGAAATTTTATATCTGAGAGAGTCAAAGACCATCTAACAAAACCACAACACTGGCTGTTGTTTTTGTTTGTTTGTTAGAGTTTTTGATCTGGCTTTTACAAGAGACTCACAAGGCATTATAGACTATTACTGTTACTTTTTGTTAACTCCTTAGAGGTAGAAGTTAAGTCCCTATTGCCAAAAACACCATGAACTTTAGACACAGGGCCCAGAGTACCTTCTCTGGAATTGACCTGAGTGCTTCCTCCTTGAGGACCATATTTCATGGTACCAGAAGGTGCCTTGAAGCTTACAGAGGAAGGAAACAACCAACATACGTACCCAGCTATGGCATCTATGGATTAGACTTTGGTTTTGGAGACAAGGTCAGTGACCGGCCTGGAACTTGACATGTAGGTAGGTTGGCTGGCTAGGGAGGTTCTGGCATCTATCAGACTCTATATTCTTGGAGGTACAATTATAAATATATATCACAATTTTCTTCAATACATGTGTGTTCTCAGCATTAAAATCAGATTTTTATACCAGAGTGGCTCTTAATGACAGTGATCTCCTCAGCATTTACCAGTTTTTTTTATCAAGTTCTTCTATTATAAATAAAGTAAATTTAGCTTACCCAAGTAGGGATGTGTCGATTAAAAAAATTGTTTTTATTTTATGGGTTCAAAATTAATTCCAACCTAGCTTCTTCTTCTATCTATTCTCTATTTTCTCAAGATGCTCAGGACTCAGTATCTTTTACTAATTCTTTAATCTCACTGTGTCTAGTTCAATACCAGAGTCCATCCTTACAAATATAATGCTTTCTGTTATTTTTCCATAAAATCAGTTCATTTCCTAAGATCAATTTTCAATTGGGCTGAGTTGGATCTTAGTGCTAGAGGGCTTGATCAGCCTGCATAAGCTCTGGTATGACCCACAATATTGTAAAACAAAATGAAGCATTGTGTTATGAAGAAGAAAGCATTACATAGATTCTTTAGGAAACTGAATCTTTCTTTTACCTTTAGAAAGTGACAAGATAAATGCCACAGCAGTTTGACCTCGACAATTCTTTACCTTCAGTTCTATCCACACTAAGATGTGATTCCATAGTCAGATAAGATATGGTGGCACATATCTGTGATCTAGTACTGAGGGGGCAGATATAGGAGGATCATGAGTTTGGCGAGCTAAAGCTATATAACAAGAACTTGTCTCAAAGAAACTACAAGAAAGAAATTATTTTAGTTCTAATGAGTTACAAATCACCAGAATTTCCTGTTGCAATGTAGGATGGAGAACAAAAGTCAACCAACAAAGATGTCATCCCCAGTTACAGCAATTATTGGGTACCATGTTTGTGATAGTGGGCCAACACAAAAAAACTCTATTCTTTGAGTGTGCTTTCTCTCTCTCTCTCTCTCTCTCTCTCTCTCTCTCTCTCACATGTGTGTGTGTGTGTGTGTGTGTGTGAAAATATAGTGTGATAGTATTAGTGATGATTAGAATATACACTATCATTATCACTGGTTTTCTCTTTGTAAGGACAATGAAATCAATAGTTGTTGCTCCTCATACATGTCTATTTAATAAATTAATCAATATATACTATGACACTAAATTAGATACATATTTAATTAGAGCCTAGACTGGTTGATCTTTTATAAATTCAGAATTCTTTTTTACTCTTCAAATTGTATCTCAGGTTTACAGAATAAATCATGATATTTCTCAAATAGAATGTATGTATATATATAGATACCACATAGCTCGATAAAGGTATATCTAAATAAAAACCCAAATGAAAACACAAGTATAAATATGTAATGATATAAGAATCTGAAAATGAAGTGCTGAGTGGCAGGTTATAGAGGGATAGTGTTATATTTTATTGTAAACCAATCAATGAATGATAGCATAGTCAAGAACTGATTACAGGAAGCAAGCATGAGAGCTAGGCCTAATAGAGGACATAATGGGTAAAAAAAAAAAAAACCCACATGCATTAATTCATAATTTTAATTCTCCAAATTGTGTCAGGCTATTTCACGCCTCTCTGTTTCATTATCATCACCCTAGGACATTATCATCTCCCCCCTAGATTATTGCAATGACTCCTTAATACATCTCTCCAGTTTACTGTGTTCAGATTCATTTTCCCTGTAAAGGCTAAATGTCTTTATGTACCCTAGTTTGCCTTAATCATCACAACAGCCCTCTTGGGTGCATCTTTCTAATCATTTTTATTACCTACCACCTAAAGCATAGAGAGAAGCAAGTCAGGTCTCTCAGCTGGTATGGGGCCAAGCTGGAATTGAATTTCTGCATCTAAAGACACACTCATAACCATTGTTCCATGTGGCATCCATTATATGTCATTTGTTTTTATTATTGAGGATGTCAAAAACAACAGTTCAACACAGTGATGGTACCAGATAGGAAAGAAGTTGAAACTCATAATAAAGTAGGCAGCCATATCAGTCTGGAAACAATCTTACATTGGAAAAAGTTCATTTTGAAGTGCAAATCCAGATGCCATGCTATGAAAGATGTATTTATTATTTATTTACATTTACTTAATTGAGACATGATCTCATACTCTATATTACGCTGGCCTAGGACTAAGTATGTAGCTCAGGCTAGGCTTGAACTTGTAGGGATACTCCTGCCTTAGTCTTTGCAGGTGTGAGAGTATAAGCATAAGCTACCACAACCAGCTGTTTGTAGATTGTATGATTCTTAATTAAAATGTCACTGGTATAGTGACAATGCCAATACACACACACACACACACACACACAAGATAAAGAAAGTTAATTTTATTTTGACAGTAAGAAGAAAATCAGATGAGCAATGGACATTTTACATTTTGATTAATTACTTCACATCATCAAAAGAAGTTCATAAAAACCATCTGGAAATAAACACGGTTACTAGCTTAAGATTCTATGGATAAAAGACTATTTTCTACACAGCCAAATTATGTTGAAAGAGATAAAATACATAAATATTAATCTGTTGGGAGCCTCAAAAACAACAATCACATATGCTTGATGATACAAAGAAATTTGGGCATTACCAGTTCATGTGGAAGGGACAATTGTTTTATTCAGTTTATCCTATGTATTTAGCTTTTATTAAATGTTTTCAGAAAATATATTATATTCTAGTTGAAAAATAACTAACTATACTTTTTTACTCATCATTGTATACCTAAAATGTTATACATTATAATTTTTACAAAAATGTAAAATTCAAGATTTGAATATTTTCTTTCAAACAAGAGTCAGCAACACTATATCAACAACAAAAAATAAATGATAGACAAGCAACCATTTTACTTGTTCCTAAATTAAGCAACTAATCTTCTAATGATTACATGATCACAATTTTGTTCTGGTGAAAAAGTAAAGGTCTTGGTTACTTACAAAATTATACAAATGTACATAATTAATAGAGGCAACAATCCAATGTTTCTCTTTGTGGTGGAATTGTAGCTCAGTTGGTAGAGTAAATGCCTACTGTGTATGTTGCTCTGGGCTAAAGTTCCAGCACTGCCTCAAACAGGCTTGATATTGTAGGCCTCTAATACTAGCACTGGAGAGGTAGCTACAGGAGAATCCAAATTTAAAAGTCGTCTTCAGCTACATAGTAAGCTTACAATAAAAAAAAAAAAAGTTTTGGTTTCATAGTACATGCTTTGGATTTGACTAATGTCCCTTTGCCATAGCTCCAATTGCAAACAGCAAGTATCCACATATGACATGCACATTCTTTTAGCAGGCTTATTGTTCTATTCCTTTGCTTGATCACAACTTTTTAGCCTTTCTTCTATAATATTTAATACAGAAGCTGGTAGAGGAATCATCAAGGTAGTTACCCATCTATGAAGCTTGTGAGATTTACCCACATACTTTAAGTTAAAACTTGTGTCTTACATTCTTAATTTTAGTATAGTCACTCTCAATAAGTGTGTTTTGTTCGCTTTGGAGTCACATATCAGATCTTTACATTGTGGTTGATAACAGTAGCAAAATTATAGTTATGAAGTATTTCTCTTTGTATTTATTTATTCATATATTTACATCCCAAACAGTATACTCCTCCACATCCCACTCTTTCATATTCCCACTCCACAAACCCTTTTCTCCTTACAGAGGGTGGGGCCACCTCTGGGTATCCCCTCCCAATCTTGGCACATCTAGTCTCTGCCTGATTAGGCCAATCCTCTTCCACTGAGGGCAAACAGGGCAGCCTTGTTGAGGAAGAGAGACCACAGTCAAGGCTACAGCTTTAGAGACAGCTTCTGCTCCACTTGTTTGGGAGCCCACATGGATTCTGAGCTGCATGTCTGCTACATATGTACCAAGAGCCTTATTCCTGCCTGTGTATGTTCTTTGGTTGGTGGCTTAGTCTTGAGAGCTCCCAGGGGTCCAGATAAGTTGACTCTGTTCATCTTCCTATGAGATTCTCATCTCATTCAGCACCTTTAATCCTTTGCCCAATTCTTCCATAAGAGTCCACTACTTTCATCCAATATTTGGTTGTGGGTATCTATATCTGTTTCAATCACTGCTAGTAGAGACTCTCAGAAGATAGTTATGCTAAGCTCCAGTCTGCAAGCATCAGTGTATGATTAATAGTTTTAGGAATTGGTGCTTGCCCATAAGTTGGGTTTCATGTTCTGTCAGTTAATGGATGGCCATTCCTTCAGTCTCTGCTCCATGTTTGTGCCTGAATTTCTTATAGACAGAACAAATTATAGGCCAAAAGTTTTGTGGGTGTGTTGGTGTTCTTATTCCTCACTGAGGTTACTGCTTGGATACATGAGATAATCTCTTCAAGTTCCATGTCCCCACTATTAAGCATCTCAGTTAATGTCACCCACACTGACTACTGGAAGACTCTTCCATCCCAGGTCTGTGTCACTACCCAGTGATTCTCCCCACTCTATCCCTCCAACTGCAGATTTCTATCCATACCCCTGGCCCTCTATGCCCCTCTCATGTCTCTCCCCCATACCTAAACCTATCCCAACATTCCCCTGCACCTCCCCTCTCGCACCCAAACCCCACCCTCCCTCTGCCTCCTATGATTATTTTGTTCCCCCTTCAAAGTGTGAATAAAAAGCATCCTCTCTTATGCCATCCTACTTGTTTAACTTCCTTGAGTTCATGGGTATATCATGGATATTCTGTTCTTTTCAGATAATATTCACTTATCAGTGAATACATACCATGCATATCCTTTTGGATCTGGGTTACCTCATTTAGGATATTTTCTAGTTCCACCCGTTTGCCTACAAAATTCATGATGTCCTTGTTTTAATAGCTAAATAATATTCCATGCAAATGAAGCACATCTCCCTCAACTGAAGAATGAATATACATATCCACTCTTTGATTGAGGGGCCTCTAGGTTATTTCTAGTTTTTGACTATTGAGAAAGCTGCTATGAACATAGTGGAGCACATATCCTTGTGGTATGGTATAGCATCTTTTGTATATATTCCCAGGAGTGGTATAGCTTGATCTGAAGGTAAAACTATTTCCAATTTTTGAGAAAACCCAAATTAATTTCCAGAACACAATCCCACCAGCAATGGAGGAGTGTTTCCTTTTCTCCACATCCTTGCCAGGAGGCAAGAATGACTTAGTCATTCTGATTGGCTTAAGGTGAAATCTCAGGGTCATTTTGATTTGCAATCCCCTATTGACAAAGGATATTCAGCATTTCTTTTAGTGTTTCTAGGCCATTTGAGACTCTTCTGTTGAGAATTCTCTGTTTAGCTCTGTACTGCATTTTTTAATTGGATTATTTGATTTGTTGGACTGTTTAACATCTTGAAATTTTTAGATATCTTGGATATTAACCTTCTGTCAGATGTAGGATTTCTCAGTCCATAGGCTGCCTTTTTATCCTATTGACAATGTCCTTTGTCTTACAGAAGCTTTCAGTTTCATTAGGGTCCCCTTTATCAATTGTTGATCTTAGAACCTGAGCCATTGGTGTTCTATTCAGGAAATTTTCTCCTGTGCCAGTACATTCAAGGCTGTTTTGCACTTTTTTTTCTATTAGACATAAGTATCAGGTTTTATGTTGAGGTCCTTTATCCACTTGGAATTGAATTGTGTTCAGGGTGATATATATGGATATGTTTGCATTTTTTCTACATGCTGACATCCAGTAAGACCAGCACCATTTGTTGAAGATGTTTTTGTGTTTTTTTGTTTTGTATCTGGTTTTTCATTTTGTTATTTTGACTTCTTTGCCAAAAGTCAAGTGCCCATGTATGTGAGGGTTTGTTTCTGGGTCTTTGATTCTATTGATCAAAGTGTCTGTTTGTGTACCAATACAATGCAGTTTTTTTATTTTTCAATCACCATTGCTCTAAAGTAAAGCTTGAGGTCAGGGATGGTGATTCCTCACAAAGTTCTTTTATTATTCAGGATTATTTTGTTTATCCTGTACCTTTTGTTTGTCTACATGAAGTGGAGAATTGCTCTTTCAAGTTCTATGAAATATTGTGTTGCAATTTTGATGAGGATTCCATTGAATCTGTAGTATGTTTTTAGTAAGATGGCCATTTTTACTATGTTAATCTTACTGTGCCATTTGTAAGGGAGATCTTTTCATCTTCTGGTATCTTCTTCAATTTCTTTCTTCAGAGAGAGTTATAGTTATGAAGTATTAATAATTTTATGGTTTTGGTATCCATAGAATGAGTAACTGAATTAAGGTGTTTTGTCACTAGAAAGGTTGAGAACCACTGGAATAGTGTATGACAATTCTTTGCTGATATTTATTCATTAAATATTTTATATTTATATTAGCTTAATATTGGCTTTTACCACAGATCAGCCTTACTAAAAAATATTATTATGTATTTGTATTTTCATATCATCATTTTTGGAGAAGGTTTATCTAAAAGAAATGTGTTATAAGTGTGTATAACATATTCTATCATCACAGATGGCTAATGTCAGATGACTATTATTCTAAGAGGTATAGAGCAATTACCAGCTTCTCTAGAAAAACTTATAAACATATTTGGGAGTCAAAATCAAGGGAAGATTTCTATTCTGTCTTGTAAAACCAACAACCATTATTCTGAATTTTGTATTTGTGTTTGTGATTAGAAATTATCTTTACTACTTAGAAAGATAGGATAAAAACAGCATATGCCACTTTACCTACTAAGGCAGAAAACACAGAGATCATTAGGACCAAAGTACTTCAATAAGTTTCCTTCTCTGTAGGTTTGCATGCTCTGAGAATAGGAGGGGAAAATTAGTATGTTTTCTTCACCCCAATAGGTTCCAAGTGATTGATCCTCCTATTGTAAAAGATACAGACCAAGAGATCAGGAAACTGTTATCTGAGGTGGGAGATTTTAGAAATAATGCCTATTTTAATTTTAATTAAAGGAAAATGAATGAATCATCAAATATGACTGAGCTAATTTAAGTGATGTAATATATTAAAGAGCGGATTTAAAGGTAGAAGAATTTAGCGATGATTGTGTGTTCAGATTGACCTTGGCTGTAGAGAGCATGGTCTAAGACAAAAGGCAAGTCTTATGACTGATTTTCATGTTATACCATATAGGAAATAGGTTTTTTTTTGTTTGTTTGTTTTGGGTTTTTTTTGCACCATGTATCAGGTGAGAGATGCATGAGGAAATCAGTGTGACCTTTTGGACCCAATAGTTTGTTTTTTTAAATGTTAAGTGCAGATTCTTGGGATTACTATGTTCTGAGCCCTATTATTAACATAGAACCCGTAAACCCACAACTCTGGTAGTGCCAGCAATTCCTTTCTTTCTTTTTTTTTTTCCTCCAACAATGTTTTTACATTTTGAAATATACTCAATCTCATAATGACTGTCATTTAAGATAAAGTCTCTGGTTTTATGATGGCTTCCAATTATTAAATTATTTTTTTTCCTGTATAAAGTCCTTGTTCCATATATAATGGCTGACATTTGTGTCTTTGCTAATATTCCCATGCTGACAGAAGCCATTTGAGTATCTGTTATTACTGGTTAAAGGTCTTCTCTCACCATCTGATCCAAGTAAAACTGAGCTGAGGAAATGGTAGATCATGTATAATACACTGGACTACGTTATGGATTGCTATGATTGGCTCCATATAGATCTACTTGCTCTTAGTGATGTTCTTCATACACACTTCTATCATTTTCTTTTATCTGTGCTTTGCTTTAAGCATCATCTCTCTGGCTTCCAAGGGTCTTTAAGAAAGGGTGGTCTTAGTCTCTCTGTCACAGTTAGAGTCATCAACTGTCTTTCTTACTTGTGCCAACTGAGGCTGGTTAGCTTTTTTGATAATATATAGCAGATTCTCTCTTTTATATGCACCAGATTCTATAGGTAGGGCCCAGAAACCAGTTGAGTCTAGCAGTGTTTTTAGTTAGTACATCTTTTGACCTGCCAGATTTGCTCTACAATTATCTTGAAAATGTATTCCCAGAATTCTCTAGATTAGACGCTATTCTCTTTCTACTAGAAACACACTTATATTCCATGCTGGATACTTTTCAAAAAACATTAAACATGCATATCTTTGTTTGAATGGCAGTACTTGAGTAGATAGCCTATGAATTACTCATAGGATTCTATCTGGTAAGAAAAGGCTAGTATGTCCTTTATGCACTAAACCCCATTCTAAGTTGGTAAGTTGGAGCAGAGTAAAGTTTTTTTTTTTTTTCTTTTTCTTTTTAGTTTGTTTGTTTGGTTTGGTTTTGGTTTTGGTTTTGGTATTTGCTTGTTTGTTAGTTTGTTTTTGATGGTTTGTTTTTCTCCTTTATTGTAATTACTTGAATTAAGAAAAATCCTTCTTAACATTAACATTAAACCCCACATAGTAATGGACAGACCTTGAATTTCTTCTGTTTTAATACATACTGGGCATTACATTTCTGAATCCCTGTGACTTTTATGAAAAACCTGTTTTTTGTGAAAATGCTGAGTAGTTTGCTAAAGCCTGTTATTTTAGGGAATGAGAGACTACTGTGAGATTTTTTTTTTTTTTTCGGTTTTTCGAGACGGGGTTTCTCTGTGTAGCCCTGCCTGTCCTGGAACTCACTCTATAGACCAGGCTGGCCTCGAACTCAGAAATCCGCCTGCCTCTGCCTCTGCCCCCCAAGTGCTAGGATTAAACATGTGCACCACCACTGCCTGGCTCTACTGTGAGATTTTATAGAAGCATGTGAGTAGTGCTGGTAGAGTTGCTCCCTTGTCAATCAACAGCCTCATTCACCTGAACCATGAATTGTTTTTTATTTCTCTCTTATGAAATATAACACCCTTTAAATAATATCCTCAGTTTCCATGAAGTATGGAGCAACATACATTTCACAATGTAATTTGTCTTAATCCATATTTTAAAGTATTTCAAATATGTAACTTTCTACGCATCCCCAAATGTGCTTATCTCATCATACCTCCAGAAGTGCCTTCTTTTCTTCATGTTAACCTTGAGAGCTAGATTTTAAATTGTTCATTTGCCTATTTGAGCAATGCACAGCTAATTGTCTTGTTACTTCAAGATGGTATTGGCTCTATGGTTTATAAAAACAAGCAGCTATCTTTGCCTTTTTATAGTGTAAATACTAGTTGAGAAGAGAAGAAATGTAGGGATACAGAAAACCTATCATTTAAAAATCTTTTTAATATTTTCTTTTGAAATTATGTGAAATTATGTGTATAGGGAGATAGTCAACCTTTGAGTATATACCCATGTAGGCTAGTCATCTAATTTGGGTTGTGTGAGTTTATCTCTTGAGTAAGGGAACTATACTTGGGACTTCTTCAAGAGCTGTACAAAGTATGACTGAGGTGTCTCTCCAGCCTGTAGAAATGTCTCCTGTGAAATGATGCTTTAGCTGGGATAAGAATGTGTAAGAGGTATCTCATCACATGAGAAAGAGGCATATCAGAATTATGGTGTTGATAGAACAAACATGTAAGGAAGCTTTCATATGTAATAAAATGCAATGTGATTCTAGAAAGCAACCAAGACACAATATCACCAGTTTATTGATAGAAGGAAAGAATTATATATCATCTTACAGGAACTATGAATGAATTTTGTTTATATTTTTAGCTTGGTAAGATACCATTGAAAGATTTAGGCAGTGAAGTCAAGTCAAATGGTTAAATATTTTTAAAAGACCTTTCTGATTTTTTAAAAGAAACTAGTTTTTGGAGTGCAAACATTGATGAAGCAACTGAAAAACAAGAGAATTAACCAAGGTCAAGGATGGTGACATTGAAAACAGAGGTGTGATGTCATGATTTGACTCATATTCTTCTAAAATTCGTATGTTGAATGGCAGAATCCTATATGACTGCACCTGGAGAATGGATCCATAAGTAGTTGATTATTAATTCACAAAGATGGAGCTTTAACCCAAAAGACTTGGGGATGTTATAAGAGAACCTATGACAACCTAGCTATAGTAGTATATAAGGGGACAAAAAGCAGGTGAAAATTTATAATCCAGGAAGAATGATATCATCATTAGAGCAGAATGATGGCACATGTCCCATTTCTGTTGCTAAATCAATGTATAGCCAGCATCTAGTATTATGTAATGGCATCTTGAGCAATTGAATCATCTGTAACTTCCAAGATTAGACAATGTGTTGAATGTGTGTATCTTTAAATGATAAAGAGAAATAAACAATGACAATAGGTTTGCTTTTACTTTATTTCCTATTTATTTAGACTACCCATCTGGGAGATTGATGACATTTTCTGACATTTTATATATTTCTGGATCAAAATAAAACCAGACTGGTAGAGAAGGATTGACTTAAAAATGCAACTATGGACACGTATGTCTGTTTGTCTCTGAAACAAACACAAATACTTTCAGAAAATATTTGGCTATACTAAACCATGTCTCATTGGAAAAGTCTAGTCAGTGGTATGATCATTGGGGTTTCATCATTTAGATCCTCTCTACATTAATACAACAGATGAGATCAACTGTGAACCTCTGAAGACAAATGGAGATCAGCATTTAAACAGTAGTTAGGAAATGGAGAAGGCTTAAAAGTAACACATAGGAAAGGGGACTCCAAGAATGGAATCTTCTAGATAAACTCATTTAGGTAAATATGTGTGGCTTCAGCCCTACTTATTTTAAGGAAGATATAGAAATAAGC
This sequence comes from Rhynchomys soricoides, assembly GCA_019843965.1. Classification (NCBI taxonomy): domain Eukaryota; kingdom Metazoa; phylum Chordata; class Mammalia; order Rodentia; family Muridae; genus Rhynchomys; species Rhynchomys soricoides. The sequence goes on along the minus strand of JADRCH010000067.1, from coordinate 3,078,990 downwards.
ATCATTCACTGGTAAAAAATCAAATGGAAAACAGAGATATGACCTGTGTTTATAAAATAGAGTTTTATTTTATTTTAAAAGGTATAAATGAAACCTGATGAATATGAATTTGGATATGTCTATGATTTATTTGTTTTTTTTATTTTTTATAAATATTACACTGTCTTTGTGTATTTAAGATGCCCAATTTAAAGCCATAACATGTAATTTATAGGGTAAATTCCTGTTATTAACAGAACAACAGGGAAATGATGAAATCTGATATGTCTATTAGATGTAGAGAAAATATGGCCTTTATTGTATACTATGGATACACCTACTGTTAATTAAAAAGCCTATGGCTTATGGCTTAGGCAGCAAACAGAAGGGAAACATCTGGGGCAGAGGAAGCATTCTGGGAAGGAGCCAGGCTGGGGATTGGCTTGGGGAGGTGTATGAAACAGACACATAGTACCTGAGCACAGTTAACCAATCACAATGAAGAATGTAGGCTAAAATAAAATGTATTATCCTTAGTTATAATCTAGTCATAGTAAAGGCTAGTTTTATGGCCAAGATAATTATATTTTGAATCTGAGTCTTATTTCTGAGAGCAACGCTGGAAGAAAGCACCAGACCTTAACTTCAACGATAAAAGCAATGTACCTAGACTGATCTCTAAGCATTGATTTATGATGTGGGAGGAAAGATCAACTATCTCCATTTAAAGGACAGAAGAATGTAATGATGTCTACAATTGCAAGATGGATTATAGCTTTCATTGTCAAAGTCTGCCTTGGTTAGGGTTTTTATTGCTGCAATGGACACCATGAACAAAAAACAATTTTGGGAGGAAGGGGTTTATTCAACCTACAATTCCATGTTGTTGTTTATTATTGAAGAAATTCAGGACAAAAACTCAAACAGGGCAGGGTACTTGATGCAGGAGTTGTAGACGCCATGGAGAAGTGCTTCTTACTGGCCAGTTCAGTCTACTTTCTTATAAAATCCAACACCACCAGACCAGGGATTGTACCACCCACAATGACCTAGTCCCTTCCACACTGATCACTAATTGAAAAATGCCTTATAGCTGAATTTAATGGATAAATTTTCTCAACTGAGATTCCTTCCTTCTTATGACTCTAACACATGTCAAGATGACACTGCAGCCAGTACAAAGGGTAAAGGACTTCCGAGACTATAGAGTACTTTAGAAAAAGATGCTTGACCTTGGAGAGGGATAAATAATGCCACTATTATGATCTCTGCTCAAGTGTTGGATTTCTCATCTCAAGGTTTACTTTAGAGCAATGGTGATTGAAAAATAAAAAAACTGCATTGTGTTGGTACACAAACAGACACTTTGATCAATGGAATCAAAGACCCAGAAACAAACCCTCACATATATGGGCACTCGACTTTTGGCAAAGAAGTCAAAATAACAAAATGAAAAACAAGAACCAAAACAAAAAAACCACAAAAACATCTTCAACAAATGGTGCTGGTCTTACTGGATGTCAGCATGTAGAAAAAATGCAAACATATCCATATATATCACCCTGCACACAATTCAATTCCAAGTGGATAAAGGACCTCAACATAAAACCTGATACTTAAGTATATCATCACATCATCTGCAAATAGTGATATTTTGATTTCTTCCTTTCCAATATTTATCCCTTTGACCTCCTTTTCTTGTCTAATTGCTCTAGCTGGAACTTCAAGTACTATATTGAATAGATAGGGAGAGAGTAGACAGCCTTGTCTAGTACCTGATTTTAGTGGGAATGCTTCAAGTTTCTCTCCCTTTAGTTTGATGTTAGCTACTGGTTTGCTGTATATTGCTTTTACTGTGTTTAAGTATGGTCCTTGAATTCCTGATGTTTCCAAGATTTTTATCATGAAAGGATGTTGAATTTTGTCAAATGCTTTTCCAGCATCTAATGAAATGACAATGTGTTTTTGTTTTTTTTTTTCTTTGAGTTTGTTTATGTTGTGGATTATATTGATAGATTTCAGGGTATTGAACCATCCCTGCATCCCTGGGATGAAGCCTAGTTCATCATGATGAATGATCATTTTGAAGGATGGTTTTGATGTGTTCTTGGATTCAGTTGTGAGAATATTATTGAGTATTTTTGCATCGATATTCATAAGGAAAATTTGTCCGAAGTTTTCTTTTTTTTGTTGGGTCTTTGTGAGGGTTTGGTATCAGTGTAACTGTAGCATCATAGAATGAATTGGGTAGTGTTCCTTCTGTTTCTATTTTGTGGAATAGTTTAAAGAGTATTGGTATAGGTCTTCTTTGAAGGTCCGATAGAATTCTGAAATAAATCCCCCTGGTACTTGGTTTCTTTTGGTTGGGAGACTTTTAATGACTGCTGCTATTTCTTTAAGGGTCATGGGACTGGGACTGTTTAGATGGTTTATCTGATCCTGACTTAACTTTTGTATTTTGTATCTGTCTAGAAAATTGTCCATTCCATCCAGATTTTCCAATTTTGTTGATTATAGGCTTTTGTAGTAGGATCTGATAATTTTTTGAATTTCTTCAGATTCTGTTGTTATATCTCCCTTTTCATTCTGATTTTGTTAATTTAGATACTGTCTCTGTGCCCTGTGGTCAGTCTGGCTATGGGTTTATCTATCTTGTTGATTTTCTCAAAGAACCAGCTCCTGGTTTTGTTGATTCTTTGTATAGTTCTTTTCCTTTATATTTGGTTGATTTCAACCCTGAATTTGATTATTTCTTGCCTTCTGTTTCTGATGGGTACATTAGCTTCTTTTTTGTTCTAGAGCTTTTAGGTGTGCTATTAAGCTGCTAGTGTATGCTCTCTCAAGTTTCTTTCTGGAGGCACTCAGAGGTATGAGTTTTCCTTTAACACTGCTTTCATTGTGTCCATAAGTTTGGGTATATTGTACTTTCCGTTTCATTAACTTCTAGGAAGTCTTTAATTTCCTTCTTTATTTCTTCCTTGACCAAGTTATCATCGAGTAGCGCCTTGTTCAGTTTCCATGTGTATGTGGGCTTTCTGTTGCTTTGGTTGCCATTGAGACCAGCCTTAATCTATAGTGATCTGATAGGAGACATGGGATTATTTCAATCTTCTTATATTTGTTGAGATTTGTTTTGTGACCAATTACATGGTCCATTTTGAAAAAAAGTTCCATGAGGTGCTGAGAAGAAGGTATATTCTTTTGTTTAGGATTAAATGTTCTATAGATATCTGTTAAATCCATTTGGTCCATGACTCTGTTAGTTTCACTGTGTCTCTGTTTAGTTTGTTTTCATGATCTGTCCATTGATGATAGTGTGGTGTTGAAGTCTCCCACTATTATTGTGTGAGGTACAATGTCTACTTTGAGCTTTAGTAAAGCTTCTTTTATGAATGAAGGTGCCCTTGCATTTGGAGCACAGATGTTCAGAATTGAGATTCTTGGTAGATTTTTCTTTTGATGAGAATGAAGTATCCTTCCTTATCTTTTTTGATGACTTTTGTTTGAAATTTGACTTTATCTGATATTTAAATGGCTACTCCAGCCTGTTTCTTGGGACCATTTTCCTAGAAAATTGTTTTCCAGCCCTTTACACTGAGGTGTGTTTGTCTTTAAAACTGAGGTGCATTTACTGTATGCAGAATAATGCTAGGTCCTGTTTAAGCATCCTGTCTGTTAGCCTATGACTTTTTATTGGGGAGTTGAGTCCATTGATGTTAAGAGATATTAAGGAATAGTGAATTTTGCTTCCTGTTATTTTCAGTGTTATTTTTATGCTTGTGTAGCTATCTTCTTTTGGGTTTGTTGAAAGATTACTTTCTTGCTTTTTCTAGGGTGCAGTATCCTTTCTTCTATTAACATTGTCCATCTATTATCCTTTGTAGGGCTGGTTTGTGGAAAGATATTGTGTAAATTTGATTTTGTCATGGAATATCTTGGTTTCACCATCTAAGGTAATTGAGAGTTTTGCTATATATAGCAGCCTGGGCTGGCACTTGTGTTCTATTAGGGTCTGTATGAGATCTGTCCAGGATTTTCTAGCCTTCATAGTCTCTGGTGAGAAGTCTGGTGTTATTCTGTTAGGTCTATCTTTATATTACTTGACATTTTCACCTTACTGCTTTTAATATTCTTTCCTTATTTTGTGCATTTGGTGTTTTGACTATAATGTGACAGGAGGAATTTCTTTTCTGGTCCCATCTATTTGGAGTTCTGTAGGCTTCTTGAATGTTTATGTTCATCTCATTCTTTAGATTAACGATGTTTTCTCCTATAGTTTTGTTGAAAGTATTACTGGCCCTTTAAGTTGGAAATCTTCGCTCTCTTCTATGACTATTATCCTTAGGTTCTGTCTTCTCATTGTGTCCTGGATTTCCTGGATGTTTTGGGTTAGGAGCATATTGCATTTTACATTTTCTTTGACTGTTGTGTCAATGTTTTCAATGGTATCTTCTGGACCTAAGATTCTTTATTCTATCTCTTGTATTCTATTAGTGATGCTTGCATCTATGACTCTTGTTCTCTTTCTTAGGGTTTCTATATCCAGAGTTGTCTCCCTTTGTGATTTCTTTATTGTTTCTATTTCCATTTTTAGATCTTGGATGCTTTTATTCATTTCACTTGCCTGTTTGATTATGTTTTCCTGTATTTCCTCTTTAAGGGCTTCTAGCTGTTTACCTGTGTTCTCTTGTATTTCTTTAAGGGAGTTTTTTATTTCCTTTTTAAAGTCATCTATCATCATCATGAGAAGTTATTTTTCATTTGAGTCTTGCTTTTCTGGTTTGTTGGGGTACCCAGGGCTCGCTGTGGTGGGAGAACTGGGTTCTGATGATGTCAAGTTGCCTTGGTTTCTGTTCCTTAAGTTCTTGCCCTTGCCTTTCACCATCTGTTTATTTCTGGTGTTAGCTGGTCTTGCTCTCTCTGACTGTGGCTTGTCCCTCCTTCATGCCTTTATGTCAGTACTCCTTGGAGACCAGCTCTCTCTGAGATGAATTTGGGTTTGGAGAGCTGTGGTACATGGTCAGCCCTGGGGTGCAGACAGAAACAAGAAGGATCCTGTCCCCAGGTATTCCTTGGTTCCTGTGTCCTGATGTCTTTGAGTAGGTCCCTTTTGATTGAAGAATTTGAACAGAAGTGGTGGTCTTCCTGTGCTTGAAGGTGTGTTGCCACTCCTGGGAGATCAGCTCTCTCCTAGCACTATTTGAGTATGGAACCCTGTGTCAGAAGATCAGCTCCTGGTCACATAAGGAAACCAGAAGGCCACTCCACACTCCCTGTGTCCTGAGGGTTCTGGGCCCGTCCCTCTGAGCAGAGGTTCTGGACTTTCCTGATCACAGGCTTGTCCACATTCCTGGGAGGGTAGTTCTTTCCCTGTGCTATTTGGGTATGGAGCCTCGTGGCACAAACCACAGGCATAAACAGGAAGGCTCCTGTCTCAGGCTATTCCTTGGTCCCTGTATCCTGAGGATTCTGGGCGGGTCCCGATGAGCAGTGGTGCTCATCTTACCTCCACTTATGGGCTTGTCTACACTTCAGGGATGCTAGATTTCTCTTGGTGCTATTTGAGGATGGAGCTCTGTGGCACAGACTGAGGTCCCTGGATGCAGAAAGAAGACTGCACATTTTTAATAAACTACAAATGTTGCTGTGCAATAGTTTGTGTTCTGTATTTCTGTTCTTTTGTTATATTAGTTTATGTGCGTGTGTGTGTGTTTGTGTGTGTGTGTGTGTGTATGTGTGTGTACACATGCTTATGTAGGTAAGAGAACAACCGTCTAGAGTCATGTATCTCTTTCTACCATTCCGTTTCTGGAGCTTTAACTAAGCTTGTCAGGCTGCAGGGACAGTCCTTCTTCCATGAGCCATCTTACTTGCACAAATGATTATTTTCAACAACATAAAACCTGTGCATGTTTAATAAAGATAGCATTTCCCATTATTTTCAATCCAAAATTACTTGAATATACAGATTCAAAACTTGTTGACATGGAAGCTACTGTAAACACTGATTCATACACAGAAAATAATAATAAATTTTGGGCTATACAATGAATTTTTTAAAAATAAAACCTTGTGAAAATTTTATAAATCATTTGCCATCAGCTACACAGATCTGAAAATATCAAGAAATGTAAGGTATATTTTCCAAGTTCCTCCTTTCAAAGATTCTTTCTTTAGCAGTATTTTTCTTGACTAAATAAATGGTCACAATATAACATACTCTGTTCATTGTTAAAACAGTCCTTGTGTTTTAATTAATTAAAACAATACTCAGTCTCTCCAAATAATGACTTGGAAAAAATCACTTTGAAGGATATATACATGATTAGCAGAAAGAAAAGCATCCTAGGACATTAGTAAGAGTAATGACATCGGTGTGTATATGGTTTAGTGAAAGTTTGATGACTGGAGCTGGGTAAGCATTTACAGTTTCAAATGAAGGAGTGCTGTGATAGATTTTTCTGCAAATCAAATTTGGATTTTGACATTGCTTGTCTATTACACTTCACAATGAGATTCACTCATAGCAGAATTCAGATACTTAATTATCCACTATATAATTACTATATCTTTGGTTACCTTGTAAAATGACATAAAAAGAATTACATCTTAGCTACAAATATTTAAAGATATGATCTTCCTCAATAAAATGTCATTATCCTAGCATAAAACATGTGTTTATAGAATATTTTGTTGAAATGTTTAACATCTGTAAGTTCTGCCTACTCTTTGGTCATGGCAAAATTCTCATTGTATAGTTCCTATTGGCTCTTATGTGGGATTATTCTTCTTCTCAGATCTGGCAATGCGGAGGTTCTTTGGAGATTGTGACTTGCTCTCATGTTGGTCATGTTTTTCGAAAGGCAACTCCATATACATTCCCTGGTGGCACTGGGCATGTCATTAACAAGAACAACAGGAGACTGGCAGAAGTTTGGATGGATGAATTCAAAGATTTCTTCTATATCATATCTCCAGGTATGCAGTGCTAAAATTTCCTATCCTCCAAATGGGAAAATAAAAATTTAAACAGGTTGAATATATGTTTCATTGTTCCTATTTTCCCAAAAGATAAAGTAAAATGTTATTCATTATCAGAATATCATGTAAAATTTTGTTTGAGAATGTTTTGTGCTAAATTAATTTTCTCCTAAAATAAGAATCTTTAATCTCTTCTACCATTTTTAAAATTCATTACAAATTAAAGAAAGATGTAAATACAGATATTCAAACTTATTTTAATATATACCAGGAAACTTTTAAATTGTATTTCAATAGGAATAATTTAGTAAATTCTCAACAAATTTCAGTAAAGAAGCAATGAAACTTTTGTACATTCTCTAAAATATATAAACATTTAAATGTTACTTATTTGAAAAATATTTTAGGAATAAGGAGTTTTTAATAATTCAATTTCATGTTGGTAAAATTTTGTGTGACTTAATTTCTTATTTCCTTTTGATTTTTTTCTTGTTCCAATAGCCATATTACTTACTTCTAGAAAAGAGACAGAATATTTATATATTAAAATGAGAAAGAAATAACAGAAAATTGAAGCATGAACATCAGGACTTCAAGGTTATACTGTTTCACAAACAAACAAATAACTAAATAAATACATAAATGTTGCAGGAGAAATATAATGATTGGCTTCAAGGTATCAAATATAGAATGGAATATTAAAGTAAAAATGAAAGGGTTTTGGATATATTAACAAAACTATTAAACATTTTATCTTTGATATTTTAGATATGACTTCAAAGTATTCAGGGACCTTCTTATGTAATCCATAAGAACAACAACAATTCACACCTTTATATTCTTTTCCACAAAGTATTCTATTATATAGCTTAAAAGAGCAGTTTGCATTATAAATTGTATGCACTGATTTATGAAGCTATATATAATGTCAGTAACTGATTTTATAATAAACAAGTATGAAGAATAGAAAAATCAGTAAGGATCTTCTTATAATCCAGAATTCTATATGAGAAAGAAAAATTGAGACATTGTGTGTGCTCGTGAATGTGTGATTAATTAAAAAGACCTTCTCACATGTTTTTTCAAGCCTCATCTATGTCAAGGCAAAATGCTATTTCACGAACACTACTTTGTGACTAGAAATATTTCCCTTTATAGTAGAAATTCTGTCCAGATGTTCACAGAGTTCAACAGAAAATGTAAAATCTGCAGGAAAGAAATGACATTTATATAACCTTTACCTATTACTTTGTTGGTATTTCTTAAATGGAAATCATTACTTAGAGAACTATGTAAAGTACAATATAAATAGAGAACTAGTGGAGGAAGGAAATGTATTATGAGGAATGACATGAAGCGTGAATTAACAATGTGAGTGATTGGGGATCATTGGAAACATGTGCAATGGATTAATTCTCGATGAGCACCATGAATAGCAAGTAATGCTAGGGTAGGCTAAGAGGCCTTTCTTCTCCAGTCTTTGAAGGTTGAATGAAAGAAGGGCAGATAAACACATTCATATGCCCACATGATTTGAAAACTTCCATACCCGTTTCTATAAGTGATGTGGGGGATGAGGGATGGTCAGTATATTTTAGAGAAGTTCAATGGACTGGAAAAACATACAACATAGGTAAATATCCATTTCTCTCTCTCTCTCTCTCTCTCTCTCTCTCTCTCTCTCTCTCTCATATGTTGTTAGTATTTGTGGATGGAACATGATAACCAATGTTCTATGACAAAAGAATGGACTTCTTACTGTTGACATGAATGCTGCTCTTGTGGTATGAGTTTAGTAATGAAAGTTTAGGGAAGGAAGCAGAGATGTTCCTTCCTCCTTTGGCAGGTGGGAAGCTTTGAACTCCTGTAGATAGATCAACAGTAGACAAAGCTTATCCCTGTCCAGGTTCAGGAAAAGGCAGCTGGGAGGCAAGTTTTGAGCTCATTTTTAAAGACATTTTAATTTGTTCCATGTTAAATTGCTGTGAATCAAAAATGTCTTATTTGTGGGATATTGATCTTAAAAGCTCAGTCTTAGACATTTTGTACAATTTTTAATTGATGGAAAAATGTAAATGAAGGACAACTGTTCTACAATCTGCACAGAAATGGTCAGTTTCAGAATTTATATGATGTAGTCTCTATATGAACAAAGGACTTGAGACTGAACAGCAGAGCTGATTGTGTAACCTGGAAAGTGCCAATTTTCCATCACATTCATGAGCACCTGGAATGTATGTTTTCTTATTACCCAGGTTTGTACCTTAGCACATGTTAAAATAGGATATGGCTGGAATGAACTGTTATTACCCAAGACTTTTAAAGGGACCATTGATCTTAGGGAAAGGGGGCAATCTGCTTGCAAAGGTAGAAACTAAAGAAGTTATAACTTCTCAATAGGAAAAGGAGAGCTTAATTAAGTCAGAAGCTAGATATGGATAACTCCAAACAAAAACATAACATGGCAGGATAGAGATCATGCTCAATCACAAAGGTAAAATATTCAGGAAGCTCGCAACCAGTCACTTTTATGTTAACGATTTTAGCCATTATTTAATTATGCTATAGATTATGATAAATGCTGCAATTTAAAAGTCAAAATCACAAAAGTATTCATTATTTTCTTGAGTGATGAATATTTGACTCTGTGTGTCCTGTGGCAATAAATGGATTTCTAACATGGAAATACAGGCTTTCACAGGCATGCCTAAAATTATATCATTCACTGTACTTAAACACACAAATATGTATGCTTTAGTTGATAAAAACCCAGTCCACTGTGAGAGGTACAATCCCCAATGCATTGGGAATTGTATAGGGAGGATAAATCAATCAGTTAATCAATCAAGCAAGCAAGCAAGCAGGCAGGCAGGCAGGCAGGCAAGCAAGCAAGTAAGCAGGCAGGTAGGTAGGCAAGCAGGGCTGAATATATTGATTTCTCTCATCATCAGAGTGAATGAAGCATGACTAGCTGCTTTGAGCTCCAACGATTGTACTTCCTGCTCTGCTGATCTGTAACCTAGAAGACTAAGCCACAACTGTACTCTAAGCTGTTTTCTGATCAGGGTATTTTGTGAAACAATGAAAATAAAATGAGTACAGAGACCATGGACAATCCACCTTTACCACTTACAGTGTCATGTTAGCTTTATTTACTTATCTCTCTGGGTAAAGTCTTTTCAGATTTATCTTCCTAGTATCTAGAAATTTCTCCATAGGTTTGTAGAGCTTTAGAATATTTGTTCAATAATTTGAAGAACTAACAACTAAGAAATGCATTTTGTTTTGCTTTCTGTTGAATCACCTATCTATGTTCATGTCTCTTACTCCAATGAATCCCATCACTACCTTTGTCCATCCTCTCCTATCCACAACCAGGTTAAATACCCACAATTAATAAAAGGTGAAAGTATTCTTCATATGCCTGGAAAGAATGTCCAACTGGTTTAAGTATTTCCTGTCTTTATAATTTTTACATAATAATAGAGCTACATTGCCAATAGTCAGCTACGGCTTTTGTCTTGGGTACTGAGGAAGGGGTGTTTGGGAGCCATGAAATAACAACTGCAAGTCAATCATGTATACAAACTGACACCTCTGTCTTCTGCTCAAGATGGCTCTCTAGATAGCCCCATGTAGATAGCTTTTGGTTCCATAGTCTTTTCAAGATAGCTTTCTGTTCTCTCTTGCTAGAAAAAATTCTGAACACTCCCTGGATAGCTCATGCATTTTCTGACCAAAGTCAAAAAACCTGCTACAAAAAAATCTAAAAGCACTGTAACAGCTCTCGAGGATAGTTTTTTTGGTTTTCTGACCAAAGTCAGAAATTCTGCTACAAAAATTCTAAAATAGCTAAGTTCATTCTTCAGGTAGTTCCCTCTAGGTATCTCTCTCTTGAAGACCAAAGCCTATCTTTTATTTGCATATCAATTCAATCCTCCATCCCAAGGTCCCTTTTGATTACCCTATGAAACAGCATTTTATGATATTAGCCCCTTGATTCTTAGAAAAGACAAGTACATTTTTTTTTTTTAACATGGCAATGAATTCAGAGATACAACTGCCTTTGTAAGCACAGACAATAAGCTAGTGGGATCCACTCTGATATCACCATTCTCACCATACCTGGGTCTAAACTTGCTCTATCGCAGGCTCACCTTGAACTGAAGAATCTGCCTGTCTTTGTAAGCATAAACAATAAGTTTAGCTGGGTGGGATCTTGCACCTGCAATCATTAATCCCCAAATCTCTTTATATCCTTCCTTAGTATCTATCTGATAATCTGACTCATAGTGTAGCTGCCTGCGTTCTTTTAGGTCTATGAAGCCCCTCATATAACTCATAATGCATCCTTATATTTTGTGTAGTTGAGAAATTACAGTTTCTTGAAGTTTTCAAAGTTTTTTCCCACAGCCTTATGGGCTGTCCTGAAGGTCACAGTGTTCACCATTTTTGCTGAGATCATTAGACACACCCTTGCCTTCTAGACTCATGCTGTTTCTAATTATCATGGAGTCATTAACCTTGGCAGGGAAAATGTCTCAGAGGGAGGACCATAAAGTAAACTATCAAGCCTTATGCCTAGCAAACACCAACATTCTTGGGGGCACACACCCTGCTGGCTCTGCTCCAGGGGCAAGAAATGGGTTACACACCCCTTCTGTCCTGCAGGACTCAGCAATTCACTTAATGCAGCCCTCCTCAGTATAACTAATTCAAAAATTTTAAAGACACAAAGCAGCCTAAAAGAAGCCTCCTAAATATGTAAAATGAAGCTACTTTTACACTTGTCGACTTCTATGTTTCCTGAGTCCTGATTTGCTTAATAGTTGAAGAACTCTGATTTTGTGAAGAGCTACACATGTAAACTACTTTTTATCTGTTTACTCTACTGTTTATTTTATGTCCTGATTCTATTGGCCTTCACTAATTTGACATTTGGCTACCTTGAAAGCATGAGAACAAATTCTATCTGTACCTGTAGTTTAATGCGGAGCAATACCACTTTGGAGATGTGTTAAGAATAGTTTCTAGCAAGTGTTTAGTGTGCTTTCTGCCTGTCTTCTTAAGGATGCCAAAACTCTGTCTAGCATCATAGATTTTAAAGCCCATAGGCCCTGAAGGAGTGAGGCAGTTTTTACTAGTAATTGGGCTGTTTCAGCTTGAGCCAATCTAATGGCACTAGCAAATCCTTTTAAATGAAGGGATGTAAGCAAAAATTACTCTTTGCAGAACACTCTTCATAAACATGGGTGTTCTTTTTCTTCCTGTTGGTTACAAGCATAAATTTTAAGAACTTGAATATCAAGTATAATCATAAATCCACATCTTTGAAACAGTTGCTTTTCTATTAACATTGATTTTCTTTCTTTGGGGAGGTGGGTTTCTAGCAGTGTGTCATGGTGACTAGGGCCAGCTATCTTGATATTACCCCTGTGTTCTCCTTTTCTCAGTTGACTGTTTATGATCTTGCTTTGAACAAAAACAAAGAGGAAATTAAATAGGAAGTGTCTAGAAACACACCTTTAAAGTTTTTATGGAAACAACACATCTTCAGCATTATTGAAATAATATGATTTCTATTACAGGCAAAAAAAAAGATTCATATTTAGAAAAAATCTTAGAACACTCTTTGTAAGATAGCACTAGAAAGAGAGAGAGAGAGAGAGAGAGAGAGAGAGAGAGAGAGAGAGAAGGCAGGGTATTTGAACAGTATCAGCAGGCCACTGCTGAATTTTAAGAACTGTATAATAATTAAAACATAGTGATTTTTTTGATACAATATATGCTAGGTATTTACATAACCCATTTTCTTTGAGAAGTCATGAAAATATGTTTTTATAACCACTGGTTTGACATTTTCAGGAAAATGTACAGTAAGAAAAATATCGTTAGTCTAGTAATATTTTTGTTGGTTGTCTTAACATGAATTTCTCAATAAAGACTAACATTTCTGAAGAAAGGATAGCTTTGATGATTTTTTATTTAATTTTTTACTAAATACTTTTCCACCACAACAAATCTGATCTAACAATGATTATGTCTGACTTGATGTTGAAAAATGATTGCAACACATTGCAAGTCCAAAGTCTGCTACCCATATTTTCATGAATATTGACTTTTCAGTGAAGCCTGGTTAACTTATGAGGGCTTACATTCCCCGATTGTACCAGACAGTGATTGCCAGTAGCTCTTTGACAACTCTCTTCTCTATGTTGAGATATTGTCTGTCTGGCTTGTGTTTGCACAGGTCTTTTGTTTGCTGTCACAGCCACTCTGAATTCAGATGTATACCCACCCACCCGGTTGTGTGTGGAAGATGTAGATCCATGCATATTATGAAGCTTTCCTAGCACTTGTTAGCTTTCATATGAGTTTTTTGATACCCCGAATTTGATAGAGGAGAAAATAGTGGATACACTTGAACTTATTGGCACAGGAAAGGACTTTCTGACCAGGAACAGAATTTCAGAGCAAACTTCACGATCTTACTGTCTTTCCACCCTCTTTCCATTGTCATTTCTGTATTTAGTGATTTTTTTTTCTTTCCTGCAACTAGTTCTTATACTCTCATATCAATAAATCAACCCTGAAAATTCCTCCTTCCTGGATTTTACATATATGCTTTCTTTATCATCATCTCATTGGTTTGGTTCTGTTTTGTTATTGTGTCTTTTTCCCAATGAGTCATCAACTTCTTCAGTTATATGTACTGTTGACATTTGGATTTCTTCTGTGAAAAAAAGCTTTTATAGTTTTTAAGATAAAATAATAATCTTGATTCAATTGCTATTGGGTATTTTGTCATATTATAGATTCATAAATCTATATATTTTGGCAAGGAAATTATAGATGTTACTAAATATTTCTCTTAAATATTTATATATATTCAATTATTGGCAAAAAAAGTATTTTAAAATAATTTATGTTTTAAAGTATATCTATTTTAAAATTCATTGTTTCTTTAGACATTATGTGCTTTTTAATAGTATGGCCCAATTCTTACCTAGTTCAGACATTGAAACATATTCTTTAATTTAATATTTAATTTCATAAAGGTGACACTCCTTTTTTCAGTAAAATCAGTAATCCTTCAGAAAACTAAACATAACACAAGACTAGAATTAGATAGTTCTACATGTGATAATGTTTAAAATATTTATCATGAAAGTATCATGTATAATAGTTATATTTTTAAATATATTAAAATAATTGTATTGTTTCCCATTATATTAATTCTAAATATCCAGAATTCATTCATGATCTGTAATACTATCCAGCAAATGGTATAAATCATAGTTACTTGAAATCACAGAAACTTTTATTTGAAGATGAGAAATATAGCAATCTCTTCAGATAAGTAGCCCTACAGAATAATTTTATCATTATCCAATCTAAGTAGTCTCTAAGCTTTTTGAAAGTGAGCATCTATTATGAATTGATTCACAGTATAGCAACTACTTCAAGTGTTCAAACAACAAAATGTATTTAAATGAACTTTTGCTCTTAACACATATATTGCTCTAAATCCATTATAATTTTCTGCAATTCTAGCAGAAAATGAAGCAGTTTGAAATTTCCAATAAGTAAGTTTTACCCCAAATAGATTGGAAGAGGTCATGATTAATTTTCAGTCTCCCAGTGTTGTTGAACCAGTCAAGGTAGGAAATTTAATAATTTTGAGTTTGGGAAAATGATCCAAATCACTTTATAAGATGAATCATTTTTCTTTGTCTTTTTTGGGGTCAGGATATGGCTGAAATTTTTATCTAATGTAAGAAGATTAAAAATGAATCAAATATGACGAGCACATGCAGCGAGGTTTTATCATAACTATATTTATCTTGTCAGTGTTTACACGGTATCCTCATTTTATTATTTAATTCTGTCATAACTAAAATTAAGTAGCTTATAAGTTATATAATAATTATTTTTAAACTTTCAATTCTAATTCATAGCAGAATTGAATGAATCATTCTGACACTAAGCAGCAGTCATTTATATGAAGCCTCTGGTATTCAGCCTGGTTAGAATACAGACTTCTTATTTTTAATACTCTCAGACTAAGTCTCCAATATTAGTTGTTCTAGTAAATGATTTTGCCAGGATCCTTATGTTATATTCATTTTTTTCTATTTAAAGTAAAATGAGTTCAAATCTGGAATGGCCTAGTTACATAAACCCTTAGGAAAGTAAAAAAAAAAAAAGGTAAAAGTTGACTTTGAAGGATTTGGAATATCGCACCTTTTCTGGATTGAATAATGGAAACAGTTAAATTGTACTTCCCTTAATGTGCTAAGTTGAAGTTATGGTAGTCACTTTAAAAAGCAAAAGCAAACAAAAAAGAAAAACAAAACAAAGCAAACGAAAACATAACATATAATATTCATCTTCTTCTTATGCACATAAATTCCTAGCGACCTTAGTGTCATATTACCTCAGAGATATTACCTAATAATTTGTAATCCCTGGGTCATTTTCCACTTATATATTCACACAAATTCTTTAGAAAATATTTTAGTAATATCTGTATTAAATGAACGACACGAGTCTTTCATTGAGAGGAATTCAGGACAATAGATATGGGCTGGGAAGGAAAAGATACATCAGAAGTGTTGGTGTAGATTTTGCCAAGGGAAGAGAACATGTTTTTTTTTCGTTTTACAAAGATAGAGACATAGTTAATAAATAGACCCACTGCATACTTTTATCAACAGCACAGTAATTAAACAATCATCAACTCTGAAGCAGTGATAGCCATTATGTTGTTAACTGCTTGGCTATATCCTCCATGGTGTGAAAGATCTGTTTCAGACTACATAAATCCATATGAATTATTTATTAAGGTGGTTAGTGACATAGGTACTAGTCTATGCACATAAACTAAGTTATGTCAAAAAATGCATCAAACAATGAAAACTTTCCAATCTATGTATGTTGCATTGAAGAGGAAGGAGATATCTTCCAATTAATGAAAATAATATTTCAAATCTGCCTTTTCCATATCTGGGTTTGGTGATACAAACATATAATTCAGCAAATAAATCTGAGTTATGAAGGCAGTCTGGGTTACATAGTGAGTTTGATGCCAGATTGAGCTTCACAGTAAGCTTGCCTAAGGAGAAAGAACAGGAAATAAAGAAGAGGAATTGTCACTAATATTTATTTCTGTCATGTAATCATTTTGTTTTTTTTTTGATACTTTATTTGCATTTTAAATGTTTCCCTCCTTCCAGATCTCCCCTTTGGAACCTCCCTATTCCCTTGCCCCTCTCCCAGCCTCTATGGGGGTATTCCCCCACCCACCAAGCCACCCATCCACTATTATCTTCCCTCCTTGGCATTCTCCTATATTAGGGCATCTAACAACCTCAGGACCTCTCTTCCCCCTGATGACTAAATAGACCATCCTCTGCCACATATGTGGCCAGCACCATAGGTCCCTACATGTGTATTCTTAGGTTGATTATCCAGTCTCCAGGAGCATCGGAAGGCCAGTGACAATATTGCTCCCTCCATGGGACTGCCAACTCCCTCAGCTCCTTCAGTCCCTTCTCCAACTCCTCCATCTGGGAACTCACCCTCAGCCCAATGGTTGCTGTGAAGTGACGCTATGGCATTCTGAACTTTTGGCCTAATAAACACTTATCAGTGAATACATACTGTATTCATTCTTTTGTGACTGTAATACCACTCTCAGAATGATATTTTCAAGTTCTATCCATTTGCCTGAAAATTTCATGAAGTCATTGTTTTTAACAGCTGAGTAGAATTCTACTGTGTAAATCTACCACATTTTCTGTATCCATTCCTCTGATGAGGGACATCTGGGTTGTTTCCAGTTTCTGGCTATTCTAAAGATGGCTGCTATGAACATAGTGGAGCATGTGTCTTTATTGAATATTGGAGCATCTTCTGGGTATATGCCCAAGAGTGGAATAGCTAGGTCCTCCGGTAGTATTATGGTCATTTTTCTGAGGGTCCACCAAACTGATTTCCAGAGAGGTTGTATCAGCTTGCAATCCCACCAGCAATAGAGTGTTCCCCTTTTTCCACATCCTCGCCAACATCTGCTGTCACCTGAGTTTTTAATCTTAGCCATTCTGACTGGTGTGAGGTGAAATCTCAGGTTTGTTTTGATTTGCATTTCCCTGATGGCTAAGGATGTTGAACATTTCTTTAGGTGCTTCTCAGCCATTTGAGTTTCCTCAGTTGAGAATTCTCTGTTTAGCTCTGTTCCCCATTTTTTGATAGGGTCATTTGGATCTCTGGACTCTAACTTCTTGAGTTACTTGTATATATTGGATATTAGCCCTCTATCAGATGTAGGATTGGTAAGGATCTTTCCCCAATCTGTAGGTTGCCATTTTGTCCTATTTACAGTGTCCTTTGCCTTACAGAAGCTTTGTAATTTCATGAGGTCCCATTTATCAATTCTTGATCTTAGAGCACAAGCCATTGGTTTTCTATTCAGGAAAATTTCCCCTATGCTCATGTGTTTGAGATTTTCTCCACTTTCTCTTTTATTTGATTTAGTGTATCTCATTTTATGTGGAAGTCATTGGAGTTGAGCTTTGTATGGGGAGATAGGAATGGATCAATTCACATTCTTCTACATATAGACTGCCAGTTGAACCAGCACCATTTGTTGAAAATGCTGTCTTTTTAACCACTGAATGGTTTTAGCTCCTTTTTCAAAGATCAAGTAGCTGTAGGTGTGTGGGTTCATTTCCAAGTCTTCAATTCCATTCCATTGAGCTACCTGCCTGTCACTGTACCAATACCATGCAGTTTTTATCCCTACTGCTTTGTAGTACAGCTTGAGGTCAGGGTTGCTGATTTCCTGAGAAGTCCTTTTATTGTTGAGAATAGTTTTTGCTATCCTGGGTTTTTTGTTATTCCATATGAATTTGAGAATTGCTCTTTCTAAGTCTATATATTGAGTTGGAATTTTGATGGGGATTGCATTGAATCTGTAGATTGCTTTTGGCAGGATGGCCATTTTAACTATATTGATCCTGCCAAACCATGAGCATGGGAGATCTTTCCGTCTTCTGAGGTCTTCTTCGATTTCTTTCTTCAGAGACTTGAAGTTCTTGTCATCTTTCACTTGTTTGGTTAGAGTCAGACCAAGATACTTCCTATTGTTTGTGACAATTGTGAAGGGTGTCAATTCCCTAATTTCTCTCTCAGCCTGTTTATTCTTCCAGTACAGGAAGGCTACTGATTTGCTTGAGTTAATTTTGTATCCAGCCACTTTGCTGAAGCTGTTTATTAGGTGTAGCAGATCTCTGGTGGAGGTTTTTGGATCACTTAAGTATATCATGATATCATTTGCAAATAATGATATTTTGATTTCTTCCTTTCCAATTTGTATCGCTTTGACGTCCTTTTGTTGTCTAATTACTCTAGCTAGAATTTCAAGTACTATATTGAATAGATAGAGAGAGAGAGGGCAGCCTTGCTTTGTCCCTGACTTTAGTGGAATTGCTTCGAGTTTCTCTCCATTTAGTTTAATCTTGGCCACTGGTTTGCTGTATATTGCTTTTAATATGTTTAGTTATGCTCCTTGTATTCCTGATTTTTCCAAGACTTTTATCATGAAGGGATGTTGAATTTTGTCAAACGCTTTTTCAGCATCTAA
Organism: Rhynchomys soricoides; assembly: GCA_019843965.1. Classification (NCBI taxonomy): domain Eukaryota; kingdom Metazoa; phylum Chordata; class Mammalia; order Rodentia; family Muridae; genus Rhynchomys; species Rhynchomys soricoides. Next base: position 3,060,386 of record JADRCH010000067.1, on the reverse strand, counting down.
TGGAATGACCATGTGTTTTGTTTTTCTTTGTGTTTGTTTATGTAGTGAATTATATTGATGGATGTCCGGGTCTTGAACCATCCCTGCGTCCCTGGGATGAAACCTACTTGATCATGGTAAATGATCGTTTTGATGTGTTCTTGGATTTGGTTTGTGAGAATTTTATTGAGTATTTTTGCATCGATATTCATAAGGGAAACTGATCTGAAGTTTTCTTTTATTGTTGAATCTTTGTGAGGTTTTGGTATCAGTGTAACTATGGCCTCATAGAATGAATTGGGTAGTGTTCCTTCTGTTTCTATTTTGCGGAATAGATTGAAGAGTATTAGGATTAGGTCTTCTTTGAAGGTCTGATAGAGTTCTGCACTGAACCCATCTGGTCCTGGACTTCTTTTGGTTGGAAGACTTTTAATGAGTGTTTCTATTTCTTTAGGGGTTATGGGACTGTTTAAATGGCTTATCTGATCCCGATTTAACTTTGGTATTTGATATCTGTCTAGAAACTAGTCCATTTCATCCAGATTTTCCAATTTTGTTGAGTATAGGCATTTGTAGTAGGTTCTGATGAATGTTTTGAATTTCCTCAGAATCTGTTGTTATGTCTCCCTTTTCATTTCTAATTTCGTTTATTTGGATATTGTCTCTGAGCCCGCTGTGTAGTCTGGCTAGGGGTTAATCTATCTTGTTGATTTTCTCAAAGAACCAGCTCCTGGTTTTGTTGATTCTTTGTATAGTTCTTTTAGTTTCTACTTGGTTGATTACAGCCCTTAATTTGAGTATTTCCTGCCTTCTTCTCCTCTTGGGGGTATTAGCTTCTTTTTGTTCTAGAGCTTTCAGGTATGCTGTTAAGCTGCTAGTATGTGTTCTCTCCAGTTTCTTTTTAGAGGCATTCAGAGCTATGAGTTTTCCTCTGAACACTGCTTTTATTGTGTCCCATAGGTTTAGATATGTTGTACTTTCATTTTCATTAAATTCTAGGAAGTCTTTAATTTCTTTCTTTATTTCTACCTTGACCAATTGAATAGAGCATTGTTCAGCTTCCATGTTTATGTGGGCTTTCTGTTGTTTTTGTTGCCATTGAAGACTAGCAGTATTCCGTAGTGATCTGATTGGGGGCATGGGATTATTTCAATATTCTTATATCTGTTGACATTTGTTTTATGACCAATTATATGATCAATTTTGGAGAAGGTGCCATGAAGTGCTGAGAGGAAGGTATATTCTTTTGATTTAGGATTAAATGTTCTGTAAATATCTGTTAAATCCATTTGGTTCATAACATCTGTTAGTTTCACTGTGTCCCTGTTTAGTTTGTGTTTCCAAGATCTGTCCATTGATGATGGTGTGGTGTTGAAGTCTCCCATTTTTATTGTGTGAGGAGCTTTAGTAAAGTTTCTTTTATGAATGTGGGAGCCCTTGCATTTGGGGTATAGATGGTCTGAAATGAGAGTTCTTCTTGGTAGATTTTTCCTTAATGAGTATCAATTGTAGTTCCTTATCATTTTTTGATGACTTTTGGTAGAAAGTCGATTTTATCCAATATTAGAATAGGTACTCCAGCCTGTTTCTTGGGGCAATTTGCCTGGAAAAACCTTTTCTAGCCCTTTAATCTGAGGTAGTGCTTGTCTTTAACATGGAGGTGCGTTTCCTGGGTGCAGCAAAATGGTGGGTCCTTTTTATGGATCCAGTCTGTCTGTCTATGTTTCTTTATTGGGGAATTGAGTTCATTGATGTTAAGAGATATTAAAGAATAGTGATTGTTGCTTCTTGTTATTCTCTATGTTGTTTTTATGTTTGTGTGGCTACCTTATTTTGAGTTTGTTGAAAGATTACTTTCATTCTTTTTCTAGAGTGTACTTTCCCTCCTTGATTTGGCATTTTCCATCTATTGTTCTTTGTAGGGCTGGGTTTGTAGAAATGTACTGTGCAAATTTGGATTTGTCATAGAATATTTTGGTTCCACCATCTATGATTATTGAGAGTTTTGCTGGGTTTAGCAGCCTGGGCTGGCATTTGTATTCTCTTAAAGTCTGTATGACATCTGCCCAGGATCTTCTAGCTTTCATAGTCTCTGGTGAGAAGTCTGATGCAATTCTGATAGGTCTACCTTTATATGTTACTTGACCATTTTCCCTTACTGTTTTTAATATTCTTTCCTTATTATGTGTATTTGGTGTTTTAACTATAATGAGATGGGAGGAATTTATTTTCTGGTCCAATCTATTTGGAGTTCTGTAAGCTTCTTGTATATTTATGTTCTTCTCTTTCTTTAGGTTAGGGAAGTTTTCTTCTATAATTTTGTTGAAGATATTTACTGGTCCTTTAAGTTGGGAATCTTCAGTCTCTTCTATACCTATTATCCTGTCTTGTCATTGTATCCTGGATATCCTGGATGTTTTGGGTTAGGAGATTTTTGCGCTTTGTGTTTTGTTGTTGTTGTTTTGTTTTGTTTTTTATCTGTTGTGTCAATGTTTTCAATGGTATCTTCTGCACCTGAGATTCTCTCTTCCATCTTTTATATTCTGTTGGTGATGCTTGCATCTATGAATCCTGATTTCTTTCCTAGGTTTTCTAATTCCAGAGTTGTCTCCCTTTGTGATTTCTTTATTGTTTCTATTTTTTTTCTAGTTCCTAGATTGTTTTGTTCATTTCCTTTTTCTGTTTGATTGTGTTTTCCTGTAATTCCACCCATTTAATTGTGTTTTTTTGTAATTCCTTAAGGGATTTTTGTGTTTCCTCTTTAAGGGCTTTTAGTTGTTTACCTGGGTTCTCCAGTATTTCTTTAAGGGAGTTATTTATTTATTTCTAAGGCTGAGTCTTCCTTTTCTGGTGTGTTGGGGTATCCAGAGCTTGCTGTGATGGGAGAATTTGGTTCTGATGATTCCAAGTAGCCTTGGTTTTTGTTCCTTGTGTTGTTGCCCTTGACTTTCGCCATCTGGTTATCTCTAGTGTTAGCTGGTCTTATTCTCTCTGACTGTTGCTTGTCTTTCCTGCAAGCCTATATGTCAATACTCCTTGAAGACTAGTTCTCTCTGAGAGGAATTTGGGGTTGGAGAACTGTGGTGCAAGGTCAGCTCTGTGGTGCAGACAAAAACAAGAAGGATATAATCCCCAGCTGTCCCTTGTTTCCTGTGTCCTGATTGGTCTGCAAGCGTCCCTCTTGATCCAGTGAATTTGACAAGAAGTGATGGTTTTGCCTGTGCTTGAAGGTGTGTAGGCACTCCTGGTAAACCAGCTCTCTCCTGGCACGATTTGAATATGGAGCCCTGTGTCACAGGATCAGCTTTCTGGCCATTGAAATTAACCAAATGTCTGCTCCTCAGTCCCTGTTTCCTGGGTATTCCAGACGGGTCCCTCTGAGCAGACAGGCTTGCCCACACTCCTGGGAGGCTATCTTTCTCCCAGCACTATTTGGCTATGGAGCCTTAGTGGCCCAGGCAGAGGTCTCCTGCCACAGATGGAAACCGGAAGGCTCCTTCCTACCGGCTGTTCCTCAGTCCCTGTGTACCAAGGATTCTGAGCAAGTCCAGCTGAGCAGTGTTAGTCCTCTTACCCCCTCTCAAGAGCTTTTTCACACTCCTGGGAAATAGTGCTTTCTCCCAGCACTATTTGGCTATGGAGCCCTTGTGGCCCAGGCATTGGTCTCCCGCCACAGATCCATTTGGTTTTCTTTACATTTTATATAGCCTATATGTTCCTAGTGCAGTATTTCTACTTATAAAGCATTACTTATTTTTAAGACTGATAAACTAAGGATTTTATCATTATACTATATTTATTTAAGTATACTTTTTTATTTAAAAGTCTTATTGAAGTCAAGAAAACAGAAATCTCAAGTAACTGAATAAGGTTTTAATTGAAGAAAATGAATAGAAGATTAAACATATATTTATATATACTATACACAAATAGTTTGTATAGTATATATACTACAAATTATATACATATATATACCACAAATATACTATTCATATAGATATAAATATATAGATATATAGATATATACATATACACTAACCTTTAGTCATTGTCATATAAACAAAGTAAAAAAGTCTGGATTCCATTTTGAAATAAGACCTGAGAGAACCATGTACTTTTACTAGAAGAATGTATCATGTATAAAACCTTGTATATTTTTACAGATTCTAAAAATAAACTATAAGAAGACATTTTTACATTTTATACAGATAAGCCTTCTAGAATTATATTGGATTCCTTGACATTAAATAATCTTCTTGTTTGGAAATGTTAAACCAGAGATAAGATATTTACCTTCTAAGGAGATATGGTGACAATTGAATAATCCATTTTGTATAAACTCCTATCACACTTATCATTTCTAAAATCCCTGTTATCATAGAACCATACAGCAAAGATTGGAAACATACTCTGATGGCTACAGTACTTAAAATGGAAAGGTAATAAATTTCTATTCAACATGATAAATTTTAACACATGTTCAACCATAGAAATGTAGAAGCCCTGACTATACATCTCTGTGTGATAGAAACAATATGTGTTTCCATCTGCTATCTGGGAATAATTAGTAATAGTACCCACTTTCACTAACACCAGTGTCTAGCTATGAGCATTCAGTTACATGTATGTCATTGAGTAGCTTCTCCATTGAAGTGAGTATTAGTGAGGAATCAATGGACTGACATCCTTGGCAGCCATTATGTGTGGAGGAGATATTCCTCTCATTTGGGAAGACTTTTGTTTCACCAAATTCTCAGGAAAAACTACTTTTGGCTTCTAGGTAATTCTCTGATTTAATGATTTTCTTGATACTTACTAGAAATGCTCTTTATTAAATTGCACCTTAAAAGTGTTTACACATAGTTTTTTTATCTTTTGGGGGTTCAAATTACATCACTGTTATACCACAGTCCTTTTGGAAATAGACTTTCATGCTTCTCTCTTATTAATTTGTGTAGATAGATTCCCAACATTGAAAAAATGTCAAGTTGCCAATGGAATACTAATGATCTAATTTTAATATTTGTGACACCTCATAGTATGTTCAGACATCTATGAAATCTGTGACAACATACTTGAAATCTAGTGAATGTTATAAATCAATTGAATCCGTAGAAAAGATGTAGAAGGAAAAGGCAATTGATGAGCTAGGAACTTTACCTGCTTAACCACAAAATTGTGATGCTAAATGATGATTGGGAATCAATATTTACAATTATTTAAAAAGTAATTGCCTGGAAAAAAAAATAGTGTAAGATTAAAAAGTTCAGCTACTCAGTGAGTCACCACCTCATGTTTATATATTATCTTTCAGTCTATTTCTTTATTTGCCTATGCCTCTCTCTGTGTCTCTCAAGTATCTATCTGTGTGTCTTTGCAAGTATAGTGTGTAAGTGTGCATATAACATATTTGTGTGTGTTTGATTATAACATGTGTCTTTGATCACAGTTTATCTCTAAGACTATACACCTATGAAATAACAAGTTAAGAATCAGCAAATGTTTATTCTATTGATAACATTATTGGTGAATCCTAAACACAGCCATCTCCTCTCAGTACAGATCGAAATTTTAAGTTCCAGTGAGATAAACAGAAAAGTGACAACCCAGTTGAAATAACACATCTCATTTTAATTATTTATATGGGAGATTACATGTGAAAACTATGGTGAATTATGGAAAATAGAAGGAAATAGAAGTTTAAGAGAAATAAAAATTTAAACTGATTATTGCTAAGGAAAGGTTTTGTTTCACTTTGAAAGCCTGAGAAAAATGAGCAGTAATGCATAATTAATACAAATGCCTATTCAAATCACTGTAGCACAATACTGAATGGGACTGAATTGGCTGCCATTTTTATCTGTGGAACATTCTTAATAATATGATTCTATTTTAAGTGAAATTTTATCTTGATGGTAATTTATTTTATCTATATTATTTAAAATGATAATTATTTTAATATTAGCCATAATATTAATCTCCAGATATTATTTTTGCTTAATAATATGCTTTGATTCATTTTGTTTAAGTAGGGTTACTTTGTGAACTTCTTATGTAAAATTATTTAAATTTGGATTATAAAATTACAAAAATTTATTTGATTAATTCTTTCATAGATTTGTATATACATATAATGTTTTTTGATTATGTCCACTATCAATTCCCTCCAGTCTTTTTCTTCCAATATCCTTAACCATTGTACCTTCCCAACTTTATGTACCCCCTGTATGTTCTATCATCTATTATCTATCTTTCTTCTTCCTTCTTTCCTTTCTTTCTTTCTTTCTTTCTTTCTTTCTTTCTTTCTTTCTTTCTTATATCAATCACCTATTGATCACCTATCTATCACCTATCATCTATAAATCTATCAATTTATCAATCTATCAATCTATCTGTCTATCATCTATCTCCTCTCTATTGTGTTACGCTTAGTGCATTCTATTAGAGCTGCCAGTATTTACATAGGTGCAGGACTATTTATGGGAGTATGGTCAGCCTCTCACAGGCTGAATCTTTAAAAAAAATCAATCGTCCCTCTCCAGAAGCCCCAGATGGTGATATATTCTCTGCTACATGTTCTAAGAGAGAAAGAGCATTTTTTCCCACCATGCTGAAATTATCTGATTTTATCTTATACAGCTTTGTGCATAGTGTCTCAATTGCTGTGAGTTTATTTGTTCCCTGTTTTATCAAGAGAACAGGTTGTTTGGGGGGGGGTGTCATTTGACTCTTACAATCCTGATGCTCACTCTCCCACTGTGATCTCTGAGCCTTGAGAGGCTTGTATGTGATTCAGTTATCCTATTTCGGGTTAAGTACTCCCCAGCCTCTTATTACCTTGACTATTTGTGGGTCTCTGTGTTAATCTCCATCTACTGCTTAAGGAAGCATATGTGGTAAGGATTAAGAGATACACTAATCTATAAGCATGAGGATAAGTAAATAAGAATCAGTTTAACACTATGTCATTTAGTAGATTAATAGTAACAAGTTCTTCCTAGAGCCTACCACCTGTCTAGCCATATATTCTTATGCTTGACAAAGTCCTGAATATGGGTTCTACCTTGGTGAGTGAGCGTTAAATCAAAACAGAAAGTAGTTGTTTACTCTGATGATATTCTTGCTTCCATGGCACCAGCGGGCATACCTTTCCAGCCTGGCCATTGTTTTACCTCACAGGGATGACTACTGGATAGAATTGATTGATTTTCTCGTTTGACAGTGTGGTTTTCTAGATTCAGCACTGTAAATCTAGTTCAGTGACAGCTTTATTTTCTGATGTTCTCTATATCAAGTATGCAACATCTTTAATAACAATTTTCCATTAAGTTCTGAAAATTTTTTCAAGAGTAATGTAAGTATTCTGTCATGTGTTGAGTATATGAGTTCTACTAATGGCCAGCTCATAAATAGATATCCTGTTTCCATAACTGGTTTATTATTTGATAGCCAATAGTTTTCAGAAAGGGCATTGTCTCACTGTTTTACAGGTAACTCTACTTGAACTATTTATTTTTATGTTTATATGTATTTGAGAAAGCCTCTTCAATAGTATATTTTTCAAATGACATTTTATATGGTCATTATTAGTAATGTCACCCAATACGTCCTTGTTTAACCTGCTTTCCATCTCTTACTCACTTAATCTTCTATGATTCCTCATTCTTCATTCATAGCACATGCATTCATATCTCCTCCCATTAAGCCCACTCCTTGGCTACTGAATAGTTTTCTGCCCTTGGTGTAAATTCAAATTAATGAAAAAAATTATGTGAAGTACTGATGTGAAAGTCTATTTCATATTTTTTTTTTTCAGGTTAAGATTTCATCGAGAAGCACAGACTGTTACAATCTAATTTCTGTATTTTAATATTCAGAATCTGTTTTACTGATGCTAAATCTGCCTTACTTTAACTGGACTAAAAAGAGATTCTTATAAAATTATCATTTTATTGAGATATCTTGGTAGATTACAATAGTATGGTCATACTTGATCACAGATTTTTTTGCAGATTTCCAACTTTATGTCCCACTCTAAAAGTATTTGCCAAAATAATTCTTTCTAATAATCAAAAGTACTCCTACCAAAAAGAGAATATATAAAGTCAGTCCTATCAAATTGTGTTCTTTCCAACTTCAATACTACTTCTATTGATACTTTGTACAGCAGACATCTGTGTACTTGTCCCTGCCTTGCCCCTGCCATTAGTTTCCATGGCACCCAGTCAACATGTACATTCTTTAAACACATTTTCTTCTAATTTATATTTATGCATGCTAAACAGTTGTACTTCTAATTGACATAGAAATGTTTATGTGTTTTACAGAAAATAAATAAATTCACATATGTTAGATGAAATATTCCTAAGTACAGTGATTTATAAAAGATACAGGTCAGTCTTTTGTGAAAATTTAGATATCATACTGGGCTATTGCTTATGTGTATACTGCAGATCAGTAACTAGAAACTTACATTTACACGTGTTGTTGTCCTTCTCAGGTTTTTTTCCTAAATAGATAAGTCATAAAATCTCCATGCACGTATACCCTCAAACTAATTATAATTTACCATAAATGAGAACTCCAAGCAAAAAAGAAAACCTAGAAGCCAATGCTGATGACCCATTGACCCCCAAGTGACACTTTGTATCTATTCTGCTCTATTTCCTCTAACAATTTTTTCACATTTTTATTCTCCAGGTTTTGTTTGATTTAGTGAAATAAGCAAGGAAGGAAAGCAGTGAGTTCTAGACTGTTTGTCAGGATTCTTTATGTATATTCTGAAGTGATGTTAGCCAGCCATATTCACTTGTTTCAGTATAATCACAGAAGGCTGTTTTTTTCTATTGCTCTTGCCAAACAATAGTAAAGTGTGTGGCTGTGTGAGAAAATAGCAAATGCATGAATTAAAATAATATTTATGTTTTATTTATAAGAAAAATCCATGTCCCATGTCCAGTCTTCTCCACTTACATTGCAATGCTCCTCAGTTGGTTTTCAGGGACCACTCCAGCCTGCACAAGACCTTGACCAGAGAGTCTAACGGTCTCTTGTTTGTCATTTTCAGGTGATTTCCTAGCCTAGTCCTGAAAAGAAAATGTTTCCAAGCAATCTAACATCTTAAAAGAGACCAAATTTGAGCATAAACTCCATCCCAGATCATACTACTAAGTAATATTGAAAGCTTATTTTCCTATTAGAAACTTTTATAATCAAAATTAGATGAAATTCTGACTTATCATTTCCTTCTGTGATATTCTAAATTCTGTCGGGAGGAAATAACAATAGAGTTGATAAAGACAAGATGTGTGAAACACATGAAGAAATGTCCACACATATGTGGCAGAGAAGAGCCTTGTTGGACATCAGTCAGAGGAGCGGCCCTTGGGCCTGAGGGTGTTAGATGCCTCAGTGTAGGGGAATGCTAGGGAGGGAAGTCGGGAGTGGGTGGGTGGCTGGGGGAGCATCCTTAATAGAGCCAGAGGGAGGGGGGATGGGCTATGTGGTTTCTGAAGGGTAAACCTGGAAAGGGGAGAACATTTGAAATGTAAATAAAGTAAATATCCAAAAAAAAAAAAATGTTCTAGCAACTGGTAACAGAAATGTATTTTGTTTGGATTGGGCAAATGATTTCATTAGTAAAGTCTGTATTAAGTAAGTATCAAAACTTGAATTTCATCTCCAGCATTCAGTCTGTAAAACATCTGGGCATAGTGGCATGCACCTGAATGTACTCGTGCTGGATACACAAAGCTCAATGCCCAACCAGTCTAGATGCATTTCTACACTCCAGTTTCAGTGAGAGACTGTGTCAAAGAATAAAGTAGAAAGAGATTGAGAAATACAACTAATATTGACATCTGGCCTTCACAGGAACATATATACATGTATATGAGCATAGACCTATGGAAGTTACAATGCAAGGCCCTATATAGCTTCATCTATTTGAATAATTTGCTCCCAGTTGGTGGATTGTTAGGAAGGATTAGGAGATATGGACTTGTTGGAGGAGATGTGTCACGATCATTGGGCTTGGAGAACTCAAAAACCAGTACTAGGCAGAGTATCTCTTTCTCTCCACTGCTGCCTGAGAATCAGGTCAAAGAGCTCTCAGAAACTGACCCATTGCCATGTAGTCACTTTTGTTGTTTGTTTTGGGTCTGGGTTTTTGCTATTGATTCACACAGTATCTACAGATTTAGTTGATTGTTCCAAGCACATGTATATTATGTAGTGATTCTGTGAAGCAAGAGTAGAGGCAGGATCTAGCACAGACATTCCTCTGATGGAGGAGTTGGAGAAGGAACTGAAGGAACTGAGGGAGTTTCCAGCCCCATGGGAAGGGAGCCACAGTGCCCACTGGTAAGGCCCCCCTGGTGCTCCCAGAGACTGGAACACCAACCAAAAATGCATATGGAAGGACCCATGGTTCTGGGCACATATGTGGCAGAGGAGGGCCTTATTTGGCATCAGTGGGAAGAAAGGCCCTTGGGTCTGAGGATGTTAGATGCCCCAGTATAGGAGAATGCAAGGGAGGGAAGATGGGAGTGGGTGGGTGTGTGGGAGAATACTCTCATAGAGGCAAGGATAGAGGGGATGGAATAGGGGTTTCCAAAGGGAAGACCTGGAAAGGGGAAAACATATGAAATATAAATAAAGTATCAAAAATTAAAACAAATAAGGTGGAAGGAGAAAAAATAAAAATGAAATACAGTTTGAGTGCCCATTAGTTTGTTTGTTTTATATTTTTATGTACTTGGCCAGTTATCTGTTTTTGGAAATCAAGTCCATGCAGAAGTTCTCAGGCTTAGACTTACCAGACCACCTTTTATAGCCAGTGAGTTGCTAGAATATATGTAGAAAACCATAATGACAATGTACAACATTGTCCATACTTAAATCAAGGCAATGCTACCTATTCTGAAAGAACATGATTACAGATATAGGAGTTCTCTGGTAGAATTTTTGGTGTCACTTACATATACTATCATATTATCCACAAATAGTGATCTTTGGAAGAACTTCCTCCTTCCAAATTTGTATCCCTTTGATCTCCAGTTGTTGTCTAATTATTCTGGCTAATACTTCAAGTTTAATAGATAAAGGGAGAGTGGACAGGCTTGGCTTGTCCCTGATTTTAGTAGGATTGTTTCAAATGTCTCTTTATGTAGTTTGATGTTGACTATTGGTTTGCAGTATATTGCTTTTATTATGTTTAAGAATGGACCTTGAATTCCTGATCTCTCCCATATATTTAAAATGGAGTGGTGTTGTTTTTGTCAAAAGCTTTTTCTGTATCTAATCGGATGGCCATGTGCTTTTTTTTAAATATATATATATATATATTATTACATTGATGTATTTCCATATACTGAACCATCCCTGCATCTCTGGAATGAGTCCTACTTGATCATGGTGAATGATCATTGTGATGTGGTTTTAGATTCAGTATGAGAGAATTTTATTGAATATTTTTGCATCAATATTCATAAGGAAAATAGGTATGAAGTTCTCTTTATTTGCTGAGTCTTTGTATTGTTTAGGTATCAGCTTAACTGTGGCTTAATAGAAAGAATTGAGTTGTGTTATTGTCTGTCTCAATTTTGTGGGATACTTTGCAATCAAAGTCACTGGATATAAAATAAACTCTAACAAATCAGTAACCTTCCTCTACTCAAAGGATAAATGGACTGAGAAATGACACCCTTCACAATAGTCACAAATAACATAAAATACCTTGTGTGACTCTAATCAAGCAAGTGAAAGATCAGTTTGACAAGAACTTCAAATCTCTGAAGAAAGAAATTGAAGATCTCAGAAGATGGAAAAATATCCCACACTCATGGATTGATAGTATTATTATAGTAAAAATGGCTATCCTGACAAAAGCATTCTACAGATTCAATGCAATCCCAATCAAAATTCCAACTCAATTCTTCACAGAGTTAGAAAGAGAAATTTGCAAATTCATCTGGAATGACAAACACCCAGGATCGCAAAAACTATTCTCAACAATAAAAGAACTTCTGGGGGAATCACCATCCCTGACCTCAAGCTGTACTACAGAGCAATTGTAATAAAATCTACATGGTATTGGTACAGTGACAGGCAGGTAAATCAATGTAATAGATTTGAAGACCCAGAAATAAACATACACTCCTATGGTCACTTGATCCTTGACAAGGAAGCCAAAACCATCCAGTGGAAAAAGACAGCATTTTCAACAAATTTTCCTGGTTCAACTGGTGGTCAGCATGTTGAAGAATGCGAATTGATTTATGCTTGTCTCCTTGTACAAAGCTCAAGTCCAAGTGGATCAAGGACCTCTACATAGAAACAGATACACGGAATTTAATAGAAGAAAAAAGTGGGAAGAAGCCCTGAACACATTGGCACAGGGGATAATTTCCTAAACGGAACACCATTGACGCATGCTGTAAGATCAACAGTTAACAAATGGGACCTCGTAAAATTGAAAACCTGTTATAAGACAAAGTATACTGTCAATGGGACAAAACAGCAATCCATAGATTGCAAAAAGATCTTTACCACCCCTACATCTGATAGAGAGCTAGTATTAAAAAAATACAAATGACTCAAGAAGTTAGACTCCAGAGTACCAAATAACTCTATTTAAAAATGGGGTATAGAGAATTAAATAGAATTCTCAACTGTGGAATCTTGAATGGCTGAGAAGCCCCTAAAAAAATGTTCAACATCCTTAGTCAGCAGGGAAATGCAATTCAAAATAGCCCTGAGATTCCACCACACACCAATGAGGATGGCTAAGATAAAAAACTCAGGTGACAGCAGATGCTGGCTAGTATTTAGAGAAAGAACACTCCTCCATTTCTGATGGGACTGTAAGCTGGTAAAACCTCTTTTGAAATCTTTCTGGCAATTCCTCAGAAAATTGGAAATAGTTCTATCTGAAGATCCAGATATACCACTCCTGAGCATATACCCAAAAGATGTTCCAACATATAAAAAGGAAATATACTCCACTCTGTTCAGAGCAGCCTTATAAATGATAGCTAGAAGTTGGAAACAACCCAGCTGTCCCTCAACAAAGGAATGTAGGATATAGAAAATGTGATATATTTATACAATGAAATACTATTCAGCTTTTAAAAACAATGACTTCATGAAATTCTTAGGCAAATGGATGGAACTAGAAAATATCACCCTGATTAGGTAACCCAGACACAAAAGAACATACATGGTATGTAATCACTGAAAAGTGGATCTTAGCTCAAAAGCTCAGAATACCCATAATATAATCCACAAACCACATGGAGCTTAAAAGAAAGAACAAAGCATGAATGTTTCAATTCTACATAGAAGGGGGAACAAAATTATCACAAGAGGTAGAACAATTGAGGGACTTCAGACTGAGATAGTAGGGATAGGGGAAAAAAGCGGGGTTGGGATTAGGTATTTGGAAGGGAAAGAAGAGAAGTATAGAGGGTCTAGAAATCACATAGAAACATATAGTAGTTGTGGATGGGGAACTGGAGGTAACCACTAGAATGTCCCAGATGTCTGGGAAGTGAGAGACTCCCAGGACCCAAGGGTGATGACTTTAGCTGAAATACCCAACAAAGGAGAGATAGAACCTGCAGAAAACACCTCCAGTAGATAGGTATGGCCCACAGTTGAGGGAGAGGGCCACATACATATCTCAAAATTGTTAAAGCAGAAAAGAAAGACTGGGACAAATAAATGGAGCAGAGAATGAAGGAAAGGCCATCCAGAAACTACCCAACTGAGGGATCCATCCCATTTGCAGACACCAAACCCTGAAACTACTGCTTTTGCTAAAAACTGCTTGCTGACAGGAGTCTGGTATGGCTATTCCCTGAGAGGCTTACCAGCATCTGACTAATACTGATACAGATACTAACATCCAATCATCAGACTGAGCCTGGGTACCCCAATGGAAGAGTTAGGGGAAGGACTGAAGGAGCTGAAGGAGATTGCAGTATCATAGGAAGAACAATATCAACTAATTGGACCACCTAGAGCTCCCAGTGACTAAACCACCAACCAAAGAATATACATGGAAGAATCCATGGCTCCAGATACATATGCAGCAGAGGATGACCTTATCTGGCATTAATGGTCCTGTGGTCGCTAGATGCCCCAACATAGGGGGATGTTAGAGCAGTCAGACAGGAGTGGGTTGTGGTTGGAGAAACACCCTCATAGAGGCAAAGGTGAGGTGAGAGAGGGTGGATGGGATGGGGGTAACCAGGAAGGGGGATATCATTTGGAATGTAAATGAAGAAAATGATTAAGGAAAAAAAAGAGTGATTACAGTGTTACCTAGTAGCTCAGTGAGAAGTAAGGTTATTTTTTTTTAAAAAACAGAAAAAGTGAAAAAAACATTGAGTGCTGAAAGAATGATCAACATACCTTCACTCAGCCATGAGGAAGTAATAAGATCCGGAAAGAAAAACATGCATGTGAGAGTAACTCTTTATTTGGATGTTGCAGAAAATTTTAATCCCAATCTGAGTTTTCTACCCTGCCTTACACCATTTAGTTCTCGAATAAAAGACACATACCACCTTCATATTTACGATAAGCCTTAAGCAGCACTAGAGCAGAGAAGACATCTATCCCCCATGCTATTAAAATCTATTTGCTATTGATAACCCTGAGTTATTATTTACTATGTTTCATCTGGGCTGCTCTTTACTCCAATTGGCCAGTCCTCAGAACCATGTTTTCTTGCCTCCTAACACGTGTCTACATTCTCTTCCTCCTTGTTTGTGCCCCATTTTTGCCCTGGTTCGGGCCTTCAAAAAAATCTGAGCCTGGCTAGAGTTTCTGCTGCCTTGTGGGAAGGCCTAAGCCTGGCTCCAGACTTCCAAATTGGGGTGACTCAGCAAGACCTATTTGGCCCTGCCTCTGCCCCACCCTTTCTGATGTGAAGCTTTGCTATTGGCCCTACCATTTACTGGTTACCCTCTGTTACCCTTCCCTGCCTCTTTTTTTATTTTTTTAATTCTTTATTTTTGATACTTTATTTACATTTCAAATCTTTCCCC
The DNA here is from genome assembly GCA_019843965.1 of Rhynchomys soricoides. NCBI lineage: Eukaryota > Metazoa > Chordata > Mammalia > Rodentia > Muridae > Rhynchomys > Rhynchomys soricoides. Next base: position 3,045,354 of record JADRCH010000067.1, on the reverse strand, counting down.
CTTTCCACATCTCCCCTTTGGAACCTCCCTATTCCCTCCCCATCCCCCTGCCTCTATGGGGGTATTCTCCCACCCACCCACCCACCCACTCTCATCTTCCTTCCTTGGCATTCTACTATATTGGGGCATCTAATACCCTCCGGTCAAAGGGCCTCTCCTCCCCCTGGTGGCTAGCAAGACCCTCCTCTGCCACATATGTGGCCAGCACTATGGGTCCCTCCATGTGTATTCTTTGGTTCCTTATCCAGTCTCCAGGAGCATCCAGCGGTCAGGCCAGTTGATACTGTTGCTCCCTCCCTGGGGCTGCAAACTTCCTCAGCTCCTTTAGTCCCTTCTCCAATTCCTCCATCTGGAACCTCATACTCAGCCCTATGGTTGCTGTGAAGTGACTCGGGTATTCTGAAATTTTGGGCTAATAAACACTTATCATTGAGTACATACCTTGTTCATTCTTTTGTGACTGCGTTTCCTCGCTCAGGAAGATATTTTCAAGTTCCATTCATTTGCCTGCGAATTTCATGAAGTCATTGTTTTTAATAGATGAGTAGTATTCCATTGTGTAAATGTACCACATTTTCTGTATCCATTCCTCTGTGAAGGGACATCTGGGTTGTTTCCAGCTTCTGACTATTATAAAGATGGCTGCTATGAACATAGTGGAACATGTGTCTTTATTACATGTCGGATCATCTTCTGGGTATAGGCCCAGGAGTGGAATAGCTGGGTCCTCGGGTAGTATTATGTTCATTTTTGCGAGGGTCCGCCAAACTGATTTCCAGATAGATTGTATCAACTTGCATTCCCACCAGCAATGGAGGAGTGTTCCTCTTTCTCCACATCCTTGCGAGCATCTGTTGTCACCTGAGTTTTTGATCTGAGCCATTCTGACTCCTGTGAGGTGGAATCTCAGGTTTGTTTTGATTTGCATTTCTCTGATGACTAAGGATGTTGAACATTTCTTTAGGTGCTTCTCAGCCATTCGAGTTTCCTCAGTTGAGAATTCTCTGTTTTGCTCTGTTCCCTATTTTTTGATAGGGTTATTTGGAGCTCTGGAGTCTAACTTCTTGAGTTGTTTGTATATATTGGATATTAGCCCTCTATCAGATGTAGGATTGGTAAAGATCTTTTCCCGATCTGTAGGTTGCTGTTTTGTCCTATTTACAGTGTCCTTTTCCTTACAGAAGCTTTGTAATTTCATGAGGTCCCATTTGTCAAGTCTTGATCTTAGAGCACAAGCCATTTGTGTTCTGTTCAGGAACTTTTCCCCTGTGCCCATGTGTTCCAGACTTTCCCCCACTTTCTCTTCTATTAGATTCAGTGTATCTGATTTTATGTGGAGGTCCTCGATCCACTTGGACTTGAGCTTTGCACAGGGACATAGGAATGGATCAATTCACAATTTTTACGTGTAGACTGACAGATGAACCAGCACCATTTGTTGAAAATGTTGTCTTTTTCCACTGGATGGATTTGCTCCTTTGTCAAATATCAAGTGACCTTAAGTGTGTGGGTTCATTTCTAGGTCTTCAATTCTATTCTATTGATCTACCTGCCTGTCACTGTACCAAAACCATGCAGTTTTTATCACTACTGCTCTGTAGTACAGGTTGAGGTCAGAAAGGCTGATTCCCCCAGAAGTCCTTATATTGTTGAGAATAGATTTTGCTATCCTGGGTTTTTTGTTATTCCATATGAATTTGAGAATTGCTCTAATTCTATGAAGAATTGAGCTGGAATTTTGATGGGGATTGCATTGAATCTATTGATTGCTTTCCACAGGATGTCCATTTTAACTATATTAATCCTGCCATTCCGTGAGCATGGGAGATCTTCCCATCTTCTGAAGTCTTCTTCGATTTCTTTCTTCAGAGACTTGAAGTTCTTGTCATACAGATCTTTCACTTGTTCGGTTAGAGTCACACCAAGATATTTTATATTGTTTGTGACTATTGTGAATGGTGTCATTTTCCTAATTTCCTTCTCTGCCTGTTTATCCTTCGAGTGAAGTAAGCCAACTGATTTGCTTGAGTTAATTTTGTATCTGGTCACTTTGCTGAAGGTGTTTTTCAGCTTTAGCAGATCTCTGGTGGAGTTTTTTGGGTCACTTAAGTATACCATCACATCATCTGCAAATAGTGATATTTTGATTTCTTCCTTTCCAATATTAGACCTCCTTTTGTTGTCTAATTGCTCTAGCTAGAACTTCAAGTACTATATTGAATAGATAGGAAGAGAGAGGGCAGCCTTGCTTAGTCCCTAATTTTAGTGCCTTCCCTGCCTCTTAAGTCATCTCTTCCCATACCTAAGTGCCTACCTCCTTGCCTTCTCTATATAAATAAGAAAGTGCCTAGTTTAATAAACTGAGTTCCTGCTTTGACAAGACACAGGGCCTCACATATTTCGTTTGGACCATCAACACTTGACAACCTGCTCAAACTGAGACAGACCCAGATGGACCTGATTCTCAATTCTTGCCTGGACCTGTCAGCAAGGGACCCGACACGGGAGCTGACACCTCCTCACCCTTCTTCTTTGTCTAGTGGTATTTTTTGAGACCTCCAGCACCAAGAACCCTAAACCCTGCCTCTGTTTCTTATGCCAAGCTATTGGCTATCAACATTGTCACTCACCAATCAAAAATAACTTGGGCCAAGGTATTAGGGAACTGCACTTAGCATTATAATAGACAGCAAAAGACCAATCTTCAAAGTTGGATTTGGGTCCAGTCAAATTTTAATATGTTCTTCATACCTGGGGACGAATTACAGCATCTTTATTTTTTCTATAATAATTGTTTCCAATTTTAGCCAGAGGAGTAGTAAGAACAAGAAGTAATATGCTAACAGGAAACTTAGGTTAATTAATATGCCTGAATTCTCTGTTTATCTTAATTATAAACATTATAAAGAGAATTTTTCAGGTTCTTTTCTTTTAAATTATACAGGTTTTAAATAATCCTACTTATAACGTTCCTATTATAAGAGTATACCTTATTCTCATTAAATTGGAATATATTCAAGGCATTGGCTACATGTGATATGCAAAACTAAGGCAAGCATTTTTAAAAGAAGGGGAACATGTGTGTCAGTAATTTGATAGTATCTATTAAATTAATGTATGCTGAGAATTATCTCTTTTAAAACTACTTGTGTCTGTTATTTTAAAATATACCTCTTATAAGAGAAAAAAATTTAGTATCTTAATAAAAATAATTTCTATTAATTTAATTCATAGAAAATTGTAATTTTGACATGTATTGTTTATATAAAGAGTTTATGAGCTCTGAGTGATGGCTATCTAATCAACCACTGGGGTGATCAGAATATGTGGTCAACAGTCTCAGAATAAGGAGTTCTAAATGGAAATAACCCTAGTTTTCTCTCCAAACCACAAACATCTTGCTGTTGGAATAATCCTATAGCTGCTTTTCACTGAATAAACTGAAAAAGGTAATGTGCTACTTGTATAAGACATTAGCACACTCTAGGTGATCTATTTGAGTCTTTAATGCAGGTGTCCCAGATCAAATAATATATTTTATCTTTTGGAAAGTATCTGAAATACTCTTGAAGATTTAAGATCTTTCTTTTCACGTTTGAATAGCAATCAAGAAACATTCAATTTTCTATTTTTTACAGCCTTTTATTTAATCTCCAAATACCATTGTCTTTTATTAATTAAAAAAATCCTTAAAGATCCCATTCTAGTACTGTGTTTTTATTTATGTTCCCCATGGCACTTCACCTTTAAACACATATTTGCATGTATAACAATATTTTTGTAGATATTTCACTCAAATGGAAACTTTTTAAGAGAGTGAGCCAATTTATTTATGTATCTTTGCTGAGTTGTTGCTGCAAATGCTACAATAATATGAGTAAGTATTTAGTAAGCGGGAGGTAATTAAATTCCAAACAAAGGAAATAATATTTATGGATGGGAGAGATGGCTTTGCAATTAAAGTACTTTAAGTTCTTAGAGAGAACCTCATTTTGGTGCTCAGCACCCAATCACATGGTGGATCACATCCACCTCTACCTCCAGTTCTCAGGGGACTGCATACCACCTGCTAACCTCCACGGACATCAGAGATGCATGTGGAAGTAATAACCATATGTAGGAAACATTCATGCACATAAAATAATAGCAATAGTTTTAAAATAGAATTTATATGTTAAAACATATTTAAACACTGCAAATTTCTCATTTTTTTCTATATCTATTAGATGTGGAGATGGTAAAAATCTTTGTGCATTCTGTATGCTGCTGCTTTGTCAAATTGACAGTGTGCTTTGACTTAAAGAAGATTTTCAATATCTTGAGTTTCTGTTTATCAATTGCTAATCTCTGTGCCTATGCTACCTGTTCAGAAAATCATCTCCTCTGCCAGCATTCAAAGCTATTCCCCACATTCTCTTCTAAGTGTATCTGGTTTCTCTAAGTGTATCTGGTTTTTTGTTGAAGTAACTGATCCAATGTAGACTTGAGTTTTGTGAGGGTGATAAGTATGGATCTATTCATACTCTACATGCAGACATTCAGTTTACCAATTGTTGAAGATACTGTCTTTATTCTAATGTGTATTTTTATGTTCTTGATCCAAAAAAGCTGTCTATAGGTATATGGATTTATATCTGTTTTTACAATTCAATTCCTTTAATCAGCATGTCTGATAGTAAGCCAATACCATGTGGATTTTCTTTTCTAGCTTTGTAGTACAACCTGAATTCAGGAATGGTGATGCCCCCAGAAGTTGTTTTATTTTTTCGTATTGTTTTAGTCATGCTTTGGTTTTTGATTTTTATATCAAGTTGAAAATTTTCATGTTAAAAGTGTACAGAAAGTTGTGCCAGATTTTTTATGAGGATTGTACTGATTCAGTAGATTGCTTTTGGTAGGATGGTCATTTTTATTATGTTAACTGTCCTCATTGACAAGCATGGGAGACCTTTCCATGTGTTGTATTTTCTTCAATTTCTCTCCTCAAATACTTGAAGGTTTTATAATACAGATCTCTTACTTGCTTGGTTAGAATTATCCCCAAAATATTTTATATTATTAGAATCTGTTGAGAAAGGTGATGTTTTTTTAATTTTTTTCACAGTCAATTTGTAATTTATATATTAGAGGCCTGTTGATTATTTTTTAATCTTTTATTCTGAAAGTATTTATTAGCTATAGGAGTTCCCTGGTTGAATTATTAGAGTCACTTATGTATACTATCATACCATATGTAAATAATGATTCTTTGAGTTCTTCACTTGCAAATTATGTTCCCTTGATCTCCTTCAGTTGTCTTATTCTTTTAACTAAAACTTCAAGTACTATATTGAATAACTTCAATACTATATTGAAAACTTCAAGTACTATATGAAGAGAGTGAATAACCTTGTCTTGTTGATTTTTGTGGAATTGCTTTGACTTCCTCTCAGTTTAATTTGATGTTGACTATTGGCTTGCTAAAAAAAACTGCCTTTTCTGATGCTTGGTATGTCCGTTCTACCCCTAATATCTCCAGAACTGTTATCACGACGTGGTGTTAGATTTTGTCAAATGAGATGATTGTGTGATTTTTTTCTTTGTTTATGTGGTGAATTACATTTACTAATTTTCATATATTGAACTATCCCTACATCTCTGGCATCATCATGGTAGATGATTCTTGTGGGAGAGTCAACGGGGAGGGGGAGGAGGGTCTAGGGTTTGTAAAGGAGAGGCCGGGAAGGAGGATAACATTTGAAATGTATACAAATAAAGTGAGTAATTAAATAAAAGAAAAAATCAAATTTGATTTTTAAGTGCTTTATTTTTACATGTATGGTGATAAAGAAAATTGGTCTTCAATTCTTTTTCTTTCTCGATTCTTTATTTGGTTTGGATATCAGGGAAACTGGCCTCATAAAACGAGTGAGACATTGTACTTTATGTTTCTATTTTGTGGAATAATCTGAGGATTATTGAAGCTAACACCCATTGGAATGTCTAGTGGAATTCTGCATTAAAATCATCTGATATTGGCTTTTGGGGGGTGGGAGTCTTTTAATGACAGCTTCTATTTCACTACAGTAATGTCTATTTAAATACATGATACCTATTGAGAAAATTTTCCATTTCTTTTATATTTTCCCTTTGGTGGATGATAGATTTGTAAATTGTTTCCGTATGATACTCAGGATTTCCTTGGTGTCTGTAATATGTTGCTTATTTCATTTTTGATTCTGTTCATTTTGTATATTTTTTCTCTTCTCTTTAGTTGTTAGTTTGGACAAATATTTTTCTATCTTGATGATTTTCTCTAAAATCCATCCCTTTGTTTCATTGATTCTTTGTATTTTTCCATATGTTTTTATTTTATTGACTTCTGTCCTGGGTTTGATTTTTTTCCTTCTGTCTACTCATCTTGATATATTTGCTCCTTTTTGTTCTAGAACTTTTCAGGTGTGCTGTTACTTTGCTAGTATGATAACTCTCAAATTTCATTAGTAAGGCACTTGGTGCTATGAATTTTTCTCTTAAGACTGCTTTAATTTTTGTCCCATAAGTTTGGGTATGTTGTGTATTTATGGTCTTTGAAGTATAAGAAGTCATTAATTAATTAATTAATTAATGACTGTACTCAGTAGTCATTCAGTAGATAGTTGTTCAGGTTCCATGAGTTTGTAGGCTTTTGTTGTTATTGAAATCTAACTTTAATCAGTGGTGGTCCTGTAAAATAAAGAGGCATATTTATATTTCTTTGTATCTACTCAGACTTTCTCTGTGACCAAATATGTGATCAGTTTTGGAGAAGATTCCTAGAGGCTCTAAGAAGGTATATTCTTTTGTGTTTATGTGAAATGTTCTGTAGATATCTGTTAGGTGCATTTTGTTCATAATGTCTGCTAGCTCTTATTTATTTCATTGTTTAGTTTTCATGTTGATCACCAGTTCATTGGTGAGAGTGGTGTGTGGAAGTCTTCCACTATTGCCATATGGGGTTCTATATGTGATTTTAACAGGAGAAATTTTTTTTTAATAAACTTGTGTGCCTTTCAGGTTTGAGCACAGGTCTTAAGAATTAAAATGTCAATTTTTTTGTAGCTAGTGCCCTTCTCTATTTTTTTTTATTAGTTTTGTATTGAAATGTATTTTTAAAATATTAAAATGTCTTTACCAGCTTACTTCTTAGGTCTATTTGCTTGCAATATCTTTTTATCCAGCCCTTTACCCTCTGGTAATGTGTGTAATTGATGGTGAGGTTTGTTTCTTAGATTAAACAAAAGAATGGATCTGGTTTTCACATCCGATTGTTAGCCCATATTGTTTTACTGGGGAATTGAGACCATTGATATTGAGAGATATAAATGACCAATGATTGTTTAGTACTGTAATTTGGTTTGTGGTGATTGTGGTTGTGTTGTTGTTGTTGTTGTTGTTGTTGTTGTTGTTGTTGTTGTTTTTGGTGGTGGTGGTGTGTGTGTGTGTGTGTGTGTGTAAGTGTCCCTTGTTTTTACTGGTGTGAGATTATTTTCTCTGTTTTCATGGGTGTAATTAACTTCCTTAGGTTGGAGTTTTCCTTCTAGCACCTTCTGAATGGCTAGATTTGTAGATAAATGTTCTTTAAATTTGACTTTATTATGGAATATCTTATTCTTTTCATCTATGCTTATTGAAAATTTTGCGGTATATAGGAATCTAAGATGGCTTTTGTAGTTTCTTAGAGTCTATACCACATCTGTCAAAGTTGTTTTGTTTTTTAGGGTCACCATTGAAAAGTCACATGCAATTATTATGGGTATGGCCTTATATGCTAATTGTCTTTCACACCTGAAGCTTTTAATATTCTTTCTTTGTTCTATTTGTTTAGTGTTTTAATTATTATGTGTAAAAGGGATTTGAGTTTATATTCCAATGCATTTGATGCTCTTAAACCTATATAGGCATCTCGTTGACTGTGTTAGAAAGGGTCCATAATATTGTAGAAAATATTTTCTAGGCCTTTGAGATGGGATTCTTCTGATTCCTCTATTCCATTTATTTGTATGTTTGATTTTTTAATACTGTCCCAGATTCCTTGGTTTTTTTTGTGTTAGTAGGTTTTTAGATTTAACATTTTCTTTGACTGATGCATACATTTCTTCTATTATATCTCCAACGCCTGGAATTCTTTCTTTCATCTCTTGTGTTTTGTTGGTAAAGGTTTCCTCTGTCATAAAAATCAACTGGGGAAAGGAAAGCTAGAATAGATAGTTTTGTGATCCACTTGTGATGGGGTCAAAGAAGAAAGGGAGACCACAACAGATTTCCTGCTACAGATCTAGAGATAAGACAGGAGTAGGAGATCTTCAATCTTAGGAACATCAGAACAGGTGTGAGTCCTCCTTCAGCCTGCTTGTTGCCCTTTGGAGGAGAGGCCTTTAGGTTATCCGTGGATACCTGCTAGAGTTAAGGTCTGGGAAAAAACAACAAATTAGTGGAGATGGAATCAAGGGTTGATAGGGAGGCTCTCTAGGGTTTTGTGCTCTTGACCTGGAGATGAGACTAAGGGATTGAAACTTGGGAAACAAAGAGAGAATAGATTGTCTATAGGCAACTTATTTGGTTTTCTGGCAGACATGGCCTGGGGGCTAGCAGGGAAGGCCTGCTGGAGTTGGGGGCTGTGAAAAAACAATGAAAAGGGGGAGGGATGTTTAAAAGTGGTGATCTGTAAGATCCTTAGGAGGTGAGAGCAGGGGTGAGGGGTGGCAAGGAAGATCACCAAGGGTATTCTACTACAGAGCTGGGGAGAGACTGTGGGATTGGAACAGGGAAAAAAGAGAATAGGTCTGCAGGCAGCCTACCTGGGTTTCTTCAGGTCTGTTTTTTTAGCCCTTTAAAAGAAGAATTACTTATAACATTTCAGTGTTCTGTGGGTTTCCTTAAAACTCATTTTAAATGCCATAGGGCTTTGGTATGATTATTTCTTGAGTCTTCTCCATACACAAGAGGAATTTTAGAGTCACTTTTTTTTTGTCTGGCCAAGCTTTTCTAACTCTGTGACTGTGAATCTGTGATGCTAGTAAAGTATTTAATATTTACAAACTTGGGGCTTGCAACATTTCATCCAGACTCTGAATATTTTCAGATTCTGAAAATGAATATTTTGTAAAAATTGATGGAAAGATGCATTAATCCTAACATAGAACAAAGATTAACCACATGAGCTTGCTCTTCTGAAACCTTAGTAAAAATGGACTGCTGTCTCACTGCTTCAACATAGTTCTGAAGCTAACAGGAGCTTTGCATTTATTTTGGAATTGCACTGTGTTCATGCATGAGCACCTATTGAAAGGAAAATAGGAAGAATCACTTATTCTTAGCTGAATATCCTTGGTGTTTTGTACTGCAAGGTCTCAGCTATAAAATAAAATGCTTGCCTGTGAGAGACAAGTAGGTTTAATTTGACTAGAAAACGGAAAAATTCCCAGCCTCCCAAAGAGGGGAAAAAAGAAATACATTTGAAATAGAATAAAAAAAAAAAAAAACTGTAACTTTTCTATGAAATCATCTCAGATATTTAGAAAGAACTAAAGAGTGGAAGGCCCTAGAAAGAAAAATTCAAATAATTTGAGCCATAAATGGGTGTTTATAAATAACAATTCTTGCTATTGGATCTTAATTCACTCATTGTTTTTCCTTTAATAAATGTGAAATAAGGAATCATTCTGCTAATCTTCATTCTTGTAATTATAAAAATGAATATTCCAAGTAAACAATCAATTGGAATGAAATCCAAAATAAGATATAATATGAGGAAAGAATGACAAAACAGGAAAGCTTTCAGCAATAATTTCTCAAAGTCAGAGGAGTCTTTTAAATTCATTGACTTCTAAGATGAATAGAAGTTAACCTCAGAAAAGGGAAACTAGTCAGGGAAATGTTTCTTGATGAAAAACCACAGCTTATGCCTGCAGAGAATTAGGAGTGAACATGAAGCTGTCGAAGAACTAAGAAGAAAAAATAATTCAATTGGAAGAGTTTAGCCCCTGCATGGGTTCTCAAACACAATTGCTTGACAATGAAGGACATAAATGGAGATTGAATCACTTCAACCCTTACACAACAAAAAAATCAGAGTAGGGAGATAATTGGTGGCTGCACTATGGGTTACTGTAAACCAAACATAAAATTTAGTAGGTATGAATGCATGCTTAGTGACCATGTGGAGAAACATGAAAAGTGTAGAGCTATTTTAGAGGTAAAAACAACATATAGTGACAACTTAAAACTTCAATTAAGGGGATGGGATTTGATGGCATAAGATGATAGTTCCTGATGCAAGCTAAAAGGTGTATGTATTGCCCACTCTTTTACTGCAGTGATACATCACCTCCCTACACACACAGATTTAATATTTTGGCCTCTCATGTTAGGCACCATAGATTTGAAATAATATCAGTTATTCACCCATTGCTTGCTAAGTTATATTTAAAAGTTATTATTTTTTCTGTAAGGAGAATTGTTTTATTTTCAATTCTGTTTAAAACTTGTTAATTGTGTGTATGTGTTTGAATTTGTGTTTGTGTGTATGTTTGTGTACATCAATGAGTGACCCTTCTTAAACTTCTAAGAAATTAGAAGAAACTTATGGTGTGTGAAATCCTCCATCAGGCAAAAGGAATAGAGTTATCAAAATAATAGTAAAAAGTGGATTCAAAAATTTTTGAGATTAGTTTTGAGTATTCAACTTTCTAATGGTGATATAAAGAAATCATTTTTATTCTTTATTACTATGAAGGGATTCTAACAAGGATCCTCCAGAATGCTATGTGTAAGGAGATAGAACTGAATGTTTAACAGCCCATGAACAAGAAGAGAAATGTCCCTGAGGAGACATAGCAATGGGAGATCAACAGCAATACAAATGACTGTCTGTGTGACTGACAGACTGAATATAATGAATGCAGCTGCCTGTGAAGCTTTGAGAGTTACTGAGATTGTGGAAGTAGCCCCTCTGATGTTATCTGCCATGATTAGAAACCAAGCAAAGACATTAGGTTACTTTCTTTTGTGCAAACAAAAGGCAACTTTTAAATGAAGCATTAGCTCTCAGTTGCAGATTTGGTAATATAGCTCCCTTTCTCCTCTATCAGGAGAAATATTTGTCATTTTAATTTGTCTAACAGGAGGGAAAAAGTGATAATTGCTTTTACAATAGCTGGAACTTCTCACTTTGGACTAGTATTAGTCATTGTCCAACAAGGCCAATTCAAAACATTTCTACATTTCTTTCATAGTTAAGAGATATAGAGTGTTCTTTGTTGCTGTAAGAATGTTCAGATTTAATATAGTGTGACAACCTAATAGAATTAGACAATGCTATGAGAAGTCCACATCTGTGTAGTTGAACATCACAAAGTTTTTGCTTCCAACAATAATTTGGTCTCCAAGCAACAAATAGAAATATTTCAATTCCATTATTTGAATTCATTTTACTTTCAAAGATAAAAATGTTTAGATAAAGCAGAACATACTTAATAAAAAAAGACCATTTCATTTACATACAAACTTGTTTTAGCTTCAATAAATATTTTCTTTTTAATAAAATAAATTTTTCTCTATGAGAAAATATATGAGAGTCAATGAAAAATAACTTTATACCCACACCAGTGAAAAAAAATAAAAATTGCATGCATTCCCCTAATCTCTGAACAAAAAGAAAAGAATTATTCAACTTACATACCTTGAGCATTTTTCTTGACAAAGTATCTATTTATGTTTCATCTACTACAGCTGCATGATTTTCTATTCTAAATTATTTATCTAAATACTAATTGTTGACATTCCAGGACATTGGTATAAAGTACCAATGGATGCTTTGAAAATAAAAATTGTCACATTCTTAGTATAGTAGTAAGTAATAAAAATGAAGAATCTGGGGTGAATCTGATAGAAATGTCAACTGGTTATGAAATTGTTAAGGTCTTGTTTAGGCAGCCATATTGTCATAGATGTAGCTTCCCTGTTGTATGTGGAAAGCACAATTTCACAACAGGATTTTTTGTCTTTGGGATATTATATTCTTTCTGTTCCCTCTTCCATGATTTCTCTGAGTCTTCCATACAGGAGTTGTGTTGTAGATGTATTAATTGGAGAAGGGTATGACAAACCAGTTGTTCTCTGTATTTTGACTAGTCATAGATTTTTTTGTAATGGTTTTCTTCTGCTGCAGAAAGAATGTTCTTTGATGAGGGTGAGATCTACACTTACATGTGAGTATAAAACAAGTAGTTAGGATGAAGTTAGGGATCATACTGGTTTAGAATACTGTAGTAGAAGATACTCCTCTAGGTTCGATGACCTCACCAACTCTATGCATTGGCTAGTTTTATAGTACCAGGCATATTTTCCATTCTGTCAAGTAAGCTTTGAGTCCTGTTAGACAGCTATTACACTTTAAAGAATAGTTTGCTCTTCTGCTGAGTATTGTGGTTCACAGGCATCATAGCTAAGTAGATACGTTGTTTGCTTTCTTCCCATACCAACTTGCAAAGCACCTTCGATTGTTATGATTAGTCATAAGAGGGAAGGCTTTCAGGCCAGTTACAGTTCAAAGCCAGTCAGTATTGTGTCCAAAATATTTGGTGTCTTAGCTACTTGGTATTATGCTCAACTTCTGGGAGCTAAAAGTATAATAACAACAGCCTATTAATGTTTTGGGGAGGTTCCTGAGCTCCTCTGACAAACAATTTACAAGTTTTTCTACGCCTGGTTCTTGGGATTTTTGTTAGTCTAGGATTAGGATAGAAATGATTCTCGCACCCAATGTTGTAACTCACTTAAGTATATATACACATAAAATTGTAAGTATATTATAAATAATGTAACTAAGTATAAAATAATGATGTTTTAAAGCCATCATTAAGTGTTCATATCTTTGAGCACGGTGATACATGCATGTAATACCAGTGCTCCAGAAGTTAATAAAGGAAGTTGGCTTGAGGTTAGGTTTGAGGCCAACCTAGATAGCCTACTAAACTTTGACTTAAATAAAGTAGACTAAAATTGTTAGTCTGAGGAGCTCAATGGTCTTTTCACATGCAGGCTGTGAAGAAAATGCAGAGCAGTTCCAAGAGCCCCTTTGCAATCATGAACATTCTTGGTAATTGGGTTGATTTCACTCACAGAATCTCTTCCGTTAGACAGTAAAGTTAGTGAACAGACAGATCATTTCTTTTCAAAGGTGGTTTTCTTAAGGAGTGCTTTTAGAATTTAATTTTCAATTCAGATATCTTGGACAGTTTTCTTTATTTAAGCAAACAATAGGAAAACATCTTTTGGATATAATTATAAGATGAAATTGAAAATTATCCAGTTTATTTTCTGATTAGAAGAATTGTAATTATAGGTAGGCACTTTCTCTCTCTCTCTTTCTCTTTTTTTCTTTCTGTTTTTTTTTTAACTGTTAATATTTCTACCTTATTAGTAAAGAGAACTGCAGTGAAATTGTTTCTAATTAATGTGGTGTTTCTTCTGTTACAGGACTTTGTTGTCACAAAATTGTAACTGAACTGATTAAAAATCTGTAACAGGCATCCTGATTTTCTCAGAATGTTGTTATTTTCCAGTCTAATATTCTGAATAACACTTAAGCAAAATTAAATATCCCTTATGTAATTATTAACTAAAGAGTACAATTTTATGTAGTTAACATATTTGTTTAAAAAAATCTGCCATTATTTAAGTGATCCCTTATAGGCTTGGCAAACTGCAGTAGCCCCTATCAATAAATATTCTGAGTCAAAAGTTGAAAGCAATGTCCAAAGTGAATTTACACAATTTTAAAATGAAAAGATGTGAGGGCCACTGACATAAGTTCATTGTGAAAAGATGCTGTAGTGTCATTCTAGATAATTTTAAAATGGTTTTGCTGATTACAAAATAATACATGTTCACAGTAGAAAATTCGAAAAAGGTTCATGAAAGATAGATTGCATTCCTTGTAAATTCTGATCAAGAAAGGAGGGATGAAGTGAGTTTTCTAGTTATAGCAATATTTGTTTTAAGAAAGATATAAAAGCAATGTTGTAAAAAATGTTAATTTCATTTTACTTGTATACTGGGTGTATAGTATATCTTTTTCAATTTTGATTTTTTTAAAACTTAAAATGTTTGGAACATCGATAAACCCACTTTATTCTTTCTAAGGTTTAGACTGCTTTATCAATATTAAAATGCATGTTTTATCAAAGTTTAGAGTTGTAAATTTGGTGTTATCCTTTGAACATTGTATAATACATATGTCATGTATAGTTTATACAATATCCATTTATCTTCCAGATCACACCATTCTGTTTGTATTAGGCAACTTAAGTTGTTAGTGTTTTGTTTTTTGTTTCTTTTTCCTTAATCACAACCTAAGTTTAATAATCCTATAATGATTTACATATAATCTGTATCAAATTTAACTCAGAATACCCATTTTAAAATTGTGGATGATTGCATAGGTGAAAAGTTTCATATTACTTTCATTAGTTCACCAAAATTGGAGTCATTCTCCATGTTTCCAGATGAAAAATGCCTGAAGCTTGTTTAGCTCAGATGTAGTAAAAACAGCCTTAGAAAGGACTGTCCAGAAAACAGAAAGCCCTGGGCTCTGGAGACATCACATACCATATGCAAGATGATAAGAAAAAATACAAAGGTAAGTCAAGAAACAGAATGTATAAAAATGAGGGTTATGGCTTCTTTGATGAAGAAATAAAGGGAAAGTGGGACAGTATCAGATATTTTTCAACATAAGAGCTAACCTAGTTGTCAGATATCAGCATGGAAGACTTAGAGTATAGGCAGTGGCTTGGGCTTGAATGTGTTACAGAGAAAGTAGGTAATGATGTGAATTGTGATTAGTTGTTTTACATTTGAAATATAAGCTTTCTTCAGAAGTGCTGTGCTTAGAAAATGAATTATGGCTGCTTATGATGCTAGAAAAGGGACCATGCTACAGGAACAGGAGCATATGAATTATTAGCTTGGGATTATAAATACCTTGTATCTCAAAGTATATCTCAGAGAATATATAATATATAACATATTATATTAATATATATTATATATATTATATATATTAAGAATTAGTATGAAATATGAAAATCATGAAAAGTATTTTTAATTCAATTTTTGGCAAATATTTCCTGAACATGTGTGAGACAGTCTGGGCAAAATTAGAACACAAACAACAAACAAACAAACAAACAAACAACAAAAATCTTCCATCGTTTTGTGGCCTGTCTTTAACCTCTTTGGATTTTTGATGCTCTTAGTTCATTTGCATTGAGTTTTCTGCACCCCACTTTAACTGGCATCTCTACTAATGTTCACCGTTCCTATTTCCACTTATTTATACAGTACACATTTATTCTTTCAGCATATTTCATAGGAATAGTTTGGCTCTTAGTGTGATTTTACAATAAGTATTCTTGGTGACCTCAATCAATTTCATAAAATTGTTTCTTAATTCACTTCTTTTTTACTATTCTTTTTGTGGCCTTATGTACTTTTTTGTATGATAATGGCAAATCTAAATGTCTTCCCAGAACTCTAAGTGTTTTCCTTGTGTCATAGTTGAAGAAAAATGACTGTTCTATCAAACTAGACATAAAAGTACATCCTACCAAAATTTAGACTTAAAAGTCCACCAGAGAAAAATAAATATAAGACTATGATTGACTTCGCTTCCTAACCTAAAATAATTAGTAAAATTATACATACTGAATCTCTGTGATGATCTCATATTCAATGACAATTTGCAAGATAGCCTCTAAATGTTCCAGAGATTTTATACTCATGAATGTATGATGATAGACCTAGGTTTCTCTATGTCTCAGTATGTCTGTCTGTCCTCTAGTGATCTCTGTTTCAAATTGTATATTGGATGTATATGCAAAATATGCACATACACTTTTAATAAGAAACATAGAGCCCCATGACCTTTGCTCATAGGTCACATCCAGATCTTATGACATCCTCAACCATAGTTTTGCTGTTCTTTGTAGTCTACTCACTCTTCCACAATACTGCAGTATGTTTTTCTACTCGTCCACCCTTAGTAGTCTCGTGTTGCATGGATTCTATGATCTAATCCTCCCTGTTCCTGTAGCATGGTCCCATTTCTAGCATCATAACTAGTATCTTCTTTTGTTCCCACATAATTATACAAATATAACAATTAAAAACAACAATCTGCTTGTGACAGAAAACATATATTGTCTTTCTTGTTATGGATCACTACACTTAATACAATTGGAAGTTTTGTTTGGGAAAGAGTCTCATTATATAGGCCAAGATAGTCTCAAACTACTTTGTAGCTCAGCTGACCTAAAATTTGTGTGAATTCTTCTTCTGCCTCTCAAGGGCTAGGACAGGCATGCAATACCACATCCAACTAACTGTCCTCCAGTTATTAGTTTGAAATTTTTATTTCCATTTTTATGAAAGACAGAATTTAATTGGCATAACCCTGCTTTATTACTGCCATATGTTATATGCTAAGACCTTTGTATGTATAATCACATTTAGTATTTTTGTCTCCAATTTAGAGACTCAGAATATAAGATCCAAGAAGCTGAAGAAGCTTATACAACACTGATTCAGATTTTTTTTATATCTCAAGCCCTTTTACTCTACATAAAACCTTGTCACATTACAGGAAATATATACAGAAAGCCAGCCCCTGAAATACTACTGTATGAAATATAGCCTGAATCTTTAAGAGAAGATCAAGATTTAGACAATACCTAGTGAATTTCTTTTTACAAATAAACATAACTACAGTCCTCAGAAGATTAGATTATTTATTGGCAGGGGTAAGGGTAAGAAGTTATAAAGTAAGCATATAGATTGTTCATAAATTCTAGGTAAAATTTAAAATAGGATTTTATTTTAATATGTTGTTCAAATTTAATATACTGTTACCAAAAATAAACTGATAAATGACAAGTAACAAAAACTAATGTTGGATCCAGCCTGAATATATACATTTTACCATGCAGCATAAAACTATTATTTGACCTCAGACATGATACAGTATATAACTAACGCTTTCATTAATAAACACACTGGAGTAGTTAGTGCCAAACTCTTAAATTTTGGTGAAATGAATCAATATCCCAGTGACATATTCTTGCCCAGGGTGCTTTTGTTGCATCTGGAAAGCATCTAATTTGAAGGGACCTTGTGTTTGATTCTTCGAAGTCCTACACCTCCTTGATTACCTCACCATTCACAGCTCCCAAAGAGAAATGCACAGTGAATCAAGATCACTCCTAATTACAGAAATAATTAGAAAGGGATAGCACTCCTCTCAGGGATTTTAGTTGCATGAAATTAGATAATAGATTATGAAAGTATTTTGGAAAACAAAATTTTATGGATGATTCAGGATAGGACGATAGCTGCTCTGACTGTTTTTACTGCAACTAATTGAACCCCTGAGAAAGACACTTTGCATTTTGAGAAGATATGTGATTTTGTCACTTGAGTCTATTTATAGACAAAATATTTCAGTGAGTATCACCTCAGTTACTTGGAAATAGGAAGAAAAATCCAAATGTGTACTGTTTTCTCCCTCCCTCTTAGTCTAATACCACAACCAGATAGAATGTAGTTTCAGAAGAATTTTTATATATTGTCTCAATTTACAAATTCATTAACCTGAGATTTTTAAAAGTTTCTATTTATAAAGCATAAACTATTTGTTTAGAATTGCATAATCACACCATGCAATTTTTAAAATTTTAAAAGAAATTTACTGTATTTCTGCAGAGCTCATACATGAAGGGATTTCTTGCTCACCAATTATCCAGATAGAGATTTTTCACAAGCCAATATGCTGCCGTTACTGCCATCCTCTTATCTTTGAACTAACAAATTATATTCTGACAGTGCTAAAGGACATTTGATCTTTTTTTTTTTTTTTTTTTTGCTGTTTTGCAGAAACAGCCATAAGCTGGCATCAATGTGTTTGCAAAAAATAAAAGAAGACCAGTGACAATATTAGTTTGAAATTGTGGGGGAAATTTTCAGGAATAAATTTATATTCAAATACATTATTCTATTTAATCTGGAAAAAATTTGTCTTAAGTATACAAGTCTAATTTTTCATATGCAGAATCCAGCTTAAAATGGTGGAAAAATGCCTATGGCTACACAGTGAAAAGCCATGGAGAGTCTGGGATTGTGACTCAGTGGTAGGGCATTTTCCTAATATACAGGCTCAGGTTTTAGTCGTCTGCAGTATAAGTTGAAAATGAAAAATAATCTGTAACCTGGGATCAGAAAATCACATGTTAATGTGATTACCAAAAATAAGCAACTACACAAAAATAATTATCATGGTGGTATAATGACATGCCATGTTGTTTGAGTTGAGTGTTTTTCACCCAGAACAAATAGTCATATTTAGGGACGTTTTTTGCTCACTAGTCTATATTGTACTAATGAAGCTGTTCCTTACAACGTTGTTCAGTATGGTAGCTCTTAGCTAGATGATAACTCTGGGACATTTTTGATTGTCCTGAGAACAATGGAGCTACTGGAATTTTATTTCTCTTATTTTGAATTTAAATTAAATTTAAATTTATGTGATCATCACTGATCTAGAATAAAGAGAGGATACAAACACTGGAACTGACAAATCCTAAAATAAACTTTTGTCTGGGACCTCCTGAGTGATGCTCTAGTAAAATGCCATCCCTGAAATTAGGAAGCTTAGTATCTGGTGACAACTTTATCTACCCTACCATGTCTCAGATCACTTTTATTATAAATTTTGCCATCTATTTCAACTAAATTATCCTAAACATCTACACAATTCAAACTGTCTTATAACTTACAGTAACATATCTTTCTTTACTGTTCATAGTTTTATAACTAGATCCAGTTAAACATAGTAGAAAATGTAAATATAGAGAGAAACATTTTTTAAAAATCCATGTGGAGTTTAAGGAAATCATAACCTCTTTCAATGCCAGAAACCCCATCTGTAAAAGTAAATAAGTGTTTTACAAAATCACTAACAACATAAAATTTTATCGATGCATTAATTGCATTAATAAAACTAAAGCATAATTAAAATATTACAAAAATTAGAATTATTCTCTTAACCATCTATCCGTTTTCTCACAATTCTAAGGCAATTTATAAAAGGAAGTGTTCAGGTGGGGGATTGATTACAGTTGCAGAGCCTGAGTCCGAGACCATATATGGTTGGAAGCATGGCAGCAGACAGTCAGGCACAGAACTGGAACAGTACCTGAGAGTTTACATCTAATACACAAGCAATAGTCACTGGGCGAGATGGGGCAGTGATAGAGATGGAGAAAAGAAAAAGAATGGGCTTTGGGGGAGCTTTGAAAACCTGAAAACACATCAGTAACACATCTCTTTCCACAAAAGCCATACCTCTTAATTCTTCCCAATAGAGTTCAACCAACTAGGAACCAGTCGTTAGCCTATTAGAGCAATTGTTATCAAAGCAACTACAATACACTTAGTAATATCTTATATTTACTTGTAATATTATATTTTCAAGCTGCTTTATGATTTATTACAGTGTCTATTTCCTAGAATTGGTTCACATATGTATGAACTTACATTTTTTTTTAGAAATATTCTTAAAAGAAAATTGATATGTTATTTAAAGCAAATAACATATATTATGTACAATAAGTCAATAAAATAAATAAGAGTATATAAAGAAGGCAAACTCTCTAATTTTGCTTTTGCCCATTTATTAGTGCCTTTGTATATGCTTTGCTAAGTTTTGTGATCACATACTAAGAAAAAGGATGGTTATTGGATACACATAATTATTATAATACAAATGTGTCCCATTCTTTTATAAAAATCTTTCTCTAATACTTCAGATCAACTATTTCCATGCCTAAGTATTTAGCTAGAATTTTTAGTTAACTTTATATAACCTTACTCATAGAACTTTAAAATTAAAAGGAAATAGTTTCTGGCCCTTTTGGTTTGTGCTTCTTCTCCTTCCTCTCTGTGTATTATTCTTAGATATTTTCATGGTGTGCCAGTTTTCCTGGATGCTTTCTGTCAGCAAAGTTTTAGATTTAACATTTTCCTAAAAAATGTATCCATTTCTTCTATTATGTCTTCAATTCCAAAGATTTTCTCTTCTATCTCTTGTTTTTGTTGGTAAACTACACTGAGGTTCATGTTGGTGTTCCTACAATTTTCACTTCCTGAATTCCCTTAGTTGTGTTTTCTTTATTGGTTCTAATTGTATTTTCAGGTCTTGAATGGTTTTATTCATTTCTTTCAAGTGTTTGCATTTTCTGGCTTTCTGTAAAGGATTTATTCATTTAATCTTTAAGGACTTTAGGGACTATATCATATTCCTAAAGACTGTTTCATATGAGAGAGCTAACGCCTGACACTATTAATGAGATGATTCGCTGCTATGCTTGCAGACAGGAGCCTGGCATATTTCGGCTCTGAGAGGCTCAACCGAGCAGCTGACTGAAATAGATACAGAGACCCATAGCCAAACACTGGTCAGAGGTTGGGGAGTCTTGTGAAATAAGAGTTGGGGAAGGGCTGAAGGATACAGTAGGGATAAAACTTCACAGGAAGACCCACAGAGTCAAATAATCGGGATCTTTTGCGGCTCCCAGAGAATGAATCACCAACCATAGAGCATATATTGGCTGTACTAAGTTCCCCCTCCTATATCTAGCAGATGTGCTGCTTGGTCTTTATGTGGGTCTCCCAACCACAGGTGCCTGCGGAGGCTGTCTCTAAATCTGTCTATCATTGCCCATGGATCGATTCCCCTGACTGAACCACCTTGCCTGGCCTCAATTAGAAAGGATGTGCCTAGTTCTTCAATGACTTGATGTGCCAGGGTGGGGTGATACTGTGAGTCATACTTGCTTCTCAGAGTAGAAGGGAGGAAGATCTGTGTGTGGTGGTGGACTAAGAGGAGGGGGACTGAAATCGGGATGTAAAGTGAATAATGGGGGGAAAGGGGAGGCAGGAAAATCCTCTCAGAAGCTTAGGTTTCTCTGTATGTCCCAAGGCTCCTTTGAAAAATAGTGTGTATTTCCTTCCTTCAGGAGTAATGACCCTGAAGTCTGTCATATTCATAACAAAGGCACAACATCTAATTCATGTCTGGGCCTGGTCTATCTCGGAAGCCCTATGCAATGCTTCTTAACTGTGCATCACAGCAGGGGACTCTCTTTGAGAAAGTTCCAATGTCCCTTTATGGTAGCACAGGAGAGGCTCCACAAAGCCTTCTGGACACTTTAATTGGACAAGCTCCTGAAAATGCACTTGAATAACTGGCTCTCCGGAGTCAGCACATTTTTCACAGTTGAACACTAAGGATGAAAAAGCATAGTCAAAACTAAACAGAGCTTTGCCAGAGTTTCTGAGGGGTCACAAAAAACAAAAGCAAAGTGAAACAAAACAAACTTAAAAACATAGTGAATTTCTTCGGATACCCTAGCTTTTTAGAAATGAATGCTGAATTTTCGGATAAATTCTGTTACAGTCATTAAAACATTTTAAATACCTATTAGCAATAATTACTCTACCACATAAATATAGTATAACACTAAAATGAGCTCTATTAGCAATATGTACATACAGATATTACTATGAATGTCTACCATTGGCTATACAGCACTTATTAGTAAACAGAGCTTATGGAATCCAATGAAGAGTTATAAAGTAAAAGATTAAGGTCTAACATTCAATATCATTATAACCAGTCAATAAAAATATAAATGATAATATATACTTTTTCTTCTTCTGATGAAGTGTAAATGAAGTGAAAGGATTATGTACTGATCACAGAGACATGGGAAAGATTTACTACGCTCTAAAATAGGAAGCCATTTTAAATAAAATGAAGTGATCTCTTAATTTTTCCTTCTTTTTCCAAAATTTAAGTAAGCACAGCAAACATATTTAATCATAAATATTTTCATTAGAAGATAAAATGTTCTATTTTATAGGATTATTTTTTTCAGACACAACATTGCTTGAAGATCCAATATTAAGGCTGGTACAAGTCATTTTTAGGCTTTTGCTAAGCATAGTTCAATTTAAGATGAAATCATTCCAATAGAGAATATACAGAAAATGGATGCAAATCCTAAGCCCCAGGGTTACACAGGTGTAGAGACAAAAGCCAGAACAGTAGGATATGCTGGGATGATGTCTAATCCAGTAAGCAGTGCAGGATTTTTCCTCTATCAATTTGATAATATATGACCTTCTTCATTGACAAGCAATGCAAAATGAGTCTATTGTTAAGTCATTCTGTGGGATTTAATTGTAGAATGTGAAATGCTAAGTGAAAAGTGGAGATAGGAATAAAAGTAGTGAAATCTTATTGAAAAGTAAGAAATTTGGTTCATTAGTCTGCGTACAGTTCAGAAACGGACACAGTTCTCTTAGGCATTGTTAAAACCAAGGCAGAATGTCAGTAACCAGGAGTCTGTTATAGTTACAGGTCAAATGATTAAAGTGGTAGCATTTATACCAATAATATGTCATTAAAATTAGAATAGCAGTAGAGATGACTTAATTATTATCTAGAGAATATTCCTACATACAAATGAACATAGTATTTATTGAAAATAAGAAGGGAAAAAACATGCTAGCCTCAATATATTCATGTTTTTTGTTTTTGTTTTTCTTTTTCTTTTTTGAGTCAGGTGCATAAACATAAGGCAACCAGTAATTTATTATTTTTTAGGAGGAGCCAGAAATATGCTTCAAGAACCTCAAATTTTAATGATTATAAGAAACTAATATTTTCTTTTTCATGTTGATATTTGTATTTTATGTGTGGGGTTTTTGTCTGTTGTATGCACGTATACCACAGGCTTTTCTGGTACCTATGGAGGTCAAAAGAGGTTGCCAGAGTCCCAGGAACTGGAGTTACAGATGGAGGCTAAACAAAAGATGTGTGCTTGGAATCAAAACTGGGTTTTCTGCAAAAGCAACAAGTGCTCTTACCTGTTGATCCAATTTTCTAGCCTCTGAAACCACTTTTCTTTTTTCACATGCCTCTAGATTTAATCCAGTTGCAAGAAATATATACCACAAATACTAATGTTTGTTGGAGACAAGTAAGAAAAGACTTTGTATCATGGGGTTGACTGACAGCACTTAGTTCTGATTCAGTCTATTGTTGATGATAAAACCATAATATCATGGTGATATGAAGCATGATTTGTTGGTTTTGAAAGGTCTCAGATTTATAAAATTCAAAATATTCCATTTCTTTTGTGCCAGTTCAAAGACATTTACAATTTTAAGACTCTAGATGAACTGGAAAAGTATATGCAATAAAGACTCAACTAATCATTTATAAGATTACTCAGTTAATTTTAAACAAATTAAATTTCATATTGACCCACATGTCTCTATAACAAAGAAAATATACTTTCTAGACATTTTCAATGAAACAAGTGGGACTATGCATTTGTATAAAGTATAAAATGAACCATGGGCATGTCATTGTACTTTACTTCAACTATTTCAGCATTACCTGATCCTGTCTAGGCCAGCTCCTCTCTAGGTTTGAATAAACATTGGCATATGTACCAGTTTCATTCCTGTTGCTGTGACAAAAGAGCTTGAAGAAACACAGATTGAAGGAGAAGACATTCATTTAAGCTCACATTTTCAGGTTCTAGCCCATTAGTGCAGGATAGACACAGGAATAGAAGTTACAGGCACTTGGTTATATCATATCTGCACTCAAAAACTAAGGGATAATTAATTTGTGCATGCTTGTTTGCTTGCTTGCTTACTTGTGCTCAACTTGATTTTTCTACTCATACCCAGTTTCAGACCTCCTACCTAGAGAATGTTTCCACTCACAGTTGGCTTGGTCTTTTCATATCAGTTAACTTATCAAGATAATCTCCCACAAACTTGCTCACAGAGCAACCCAATATAGATAGTCTATCATTGAAATTCTCTTCCCAGGTTGTGTCATGTTGGTAATTAATGCTAACTGTTGACCTCCTTAGAACTCTCCTAGAATTACAGACAGACCAAAAAAGTGATTACTCTAGCATGGCCTGAAAATGATGGCATGACACAGTTCCTGTCCCTGAAGCAGAACTAACAGCATGTGGGGCTCCAGGAGTACTGATGGTTGCTAGGTGCAATCCTTGTTTGTATGATAATATAGATCATTTACTTTATATTCCTCCTTTGGGAAATGTTCTCCTTACCAAGTTTAATGACTCCATGATAATCAGAGACAGCACCAGTCCAAGATGCAAGGCAATGTCTATTGTCCTTAGCAAAATGGTAAATGCTGTGACCTTCAGGACAGCCCTTAAGGTAGTAGGAAAGAAGTCAGAAAACACAAGTTCAAGACTCTATAATTTTTAAATATGCAAAGTATAAGGGTGTAATATAAATTATATGAGAGACTTCACAGACTGCTGTACTATAATCCCACTTACCAGAAATAGATAAAGGAAGGAGATAAAGTGGTTTGGAAACTGGTGATCACAAGATAATGAGTTTATTGTTTGTGCTTCCAAAGGTAGGCTGGTCCTAAGTTCAAGGTCAGCCTGAGACAGAGCTAGTTTAGGTCCAGGAGGTTGGAAATGGTAGTCTCAGGGCTAGATCTTACCCAATTGGCTTATTGTCTGTGTTTACAAAGGCAGGCATATCTTTTAATTCACTGCTATATTATTTTTAAAATAGTTTTATTTATTCACATTTTAAATGTAGTCTCCTTGCCTGTCTCTCCTCTACAAAACTCCACCCCTCCCCTTCCCCTTTGCCTCTAAGAGGATGCTCCACCCATTCATCTACTCCCCATTACCCCTGTAGCATCCCCATTCCCTGGGACCACAAGTCACTACAGGACAAAGCACCATCCTTCCCACTGATGCCAGATAAGGCAGTCCTCTGCTGCACAGGTAGCAGGAGCCATGGACTGACTCATGACTCATGTATACTCCTGGTTGGTGGTTTAGCTCCTGGGAGTTCTGAGGGGTCCATCTAGTTGATATTATTGTTCTTCCTATGGGATTGCAATCCCCTTAAGCTCCTTCAGTCCTTCCCCCAACTCTTCCACTGGGGTCCCTGAGCTCCGTCTAATTGTTGGCTGTGAGTATCTGCATCTGTCTTTGTAAGGTAATAGCAGAGCTTCTCAGAGAACAGCTATACCAGGCTCCTGTCTGCATGAAATTCTTGGCATCAGCAACAATGTTTGGTGTGGGTGTCAGCTAATGGGATGGATTCCAAGGAGGGTCAGTCTCTGGAATGCTTTTCCTTCAGTCTTTGCTCCAGTTTTTTGTCCCTGCATTTCCTTTAGACAGGAGCAATTCTGAGTTAAAATTTTTGAGATAGTTAGATGACGCCATCCGTCAACTGGGGGCCATGTATACCTACTTGAGGTAGACATTTCAGGTTCTATCTCCCCACTATTGGCTATTTTGGCTAATGTCATCCCCATTGGGTCTTGGGACTTTCTAGCAACCTGATGTTCAGGATTTCCTAGTGGTCCTCCCAACACACTCCCCACTTCCCACTACTACATATTTCTATTCATTCTCCTGGCACTTTGAACTTCTTTATTTTCCTTCCCATACCCAATATCCCTCCCCAATCCCCCCCCCTTTTCTCCCATCCAGGTCCATCCCTCCCTCTGTCTTATGTGATTATTTTGTTTCCCCTTGTAAGTGGGATTGAAGCATCCATACTTTGAACTTCCTTCTAGATAAGCTTCGTATAGTCTGTGAGTTGTATTGTGGCTATTCTAAATATTTTGTTTAATATCCACTTATCAGTAAGTACATACCATGAATGTCCTTTGGGATCTGGGTTACCTCACTCAGGATGATATTATCTAGTTCCATTCATTTGCCTACAAAATTCGTGAAATTCATTGTTTTTTACAACTGAGTAGTATTCCATTATGTAAATGCACCACATTTTCTGTATCCATTCTTCCATTGAGAGACATCTAGGTTGTTTTCAGCTTCTGGCTATTATAGATAAGGCTGCTATGAACATAGAGGAACAGGTGTCTTGGTTATAAATTGGAACAATATTTGGGTACATACCCAGGAGTGGTATAGCTAGTTCTTCAGGTAGAACTATTTCCAATTTTCTGAGGAACCAGCAGGTTGATTTCCAAAATGGTTGTACCAGCTTGCAATCCCGCCAACAGTGGAGGAGTGTTCCTCTTTCTCTACACCCTATCCAGGATCTGTTATGATCTACATTTTTATATTAGCCATTCTTATTGGTATAAGGTAGAATCTCAAGGTAATTTTAATTTGCATTTCCCTGATAACAAAGGATGTTGAACATTTCTTTATGTGCTTCTTAGTCTTTAGAGAATCCGAAGTTCAGAATTCTTTGTTAAGCTCTGTACCTAAATTTTTTATTGGGTTATTTGTTTCTCTGTAGTCTAACTTCTTGAGTTCTTTGTATATTTCAGATATTAGTCTTCTATTGAATATAGGGTTGGTAAATATCGTTTCCCAATCTGTAGGTTGCCATGTTGTCCTATTGAAACTGTCATTTGCCTTACAGAAGCCTTTCATTTCATGAGGTCCTGTTTGTCAATTGTTGATCTTAGAGCCAATCATTGGTGTTCTGTTCAGGAAATATTTCCCTGTGCCACTGTGTTCAAGGCTCTTTCCTACTTCCACATCTGTTATCTGGTTTTATGGGGATGTCCTTGATCCACTTAGATTGAGATCTGTACAAGCAGATAAAAATAAATTAATTTGCATTCTTCTCCATGTAGACCTCCAGTTACACCAGCACCATTTATTGAAAAAGCTTACTTTTTTCCACTGTATGCTTTTGGCTTCTTTGTCAAAGATCAAGTAACCCTAGGCTGTGGATTTGTTTCTGGGTATTCAATTCTATTCCATTGACCTACCTGTCCATCTCTGTATCAATACTATGTGTTTTTTAATCACTAATGCTCTGTAGCACATCTTGAGGTAAAGGAGGGTGATTCCACCAGAAGTTCTTTTATTCTTGAGAATTATTTTTTGCTTTCCTGTTGTTTTGTGTTTTTTGTTGTTGTTGTTGTTGTTGTTGTTGTTGTTGTTATTCCAGATGAAGTTGAGAATTGCTCTTTCTAGCTCTGTGAAGAATTAAGTTGGAATTTTGATGGGGTTTTCATCGAATCTGTAGATTGCTTTTGGTAAGATGGCCATTTTTAACTATGTAAAGTCTACCAATTCATGAACATGGGAGATCTTTCTATCTTCTGAGGTCTTCTTTGATTTCTTTCTTCAGAGACTTGAAGGTCTTGTCATACAGATCTTTCACTTGCTCTGTTAGTTACACCAAGATATTTATATTATTTGTGGCTATTGTGAAGATTATTTCCCTAATTTCTTTCTGAGCTCATTTATCCTTTGTATAGAGGAATTCTACAGATTTGTATGAGTTAATTTTCCATCTAGCCACTTTGCTGAAATTGTTTCTCAGGTGTAGAATTTCTCTGGTAGAATATTTGAGATCACTTATGTATATTATCATTTTGTCTGCAAATAGTGATGTCTTGACTTCTCCCTTTAGAGTTAGTGTTCCTTTAAGTTTCTTTTGTTGTCTAATTGCTCTAGATATAATTTCAAGCACTATATTGCATAAATAATGAGAAGAGTGGGCAGACTTGTCTCTAATTTTATTTGCTTCAATTCTCTTCAATTTCTCTCCATTTAATTTTATGTTGGCTCTTTGCTCTTCAATGCTTTTATTATGTTTAGGTTTGTACCTTGAATTCCTCATCTTTCCAAGATTTATCATGAAAGAGTGTTATATTTTGTCAAATGATTTTTCAGGATCTAATAAGATGAACATATGACTTCTTTGAGGTTTTTTGTTTTTTGTTTTATATTGAACCATCCCTGCATCCCTGGGATGAAGCCTACTTGATCCTAGTGAATGATAATTTTGTTGTGTTCTTAGATTTAGATTATGAGTATTTTATTGAGTATTTTTGTACCAATATTCATAAGTGAAATTGGTCTGAAATTTTCTTTCTTTATTGGGTGTTTGTGTGGTTTAGGTATCAGTGTAACTATGGCTTCATAGAATGAATTAAGTGGTGTCCCTTTTGTTTCTAATTTGTGGAATAGGTTGAGTAGTATTGGTATTAGATCTTTGAAGGTTTGATAGAATTCTGTACTAAAACCATCTGGCCCTGGGCTTTTTTTGGTTAGGAGACTTTTACTTGCTGTTTCTATATCCTTAGGGTTTATGGGAGTGTTTGGATAGATTATCTGGTCCTGATTTAACTTTGGTGCAAGTATCTGCCTAGAAAATAATTCATTTCATCTAGATTGTCCAGGTCTTTTGAGTATATGCTTTTGTAGTAGGATTTGATGATTTTTTTTTGAATTTCCTCCATTTCTGTTGTTATCTCTGCCTTTTCATTTAAGATATTGTTAATTTGGATAATTTCTCTGTGCCCTTAGTTAAGTTGGCTAAGCATTTATCTATCTTTTTTATTTTCTCAAAGAACCAGTTCTTAGTTTTGTTGATTCTTTGTATAGTTTTCTTTGTTTCTAATGGCTTGATTTCAGCCCCGAGAATGGGTATTTCATGCCATCTACTCCTCTTGGGTGTGTTTGCTTCTTTTTAAAAACAGTTTTCAGAAGTCCTATTAAGTGGCTAGTACAGAATATCTCCAGTTTCTTTATGAAGTCACTCAGGGCTAAGGATTTTGCTCTTAAGACTGGTTTCATTATGTCTCATATGTTTGGGTATGCTGTGCCTTCATTTTTGTTAAATTCTAAAATGTCTTCAAGTTCTTTCTTTATTTTCTTTATTTCATACCTAACCAAGTTATCATTAAGTAGAGAGTTTCTCAATTTCCATGTGTATGTGTGTATTCTGTTGTTTTTTTTGTTATTTATGACCACCCTTATTCTGTGTTGATCTGATAGAATGCATGGGATTATTTCATTCTTCTTGTATCTATTGAGGCATGTTTTATGTCTGATCATATGGTCAGTTTTTTAGAAGATTCCATCAGGTCCTGAGATGAATATATATTCTTTTGTTTTAGGGTGAAATATTCTGTAAATATTTGTTAAATCCATTTGTTTTATAAGTTATATCAGTCTCTTTGTTTAGTTTCTGTTTCCATGATCTGTGCATTGGTGAGAGTGTCCTGTTGAAAACTCCCATTTTTATTGTGTGAGGTTCAATGTGTGTTTTTAGCTTTTTTTTTTTTTTTTTTAATAAATGTAGGTACTCTTGCATTTGGGGCACAGATGTTCAGAATTGAGACATCATCTTGGTGGATTTTTCCTTTGATGAGTATGAAGTGTTCTTCCCTATCTCTTTTGAAAACTTTGGATTAAAATCTATTTTATTGGATATTAGAATGGATACTCCAGCTTGTTTCTTTAGACCATTTGCTTGGAAAAAAAAAAGTGTTTCCAGCCTTTTAGTCTGAGGGAGTGTCTGTCTTTGTCACTGAAGTTTGTTTGCTATATATAGTAAAATGCTTTGTCCTGTTTATGTATCCAGCCTGAAAGCCTATGTCTTTTATTGGGAAATTGAATCCATTGATATTGAGAGATATTAAAGAGCAATGATCTTTGGTTCCTGTTAGTTTTATTTTTAGAGGTGGTATTATGTTTGTGTGGTTCTCTTTTGTGTGTGTGTGTGTTTGTTGTGAGATGATTAATTTCTTGGATTTTCTTCATTGTAGTTTACTTCCTTGTATTGGAGTTGTCCTTTTATTATTCTATGTAGGGCTGGATTACTGGAAAGACATTGGTTAAATTTTGTTCTGTCAGCTTCTGTAAAACAAAGGACACAGTCCATAAAACAAAAAGGCTACCAAAAGATTGGGAAAAGATCTTTATCAATCCTACATCTGAGAGAGGGCTAATATCCGAAATATACAGAGAATACAAGAAGTTAAACTGCAGAGAACCAAATAACCCTATCAAAAATGGGGAACAGAGCTAAATAGAGAATTCTCAACTGAGGAAACCTGAAGGTCTGAGAAGCACCTACAGAAATGTTCAACATCCTTAGTCATCAGAGAAATGCAAATAAAACAACCCTGAGATTACACCTCACACCAATCAGAATGGCTAAGATCAAAAACTCAAGTGACAGCAGATGCTGGCGAGGATGTGGAGAAAGAGGAACACTCCTCCATTGCTGGTGGGATTGCAAGCTGGTACAACCACTCTGGAAATCAGTTTGGCGGGCCCTCAGAAAAATGGACATAATACTACCTGAGGACCCAGCTATTCCACTCCTGGACATATACCCAGAAGATGCTCTAACATGTAATAAAGACACATGCTCTACTATGTTCATAGCAGCGATATTTGTAACAGCCAGAAGCTAGAAACATCCCAGATGTCCCTCAACGGAGCAATGGACACAGAAAATGTGGTCCATTTACACAATAGACTACTACTCAGCTATTAAAAACAATGACAATGAAAATTGCAGGCAAATGAATGGAACTTGAAAATATCATCCTGAGCAAGGTAACTCAGTCACAAAAGAACGAACAAGGTATGTACTCACTGATAAGTGGATATTAGCCCAGAAGTTTGGAATACCCAAGATTCAACTCACAGCAACTGTTGGACTGAGCATAGGGTCTCAGATGGAAGAGCTGGAGAAGGGACTGAAGGAGCTGAGGGTGTTTTCTACTCCGTGGAGGTAGCAACAGTATACTGGCCTAACCCCCGTGGTGCTCCTGGAGACTGAACCACCAACCAAAGAATATATGTGGAGGTACCCATGATGCTGACCACATATGTGGCAGAGAAGGGCCTTGTTGGCCATCAGTGGGAGGAGAGACCCTTGGGCCTGAGGGTGTTAGATGTGCCAATGTAGGGGAATACCAAGGAGAGAAAATCGGAGTGGGTGGGTGGGAGGAGGAATGCCCTCATAATCGCGGGGGTGGGAGGTATGGGATAGGGAGTTTCCAAAGGGGAGATCTGGAAAGGGGAAAACATTTGAAACATATATAAAGTATATATATATAAAAAAAAAGCAAAAAAAAAATGTCACAAGAATGTGGGGAAATGGTCACTGAGCTTTATTCATTATTGACAGTATTACAAACTGCTGCAGCTATTTTTCAAGTTGCTGTGATGAGTTACATAAGTAATTAAAAGTGTTAATAAGCAATCAAGCAAGTAAGTAAATAAATAAATAATCTAAAGAAAAAAATTTGTTTTGTCATAGAATATCTTGTTTTCTCCACCTACAGCGATTGAGAGTTTTGCTGAGTAGAGTAGCCTTAGCTGGCATTTCTTTACTCTGCATGGCAACTGTCCAAGACCTTCTGGTTTTTGAATCTCTGTTGAAAAGTCTGGTATAATTACCACAGATCATCCTTTACATGTTACTTGGCCTTTTCCTCTTACTGCTTTTAATATTGTTTCTTTGTTCTGTGTATCTAGTGTTTTGAATATTATGTGACAGGAAGAATTTCTTTTCTGGTTCAATTTATTTGGTGTTTTATATGCTTCTTGTACTTTTATGGCCATCTCTTTCTTTAGGTTAGGGAAGTTTTCTTCTGTGATGTTGTTGAAGATGTTTTTAGGCCCTTTGAATTGGGAATCTTCACTCTTTTCTATTCCTATTATTCTTAGGTTTTATCTATTCATTGTGTCCCGAATTTCCTGGGTGTATGGGGTTAGGAGATTTTTGCACTTTGTATTTTCTTTGACTGTTGTGTCAATATCTTCTATGGTTTCCTCTATGCCTGGGATTCTCTCTTCTATCTCTTGTATTCCATTGCTAATTCTTACATCTGTAACTCCTGATCTATTTCCTAGGTTTTACATCTCTAGAATTGCCTCTCTTTGTGATTTCTTTATTGTTTCTATTTCCAGTTTTAGATCTTGGGTGATTTTGTGAATTTCATTCACCTCTTTGATTGTGTTTTCCTGTATTTTTAAAGGGATTTACACGATTATTCTTTAAGAGCTTCTACTGCTTACCTGTGCTCTCCTATATTTCTTTAAGGGAGTTATCTATATCCTCCTTAAGGTCCTCTATCATCTTCATGAGATGGGATGTTAGGTCAGAATCTTACTTTTCAGGTGATTAGGGTAGCCAGGCCTTGGTTTGATGGGAGAATTGGGTTTTGATGGTGCCTAGTGACATTTGCTTCTGTTACTTATGTTCTTGTGCTTGCCTCTCGTCATCTGGTTATTTTTGGTGTTAACTGGCTTTGCTGTCTCTGACTGGAGCCTTTCCCTTCTGTGAGCCTGGTTATGATTGACCTCCTTGAGTCAGGCTGTCTCTGGGTGTGTGATGGGGTCTGGGGTGCCTGATCTGTGTGCCTGGATATGTCTGAATTCCTGGGTGTCAAGCTTTCACTGGACATGGGATTTGGATGGTGGCGGGAGCACGAATCTGCCCCCATACGCAGTTGTGGACTAGGAAGGCCATTGCAGTTTAAAGATGTTCTTGCTGTCTTTTCCAGTAATCAAGGGTGTAACCTCAAAAAATGCTGATTTATGTTATAATAAAAAGTGAACCTGTACTGGATGATTGGATTGATATGTAACTAAAACCTGGGCTTTAGTCTGAAAGAGCTAAGCTGTCTGGAAATCTCTGGAGAGCTGTCTGTAGCAGAACCGAAGGCTGTCTGCTTATACCCATATTTGACTTCAAGTAATTCTTTTGGCTCTCCCAAACACCCCTTTCTTAGAACTAATCTGCATGCTGAGGCTTGTCCTTAACAATAGAATAGTGTTTATTCTGTTTTTCTACTATATTGCTTCTGAGGATCAAGGTCAGGCTTCAATGCAGGTGCCATCTTCCTGCCTAAGACTCAAGGTTTACAATAGGTAGATTTAATTCTAAAACACTGACTTGTATGTGGGATATGCTCATACTTTTGAGAAATCCCAAAATCTTTTGATTTTTTGCTACAGATACTGATATTGAAAACATGAATACTGTCCTATTATTAAGGTCAGTATCAATCATTATTTCTCTTTAGATAAATCTATTGTATCAGGAGAAATATATTTCAATTGTGGCTGCATTTTTAAAAATGTATCTTTAGAAAGAATATTTGAGGTTGTGATATATGATACTTCAAGTGTATGTACCATGAGTTACATTGAAATATATCTTTAAATGTTCATATTAGTGCATTTATATATGTATGCATCTCTACATATACACTCAAATATGGTTATGTCTGTTTCATATGTATCTACATAAAGTATAACGCATATATACGTTAATAAACGTTTCTGGAACTGTGAAAAGCAAGCTTTCTTCTGCTCTTATTCCTGATGTGTGTAACTGATAACCCTAGTTTACTTATAAGTGTCATAATAATTCCCACAGCATCCACAGATAGCTTTTAGCTTGAGAGATTGCTCAGAGTGGTACTTTTCCATGAACTGCTAAGGCAAAATTATCCACTTAATAATGTTCTTGAACGTTAGACACAATGTTCTGTAGGCAGATCATTTTTGATAATGGACTGTGAGGTCATTCTTTGTCTTGCTACCATTGTGCCTAGGTGGGAATTGAAGTTTTCATAGTTGATGATAGAAGTCTCAGTTTCTACCTTATTTTCCCCTGCCAATATCTTTACCTGCTGTCTGTTCTTATTGGCGATAGAATTTATCATTTTTCATTAAGGTTCCTTTGAGTTGAATATGGCTTCATACTTCTCAGTCTGCTTTTTTTCCAGATCTCATATTACTAATGCATGGCTGCTAAACACATGTTAAGAATTTTTCTCTGATACAATTCTGCTTCTGTTTTTGTGATAAGCTTCTCAGAGCTGGCATAAATTCCATTTAGTTTTTAACAGTTACTTGTATACTTCCCTGTAAACCTGTTTCTATCAGTCTAGTAAACTTAAATCTAACAGCTATAATGTAGATTTTTCTTAGTTCTCTAAATTAAAAAAAATTATTGATAAAATGAATCACAGTTGATTATTCAGATTTTCGTAACTCAGAGTGTAAGCCTTTGTGTTTTTGGCTAAGAATGTACAAAATGAAAGTGTTCAATTTTGTAGATATTGAGTTTTAGTTCTGAGAAATCTAAGTTCATGGTGGGCAGGCTTTTTAATCAGTTCTGGAAATCAATGTAGCTATCAAGTAATAAAAGAGAAATATATTTTCTATAAATGTACAGAGCAACTATGAAAGAGTATTTTAGCTCTTTTCAAATTTTACATACAATGTTCTTTTTACTGCTAGAATTACTGTACTGCCCTGGATACCCCATTACTGGCATATCTTTTGTTAAGTGTCCACTCTCCTTATTTTTATATATCCAGTGTATTTTGATTTATGTTAAACATTTGTGACATTATTTTTTAACTTTTTTCATTTCTCTTGCCATGTACTAATCAATATTTATTTTACTTTCATTAAGTTGATTTTATATCTTGTGACAGTTTAACTGAGATTTAAGCTATGGAACTGCAAGTCTATCCATCTCATATTTTTCAAAGGTACATTAGCTGGTAAAAAGAAAATTA
Source organism: Rhynchomys soricoides (assembly GCA_019843965.1). Lineage (NCBI taxonomy): Eukaryota > Metazoa > Chordata > Mammalia > Rodentia > Muridae > Rhynchomys > Rhynchomys soricoides. The sequence continues at coordinate 3,010,856 of JADRCH010000067.1, read as the reverse complement.
ATAATCATCTATCTTCTATACTTATCATATCTGTACCAGATTAGATATTATACATTTCTATGAGTACTACAAAGTTTTGATTGCCTTTCATAAGATCTATTTAAGGAGGAATATTTAACAGTCATTGTTTTTATTAACTTGGGAATTTATTGAACTTAAATTTTTAAACCTTATAACTCACTCAGTGCATTGAAAATAAGCATTGCATTGAGTACATAAATAGGGTAAAGATTTATCCTCTCCTTGCTTTGACAGCTCCTGGTATAGATGTATTTCTGGAAATCTTAAAGTTGAAACAGTTGCTTCATATTCTCATTACATCTATAACTCACTTGTCTATGATCTCTTATCTCTTTCTATCAGAAGAAAAATTATTTTCCAGATCTCTTAAGTGATGTTTTACTTTAGAATTGAATCTTATAAATTTTAAAAACAATATTCTTTGCTTATCTTTTATTTTTTTCTCCAAGCTTTATATTTTATCTGAATTATGATTCTCTTATTAAAGGACTGTGTATGGATTTGAATATCAAGTCAACTCTAGTGACTATATGTTAAGCCTTGAAAGCAAAGTGTTGCACTCATTTAAAGAAAGCAAATGATTCCATTAGTTGTGTTCGGTTACTGATAGGAGGTTAGCACAGCCTTCAGTTCACTGAAGTGCACTTGGAGAAGGAGATTCCTGTGACATCTCCTCTGACGCTGTGCAAGTTTCCCCTGAGTATTCTGATCCTGTGGCACTACATCATTAACAAAGCTTCAGTTTTCAAATTCTATGGATCAAGGGATAACTGATCAATTCATGGGATGGTCTGGGTACTAAAGAACCCCTCTTTACCCAAATGGAATGTCTTCCAAGACCCTAATAAAGGCTTGAAAATACAATTAGTACCAAACTCTACATATGCTCTATTTGTTCTTAAACATGCTTAAATACAATAAAGTTTAAACATGGATTAAAAAGGTACATTATATAGTATGTCTCAAAATATCTATTTCTACTATATTCACACATCTTCTAGAATTATATGAAATGATTCCATGACTACATGAAAAGGTAAAATAGGTTAAATGAAATTGTCATTGGAGCATAGAAAATATCACCTGGTTGATTGGTGTATTTTGTATTTCTAATGTGAAATTGTTAAGCAGAAAATACTCCTTCATCCTACATGAGGCACTCAGTGAAAGGTCATTGATTTGCATCTGCTTCTCCGATCATTCCAATTGAATGTTAAATGTAAGTTTAAAAGTGGATTAGAGCAGAGACTGAAGGAAAGGCCATCCAGAGTCTGCCTCACCTGGGGAATCCATCCCGTATACAGTCACCAAACCCAGACACTACTATGGATGCCAAGAAGTGTTTGCTGAAAGGAACATGATATAGCTCTCTTCTGAGAAGCTCTGCCAGAGCCTAACAAATACAGAGGTGGGTGCTCATAGCTAACCATTGGCTTGAGCGTGGGGTCCCCAATGGAGGAGATAGAGAAAGGACTGAAGGAGCTGAAGGGGTCTGCAACCCCATAAGAACAACAATATCAACCAACCAGACCACCCAGAGCTTCCAGGGACTAAGCCACCAACCAAGAAGTACACATGGAGAGACCCATGGCTCCAGCCGTATATGTAGCAGAGGATGGCCTTGTCAGCCATCAATGGGAGGAGAGGTCTTTGGTCCTATGAAGGGTCAATAGATGCCCCAATGTCGAGGAGTTCGAAGGCGGAGAGGTGGGAGTGGGTGGGTGAATGGAGGAATACCCTCATAGAAGCAAAGGGCAGAAAAATGGGATAGGGTGTTTTCAGGAGGGGAGGAATTCTGGAAAGGGGATAACATTTGAAATGTAAATAAAGAAAATATCCAGTAATTTTTTTTAAAAAAGAAAGTTATATGTATATAGTATGTCTCAAAATATCTATTTCTACTATGTTCACACATGTCCTGGAATTATATGAAATGATTCAATGACTACATGAGAAGGTGAAACAGGTTAAATGAAATAGCTATTGTATCATAGCAAATATTACTAAGCATTGTGATATTGATAATTATGTGATTAATTTGATTAATGAAGCGGTTCCTAAGTGATTAACAGGCATATGATATATTCAGTGTGGCTAAATTACAAAAAGTTATAACCTATACTAGAGTCAATTATAAGCAGAGACTATTAAACATTTTCATATGTGAATTTTAATAAATTTAGACCACAGATAATCATGGAAAGTCAGTGATATCTTAACGTCATTTACATTTAACATTCAAGTGGAATGATGGAAGAGGCAGAGGCAAATAATTGACCTTTCATTGAGTGCCTCATAAAGGATGAAGGAGTGTTTGCTGCCTAACTATTTCACATAAGAAATATAAAATACACCAATTAAACAAGTAATTAATAGTGAAATTAAGTAGTTTCTGCTCTTTAAATTTAGTAATTAATTTTTTATTTAGTCATGTCAACTAAATTTAACTATATCTTGTTTAGAGTGGACTGAGCCCTGTCAAAATATATTTCAATGTGAATGCAAATATTTTTATTTTGTTTCCAAAGTAGTTGACTTCTTAAAGCCCTCTTCTAGTTTGTTATGCTCATATAAATGTGTTATTTTTCCCTTATTACTGTGAAAATAATACTCACATAAGAGCAACTAAGGAGAATGAAAGTTAAGGCAGTGGGAACTTGAAGGAGCTGATAACACTTGCAGTCACAAGAGCCCAATTAGTGTATTATGCTTATGTTCAAGTCACTGATTCTTCTTTGTTCAATCCAGGACCCCAAACCAAGGAAAGTAAATGATCTCACCCATAACTAAGATGGGTCATCTAATATTGATTAAATTAATCAAGATAATCAATCTCTCCTTCAGGCATACCCTTAAACCTATCTCCCAGGTGATTCTAGACTTCATCAAGTTGATGACACTAACTATCACAACAAATTACATGATACTCTATATGTGTACCATGAAGTTAAGAAAGATGCACTCCAAGAGAAGATTTATTGTCATGGAAATATTCAGTAGCCTTTGACACTTTTCCTTGTCTTTTATTTCTTCTAATGAACAGTATATAATTTTTTAAAATGCCATAATTTTTACAGGCACCTTATTTCAAGTTATTACTGATATGGTTGGAAATATTTTTCTTGCTTGTTTTTGTTTTCTCCTTCTGTTTTCCACATGGTAATTCTTTCCTTTGGTTAGCAATTAATAAATAGAGGTCACTGGTCATTCTAAAGCATGCATTCATAATACCGTGTCTACTTTACTGTAAAATTATACAGTTTGAACTAATATCTATGTTCAAAATAATTTAAAATTTCTTTCAATTTACTCCTTACTGCAAACAGTTGGAAAGCTACATAATACAGATGAGCAAAATCACTATTGGTCCTGTTTTCATTTTGCTTGCTTATTTTTTTCTAGTATTAAATACAGGGCCTAGAAGATATCCCAGTCAATAAATAAAGAACCAGTGGACCATGAAATCTGTTGTGTAATTATGCCTTCTTTATATGACAGGGCATCTACACTGTGAAATATCAATATTGTGATTGTCTAAACAAGACCTGAACAATTCCATAATCAGATATGATAAATCTCATGTGGCTCACTCCTGGACAAAGAACCAATGACTGCAAAGAAAGTGAGAATAAATCTTCCTTAAGGAAGAGCCCTCAATTAGGTGTCTAATGCCAATTGTTCAGACCTATAAAGAAGACAGTAAGAGCAGACAACCTGAAGGGAATCAGTAGGCTGTATTTATAACTTGTTTTATTTATGTGTTACAATAATGATTTTAAAAGATGGTGCCAGGAGTTTCAGACTGAACTAGGAGTTGGGCATAGGAAGGGAATGAGGGAAGAATGATGTAATCATATTATGTCTAATTAAGTTTTTAAAACTCGGTTTTGTTGATAACACGATATCCTTAGTTCAGTCCTCAGATGACATATGAGAAAAGAAACCTAGTATCATACAGTCTCATCATGAGTTTGGAAGAAAGAGGCAGATTTGGGGGCTCACTGACCAGCCTGCTTACCTTGCTTAGAGAACTCGAGATTAGTGACAGTCTCAAAAAAATAAGGTGCATGATACCTGCTAATCAATGGACATGTCCCAACACTTTTACATATAAGTATCCCTATACTTGCACACACACATGTACATGAATATAATATACACACTTACACAGCAATCAAGTTTCTCAAAAGGAGTTTGTATTTGCTGATTTGGTTCAGGCATTTTCTGAATGGGACATTTGTCAATTTTTGCTCATAATTCCAATTTTTATATACCTAACATTACTTTGTAAATACTTCCCATGTTTATTCTCTAGCTCCTTTAGTCCACACGATTCTTTAGTGAACCAAATATTTCTATTCCATTCATGGTCTGTGAATTTGTTTAGTCACTGAAATCACTAAAAGCAGAACCCATTTACAGCTCTATCTGTTTCAATCTACATTGCTTATCTGAATAACTGTAATAAAACAGGACAAACAGATTTTGATGGGCAGTTTCATTCCAGCCCATCTGTTCCTCTTTGCTGAAAAGCAGGAACCTGGGCTGATTTGCCCCATTTTTGAAGAGCTGCTTCAAAATGTGAAGCAAGGCTATAAGAATAACCCAGAATCTTGTTTACTTTTATGTCTACCAGTGTTCTTTCAACACCTCTTCTGTCTCCCTTCAAAGATGAGTATAACCACACTGACACCCACAATATAAGTTGAAATGCAATTGGAACAGGGGAAGGTCTTCTGTTCAAGGTAATCTTCTAGCACAGTGTCAGTGTGGCAGGTTTAAACTAAAGTCCACCATGGCAGATTGAAATTCAGACATTAGTGATGTCATGTATGTGCTCCAAGTTCAAATATTAAGGATGAAAAATAGGAAGTGAGAGAGTAGCTGAGTGTGAGCAAGCAGTCATCTCAATACCAGAGCTGATCACAATTCTGGGAATAAAACTGCCTCTTGAAGCCACAGTTCACCAATTAGAGGGTTCTTGGGATTGAAAGACCATGAGATTGTTGATAATGACGTCAGCATTGCAATCTGAATGGAGGCAAATTTAAGACTGCCATCTCTTTAATTTCCTGAAAACATACATCAGTTCTGCTTCACTTAAATAATGTACAATGTAAAGCAATCTACTTGTGATCCATGGGTCATGAATTCATTCTCCAGGATGGCCTTGTACATTTTATAGTATTTTATTTGAATGTAAACGTAATTACTAGAGAATAAATAATGAGTTTCTTTCCTCATTGATTACTCAATGTGGGATGCATTGATCTGTATAAACATAGCTTAAAATGCAGCAGATGGGTATGTAAAGGGTTATTCAGAATCAATATGAATTAGAGTTCTGCTCTCAAACAAAATGAATGAATTATAAGTTAGAATGACTATTTTCTTAATTTAACGCGGTAGAATGCTGTCCAAAGCAATCTGTTATATCTGAAAACATGGCCATAGTTGGGGGGGGGGGAGAACAACGCAAGAAGTGTTCTGAAAGAAATGTATTTTAATGAGTGTAGATATAAATAATCTTATGTAGGGACCATATTTTGTCTCTAAAAATGCAGTTAATTAGCATGGAACTCTGGGAAAATGTGAGGAAAGATAAAGGTAATCACATACTTTTCTGTCTCTTGACATTTCAGTGACTCCACTTCTTCCTTGATTGGGTGTTTGCAGAGATCCCCATGTGCATATGCTAAAGTTCTTTAATTCTGACCTCTTCTAAATGCAGAAGTAATGGTTGGCTGACTTCAAGTTAAGGGAGGATCATTAACATTTATGTCCTTGTTTATTGCTCTTGCTTACAACATAAAAAAATGATAGTCAATGTACAACTCGTATTTAAGTTTCTTGGTTTAGACAAAAAACAATCTAGCTATTCATGTCCCAGGATACTGAGCACTAGGCAGGATTTTGCTCATCAACCTTGGTAGTCACAACTGGATGTTTGTAAAATTCAGACAATAAAGTTTGGTGCAGATGAGATGCCACAGCATAAAATGAGTTTTACAAGAAAAGAGGTAATATTTCGTGAAAAATACTCTGAAATGATTGTGAGCTTATAACATCCACTGAAAATGTTATCAAATGGTTGTGTTTTTGATCTCATGTCCATGTATAAAATTATTAAAATATGTCATAGTGTACCTATATGGGTTTCAATGCCTTACAGAAGTCCATCATCATAACTTAAATTATTTAAGAAAACTTTATTGGTCTCATGTATATATTCATAATTATGTCTATGTACTTTTATTACTAATATATTTCAAAATATTTTAGCAAAACATGAAGGATCAGATCTATTTTCATATTTTAGTTATTTTTTATTAATTGGCTATTTTATTTATTACATTTCAAATGTTGTTCCACTTCCCAATTTCCCCTCTGCAAACACCCAATGCCATCCCCCTCCCACTTGCCTCTATGTGGGTGCTCCTCTACCTACCACCCACTTGTGCCTCACCCCTCTAAAATACCCCCACCCAGGGTGATTGAGTCTCCACAGGACCAAGGGCCTCCCCTCCCATTGATGCCAGATAAGGGAATTCTCTGCTACATATGTTGCTGGAGCCATGGATCCCTCCATGTATACTCTTTTGTTAGTGGTTAAGTCCCTGGGAGCTCTGGGTGGTACAGTTAGTTGGAATTGTTATTCTTCCTATGAGGTTGCAATCCCCTTCAGCAACTTTAGTCCTTCCCCTAACTCTTCCATTGGAGACTACCAGATCAGTCCAATGGTTGTTTGTGAGTATCTGCATCTGTATTAGTTAGGTGCTGGCAGAGTCTCTCAGGGAACAGCTATGCGTAGTTCCTGTCAGCAAGGATTTCTGGGCATCAGCAATAGTGTCGAGTTTAGTCTCTGCAGATGGGATGACTCCATAGATGGGGTGGTCTCTGGGTGGCCTTTCCTTCAGTCTTTGCTCCATCTTTTGGTTCATGAATTTCTTTTAGAAAGGAACAATACTGGGCTAACAATTTTGAGATGGGTGGGTGGGCCCCATCCCTAAATATCCTATCTACTGGAGGTAGTCTCTACAGGTTCTATCTCCCTTTTGTTGGATATTTCAGCTAATGTCATCCCCACTGGGTCCTGGGAACCTCTCAATTCCTAGGCATCTGGGACTCTCTAGTGGTTACTCCCAGTTCCCAAACACCCACTAATACATATTAATATTCATTTTCCTGACCCTCTGTACTTTTCTCCTGTCTCATCTCATACCTGATCTTGCCTCCACCTTTTTCCTCCCCTTCTTTTATCCCTCCTAGTTTCCCCTTTCCCTGCACCTCCTGTGATTATTTTGTTCCCCCTTCTAAGTATGATTGAAGCATCCACTTTTGTCTTCCTTCATCTTAAGCTTCATACGGCATTGTGGGTATTCCAAGCTTTTGGGCTAATTTCCACTTTCCTGAGCTTTTGCACTAATATCAGTGAGTACATTTCATATATGTCCTTTTGGGTTACCTCACTCAGGATGGTATTTTCCAATTCCATCCATTTGCCTACAAAATTCATGAAGTCATCAGTTTTAGTAGTTAAGTAGTAATCCATTGTGTAATTATACCACATTCTCTGTATCCATTTGACTGTTGAGGGACATATGAGTTGTTTCCAGCTTCTGGTTGTTGTAAATAAAGCTGCTATGAACATAGGGAGCACATGTCCTTGTTACATGTTGGAGCATCTTCTGGGTATATGACCAGTAGTAGTATCCCTGGGTCTTCATGTAGAAATATTGCCCATTTTTTGCAAAACCATTAGGTTATTTTCCAAAATGGTTTTACTAGCTTGCAATCCCACCAGCAATTGAGGTGTGTTCCTCTTTCTCCAGAATCGTCACCAGAATCTGCTGGCATCAGAGTTTTTTATCTTAGCCATTCTGACTGGTGTGAGGTGGAATCTCAGGGTTGTTTTGATATGTATTACCATGATGACTAAGGATGTTGAATATTCATTTACATGCTTCTAGATCATTCGAGATTCCTCAGTTGAGAATTCTTTAGCTCTGTACCACATTTTTAAATGATTATTAGGTTTTCAGGAGTCTAACTTCTTGAGCTCTTTGTACATTTTGGATATTAGCCTTTTATTGGATGTAGGGTTTATTAAAAAAAAAGTTTGCCCAATATATAGGTTGCCATTTTATCCCATTGAATGTATCCTTTGTCTTAGAGAAATTTTCAATTTTATGAGGTCCCACTTTTCAATTTCTGATTTTAGAGCCTCAGATATTGGTGTTCTTTTTAAGAAAATTTCCCCTGTGCAAATGTGTTCGAGGTTCATTCAAACTTTTACTTCTATTATATTCAGTGTATCTGGTTTTATGTGGAGGTCATTGATCCACATGGACTTGACTTTGTACAAGGAGATAAGAATGGATCAATGTGCGTTCTTCTACATGCAGTCAGCCTGTTGAACCACCACTATTTGTTGAAAATGCTGTCTTTTTTCCACTGGATGCTTTTCGGTTCTTTATTAAGGATCAAGTGACCATAGAAGTGTGGGTTTATTTCTGGGTCTTCAACTCTATTCCATTGATCTACCTGCCTGTCACTGTACCATTACCATGCAGTTTTTATTACTATTGTTCTGTAGTATAGCTTGAGGTCAGGGATGGTGAGTCCCTCAGAAGTTCTTTTATTGTTGAGAATAGTTTTTGCTACCCTGGGTGTTTGTTATTCCAGATGAATTTTCAAATTTCTCTTTCTAACTCTATGAAGAATTGAGTTGGAATTTTGATGGGGATTGCATTGAATCTGTTAATTGCTTTCGGCAAGATGACCATTTTTACTATATTAACCCATGAGCATGGGATATCTTTCCATCTTCTGAGATCTTCCTTGATTTCTTTCTTCAGAGACCTGAATTTTTTGTCATTCAGATTTTTCACTTGCTTGGTTAGAGTCACACCAAAATATTTTATAATATTTTTGACTATTGTAAAGTGTGTCATTTCCTTAATTTCTTTATTAGCCAATTTATTTTTTGATTAGAGGAAGGCTACTGATTTTTCAACTTAATTTTATATCCAACACTTTGCTGAAGTTGTTTATCAGCTATAGGTTTTCTCTGGTGGAATTTTTGGAGTCACTTTATATATACTATCATATCATCCACAAATAGTGATATCTTTACATCTTCCTTTCCAGTTTGTGTTCCCTTGACTTCCTTTGTTTGCTAATTGCTCTGTCTAGAATTTTGAGTACTATATTGAATACATGGTGAGAAAGTGGGCAGACTTGTCTTTTCAATGATTTTAGTTGCTTCAGTTTTCTCTCCATTTAATTTGATGTTGGCTGTTCGTTTGCTCTTAATTGCTTTTATTTTATATAGGTATATACCTTGAATTCCTGATCCTTCCAAGACTTTTAATATGAATGGGTGTTGTGTTTTGGCAAAGTATTTTTTAGGATTTAATGAGATGATCATGTTTTTGTTGTTGTTGTTGTTTGTTTGGTTTTTTTGAGTTAGTTTATATAGTGTATTATTTTGATGGATTTCCATATATTTTACCATCTCTGGATCCCTGGGATGAAGCCTACTTGATCTTGGTGAATGATCATTTTGATGTATTCTTGGATTTGGTTTGTGAGAATTTTATTTAGTATTTTTGCATCTATATTCATAAGGGAAATTGGACTGAAATTCTTTTTCTTTGTTGGGGCTCTGTGTGGCTTAGATATCAGTGCAACTGTGGCTTCACAGAATGAATTAAGTAGTGTTCCTTCTTTTTCTGTTTTGTGCAATATTTTGAGAAGTATTAGTATTAGGTCTTCTTTGAAGGTCTGATAGAATTCTGCAATAAAACTGTCTGGCTCTGAGCCTTTTTTGATTGAAAGTATTTTAATGACTGCTTCTATTTCTTTAGGGTTTATAGGACGGTTTATATAGATTATCTGGTCCTCATTTAACTTTGGTAACTGGTATCACTAGAATACTATCCATTCTATCTAAATTTTACAGTCTTGTTGAGTATAAGCTTGTATAGTTAGATATGATGATTTTTTAATATTCTCAGTTTCTGTTGTTAAGTATCTCTTTTTAGTCTTGATTTTATTAATTTGGATACTACTTCTGTGCCCTCTAAATAGTTTGGCTAGGGGTTTATCTATCTTGTTGATTTTCTCAAAGAAACAGCTTCTAGTTTTGCTGATTCTTTGTATAATTCTTTTTGTTTCTACTTGGTTTATTTCAATTCTGAGTTTGATGATTTCCTACTCTCTACTTCTCTTGTGTCTATTTGTTTCTTTTTGTTCTAGAGCTTTCAGATGTGCTTTTAAGCTGAGAATGTATGCTCTCTACATTTTCTTTATTGAGGCACTCATAGCTATGAGTTTTCCCCTTAGCACTGTTTTTATTGTGTCCCATAAGTTTGGATATGTTGTTTATTAAATTCTAAAAAGTCTTTAATTTTTTTCTTTCTTTATTTCTTGACCAAATTATCATTGAGTACAGAGCTGGGCACCTTCCATGAGTATGTGGGCTTTCTGTTATTTTTGATGTTATTAAAGACCAACCATATTCCATGATGGTCTGAAAGAATGCATGGGACTAATTCAATCTTCTTGTTTATGTTGAGGCTTTTTCTGTGTCTGATTATATGGTCAGTTTTTGATAAGGTACCATGACATACTGAAAAGAAGGCACATTTTCTTGTTTTAGGTTGTAAAGTTCTGTAGATATCTGTCAAATCCACTTCCTTCATAACTTCTGGTAGTTTCACTATGTCTCTGTTTAGTATTTTCTATGATCTATCCTTTGGTGAGAGTGGGTTGTTGAAGTCTCCTTCTATTATTGTGTGAGGTTCAATGTGTGTCTTTGTGCTTTAGCCATTGCATTTGGGACACAGATGTTCAGAATTGAGAGTTCATCTTGGTGGATTTTTTCTTTGCTGAGTATGAAGTGTTCTTCCATATCTTTTTTGATAACTTATGGTTGAAAGTCAATTTTTTATTAGAATGGCTTCTCCAGCTTGTTTCTTGGGAACACTTCCTTTGAAATTTTTTTCCAGACTTTTACTTTAAGGTAGTGTCATGTCTTTGTCAATTAGGTGTGTTTCCTAGATGCAGCAAAATTCTTTCTGCTTTTTACATATTCAATATGTTACCCTACGTCTTTTTATTGAGGAATTGAATCCATTGATGTTGAGAGATATTAAGTACCAATGATTGTTGTTTCCTGATATTTTTGTTGTTCAGGTGGAATTATGTATGTGGTTCTCTTCTTTTGTGTTTGCTGTGAGAAGATTAATTTCTTGCTTTTTCTTGGGTGTAGTTTCCCTCCATGTGTTGGAGTTTTCCTTCTATTATTCTTTGTCTCGTTGGATTAGTGGAAAGATGTTTAAATTTGGTTTTGTCGTGGAATATCTTGGTTTCTCCACCTATGGTAATTGCAAGTTTTGCTGGCTATGTTAAGCTAAGCTGGCAGTTTTGTTCTCTTAAGGTCTGTATGATATCTTCCCATGATATTCTGGCTTTTAGAGTCTTTGTTTAGAAGTCTGGTGTAATTCTGATCGGTCTGCCTTTATATGTTACTTGACCTTTTCCCTTACTGCTTTTAATATTCTTTCTTTGTTCTCTGTTTGGTGTTTTGACTATTATGTGAGAGGAGGCATTTCTTTTCCGGTCCAATCTGTTTGGTTTTCTGTAGGCTTCTTGTATGTTTATTGGCATCTCTTTCTTTATGTTAGAATAGTTTTGTTCTATAATTTTCCTGAAGATGTTTACTGTCCCTTAGAGTTGGGAATCTTTGCTGTCTTCCTCACCTATTATTGTTAGGTTTGGTCTTTTCATTGTGTCCTGGATTAATTGAACATTCTGTGTAAGGAGCTTTATCCTTCTTGTATGACTGTTGTATCAATGTCTTATATGGTGTCTTCTATGCCAGAGATTTTCCTTCTATCTCTTGTATTCTGTTGGTGATGCTTGCATTTATTACTCCTCTTCTCTTTCCTAGGATTTCCATCTTCAGAGTTGTCTCCCTTTGCCTTTTCTTTAATGTTTCTATTTCCATGTTTAGATCCTGGATGGTATTGTTCAATTCCTTCACCTGGTGTGTGTGTGTGTGTGTGTGTGTGTGTGTGTCTGTGTGTTTGGCTTCCTGAATTTTTTAAGTGATTAATGTGTTTCCACTTTAAGGCCTTCTATCTGTTTACCTATATTCTTCTGTATTTCTTTAAGGGAGTTATTTAAGTCTTTCTTAAAGTCTTCTAGTATCTTCATATGATGGGATTTTAGATCATAATCTTGCTTTTCATGTGTGTTGAAGTATTCTAGGCTTACTCTGGTAGAAGAACTGGGTTCCAATGTTGCCATGTAGCATTGGTTTCTGTTGCTTATGTTCTTTTACTTGCCTCTTACCCTCTGGTTATTTATGATATTAACTATCAGGAGCCTGCCCCTCTGTGAACCTGGTTATGTTGGGTCTCCTTGTGCCAGGCTGTCTCTGGGTATAGGAGAGGGTCTGGACAACCTGATCTGTAAGCCAGGCTGTGTCAGAACTCCTTGGGATCGAGCTGTCTCTGGGGGTAGATCTGGTAAGGAGGGGGTCTATAGGACAGGATCTGATCCTAGGCATAAATGGGAGCTGGTAAAAAGGTGTGTCTCTGGCTGGGTGAAATGTGCTGTATCCCCTGGGTCCTGGGGGAAGGAGAGTTCTCAGTTAGGCTGGATGTTGGATGGAGCGTTGGGGCCTCACCTGTGATCTTGTGTATGTCTGATCTCCTGGGGGTCATGCTGTTTCTGGATTTGATTGGTGTAAGGAGGGCTGGAACACAGGATCTGCTACAGGGTGTAGATGTTAACCTGGAGGAAGGTGTATCTCCAGCAAGGCAAGAGTTCCTGCATCCCCTGAGCCCTGGGGTAGAGGTTCAGTTAGGCCAGGTATTGGGAAAGTAGTGGGGTACTCACCTGTGAGCTTGGGTGTGTCAGAGCTCCTGGGGGTCAGGTTGCCTCCAGGTTTATACTCTTTATACTTCAAAGTTCAAACAGATGGAATAAGCTTCAAGCCAGCCTGGGCTACACATTGAAATAGTGTTACAAGCTTATTTTTAAAAAGTACTGTATTCACTTCAGTTAGGAAACCCAGTCCTATACCTTTACATTTTTACGTTAAGAATATATTAACTCACCAGCTTTGTGTCATAACTTAATTATAATGGATCTTCATCATGTCTCTTCCACAAAACACCACATTTGAGAACTATATTGACAATATTATGCTAATTGGACAAAATGAGCAGGAGGTGGCAATCACTTTGGACTCATTGGTAACATGTATGCATATTAGAGGATAGGAAATAAATCAAACCAAAATTAAAATTCAATCCATTTGTTAAGCCAGATGTGTACTTTTCCCATCATCTTACTCCTTTTAAACTATGACTCTATAGATATTGCTGTCTTTCTATTAGGGCTTAGATGTTACCAAGCTTTGGCTTAACTCCAAAACTTTTGGAATGGTAGTCTTATTATATTTGTTATATTCTTGAAGGATACACATCTTGTTCACTTATTCTATGGATTTCTGCGAAAGATACAGTGACTATTGTACCAGCTATTGTTCTCTCTCTCAATCCATCAGCTAATTGCAAGATCTCGTCTTTTAAAAAGGCAATTTGTTCCAATCACTCTTCTCATACTCTGACCCATTATGGTAATACTCAAAATTAAAAAAACATAAAGAAAGAACATTGTGGTGAAATAAAATTGTTATATTTGTAGTCTGAAATCCAAATATGGGGTAATTCTTTGTCTAGGGAGAGCTTTTATGTGAAGGATTTTAGAAATAGATATAGTAGATAAAGACTTTAGTTAACCAGAACTGTAGAATTGACTCCCTTAACCTGTGCCTTCTACATGTTTATGCAATTGTGTTTTTAAGTCAATGTCTTTATTCATCTGAAAATATCACCCTAGTGCTTTTTCCCATCTACAAAGGCAGCACAGTCAAGCTCTGCTCAGTGGTTGGTATAAATGTTTCAATCCCTGTAAAACCATCAGAAGAAACTAACAAAGCAGGGGACTGAAGGTGAGAGGGTCTCAATCAACTACCTCTAAATAATTCTTTTTGATATATGGAGTGAGTAAAGCCTATCATATTTGAGCTGAAAATTATATAAGCTAAAATGTGCATGGTTATATTTTGGATGGGATGCAATGAAAAGTACATGATTTTGAACAGAGATGTGATAATGTCTCCTTGTGGAATTCAAATTATGTCTTAATAACTATTTCTAGGCAATTAAGATTTGCTTGAAGGAAAGAAATGATTTGTAAGTCACAATTATAGAAAGATAATTTCCAGTTCTATCTCGCAGGGTAAAAGTAGAAATTAAATTTCAATTAACCCTATTTTAGGAAGTATCATAGCACAAATTCCTTGTTTTCCAGAACATATTTAATCAAACTTTATAAAGAATTAACATATAATTCAGTGTTCCACTATGTCAAAATATCATCAAATCTGATTATTGTAGAGTATAATTCAAGTAATTCAAGGGAGAAAGCCTTGTTTCCAGAATATTATATCAAGGATAATCACTATGAGGAGGAACAAGGAAGTTAATACTCCATAAAACTGTGTTAGATCTCACAATATTTGCAAATCAAACCAAATTTTAAATGTTATTTTTCTCCTGGTTTCTTTGGAGGACTTTATGTTTCAGAACCATTCTTTTTTGTGTATAATTAACTATTGGTATACTGCCAAAATTATTTTTTTGCTTAGGATTGCTTTTGTTAACAAGGGACATTTGGCTTCTATATGAAATTTAGGATTACTTTGAGTTCTGTGAAGAGTTGCTAGACTATTCAGACAGATTGCATTATAACTGTAGATTTCTCTTTATCTGACCACATTCTGTGCATGATCTTTCTGTGTTCTGATGTCTTTTTTTCAGTGTTATAAAGATGTTACAGATGTTACAGAATATCCTCTGTAATGTTTGTCCTTGGGTATTTATACATATTTAATTTATTCTCTCACATTTGCTCTCTCTCTCTCCCTCTCTCCCACTCGCCCTCCCTTCCTCACACACACTTTGGGTGTGTACATACCCTTAATTACTATGGCTAACTACTAAACTAAAGAATAAAGCCCTGTGTTTTATTGTTTAAACATAAGTTATAGCATTCCATATCATAGAGTATGAAGATTATTAGAAATAAGTAAAATAATAATGAATTTGCAATGACCAAGATTCTCAGAGATATTTTATTCATTTATTTCTGAATCTCAAAATGTAACATGTCATTACTTGAAAACAATGAATAACTTGGTTTTTTCCCTATTCTGAGTTTTGATTCTAAAACATATTATTGCTGTTGAATAAAAAGGTACCTTTTAAATAAAAAAGAAAAATGAGTAAGGACAATTAGATATATGCGAAATGAGGAATAGAAATTAGCATAATGGATTTTAAAGTAAAAATACTACCAGAGGAATAATAAAACTAAGAAGGGAAGAAATATAAAACAAGGAAGTATTAGAACGAGCAGCCTTTTCTGGAAGCTAAGGCTGCCCAGTTGCCAGGATTGAGTCACTGTGTCTTTTATACCATTTAGAATGACACTGAACCTGGACCGTACAATCACTAATTGTGTGACAGAGATGACTAAATATTAGTAGCTCCCATCTGTGTTTCAGGAGTCTGTACTGACCACACTTACCTCTGCAGTTTGTGGATGGGCCATTCACCACTAAGTTCCTGAAACTCCCCAGTGTGCTTATGTTGAACCAAGATTGGATAGTAACATGAATGAGAATGGCCTCCGTAGGCTCATATATTTGAATGATTGTTCCCCAGTGAGTGTTTGGGATGGTTTAGAGTTGTGGCCTTGTTGGAAGAAGCATTTTTCTGAGGATGTGCTTTAAGGTTTCAAAAATCCAAGTATAGACCTTCTCTCTCTCTCTCTCTCTCTCTCTCTCTCTCTCTCTCTCTCTCTTTCTCTCGTTGCTACGTTTAGATCAAAAAAGAAATGATCTCAGCTACTGCTCCAGACATGATGGTGTGTTTACTGTCCTACAGGTCATGAAACAACCCTCTACAGGTGTACGCAAGCACCAAATTAATTGCTTCCATCTACAAGAATTGGTCATGGTGTCTTTTAACTGCCATAGAACAGCTAGAACTTGGTACCAGGGAATCAGGCATTGCTGTGCAGGCCTGGCCTTGGTGTTTAGAAGAATATTGAAGATTTTGGGCCTTTCGAACATAAAAGTGGTTGAATGCTTTAAGTGAGACTTAATGGACTATCCTAATAGGAATTTGAATACAGTAGTGCTGCAAGCAATGTGATTTTTTGACTAACTTGAAGAGTCTTGGACTAATACCTACCATTGGCTAAGGAAAAATCAAGATACCTAAGGACTGTTCATATGGTTATTATTGATCACTTTTATATAGACATACAATGAGAAGGAGAAGCGAGGCAAAGCAAAATATAAAACATAGAATGTGAGGAGAAAAAGAGGACCAAGAAGTAATGTTGGACCCAAGTCCTGTGGGTCAGGGAATGGTGACATGGCTATGGTTTGAATAAGAATGGACCCCATTGCTCATATTTGAATGCTTGGTCCCCACTTGGTGCAACTACTTGGGAAGGATTAGAGGTATGACCTTATTTAAGTGTGGCTTTTTTTTCAAGGAATTTTGTCAAGCTAGGCCCAGTTTCCCATCTATCTATCTATCTATCTATCTATCTATCTATCTATCTATTTATCTATCTATCTATGTATGTATCTATCTATCTAGCTATCATCATCTATCTATCTGTTGCTTTCTGAGGATGTAAAGTTGAATGAGCAAAAGTTAATCTAACATTTTATGACTTTTGATTGTTCCTCCTAATCATTCCCCAAGTGGAATTGTGTGTTAAAATGGAGGCTCCATCACAAATAGTGCCCAAACATAGCATTCAAAGACTACAAAAGTATAAAAACCCTCTCTACTGATAATCCATCATGATGAAGAATAACTATCTAGCTTCATACGTTGTCAGCAAGATCTAGGAGTTATGAGTACTGCAGGGTTGTCCTGAATGGACTGTTTAAAGCTATCTGCCTTACTTTCCAGATAAGACTCTTGACTGTAGATCCCATTCCTATATCCAACCATGGCTGGAGCTGTGTGCTTTTTCTTTTTTCTTGGTATTCTGCTTTCTTGTTCCTTTGCACTTTTTAGCTGTCTTATCACTGTGATTGTAGTTTCTGATCATCTTCCAAACTATTTTTATAATCATAGCTTTTAGTTTCTGTGTCACATACGAGCAAGTTCTGAACTATGTAAAAATGCTGTTTTTTTCATGCAGTGCCGTTTAAGTGAAAATCTGTTCCATTTATGAAAAATACAACTGAATGTCATTTTACAAACTAATAAATAATCTAATTCAACACCCTTTAATTCATAGATGTAACACACAACTCAACATACTTGGTGATATTTTCTTTTAATTTCCAATTTCATGCATTTAAAATAGGTTAAAAAAACAAAACAAAAATTCCTAGAGATATTTCTTATTTATTATAGTCACAAAATACTGTTAGCAATATGTTCCTATGCATTTATTTTATTGTATACAAGAGTAGACATATTTTTCACATAAGAAAATCACAGTCAATTGTTAGGTATAATTAGTTGTTGAATTAATCTCCCCATAAGTTTAAAAAAAAGAAAATAACTAGGGAATTCAGTTATTCCACCAATAAAGACTAAGAGAAAATAGTGTACTTTGTATATAAATGTTAAAAGTTTTTAAGGAGAGGATATTTTACTTTGATCATATGCTAAAATACTCCATTTATATCACAAACACTCTTTCATTTATGCTATTCATTTTTGTAGAATAGGCATGCATAACAACTTGATTGAAAATAAAAGTTTTCTCAATAAACATTAAGATAATATTTTAAAAAATTAATATATTTTTCTGAAATAATTTTTCAAAAAGGAATATAGCATTTTGTGATTAAATCACTATGTACATTAACTATTATATTATTTTAACAAAAATGTAGAAAAAAATCCTCTGTTGGTATGCTGGCTAGTCTTACGTCAACTTGACACACAAAGTATAGTTAACTGAAAGGAGGGAATCCCAACTGAGGAAATGCCTCCATAAGATATAGCTCTAAAGTATTTTCTTAATTAGTTATTGATGTGGAAGGGCCCAGTCCAATGTGGGTGGTTCCATCCCTGGGCTGTTGATTCTAGGTTCTATAATAAAGCAACCTGTGCAAGCCAGGGGTAGCAAAATCAGTAAACTGGCCTCTGAATCAGCTCCTGCTTCCAGGACCCTGCCATGTTTGGCCTCCTGTCCTGATTTTAGTCAATTATAAGCACTGCTGTGGAAGTGTAAGACAGATTAACCCTTTCTTCTCTAAATTGATTTCCTTTTTTCTTTTTTCGTTTTTTGTGACACTATAAAATTAATTTTTTAGCTCAATTTTTATTTATTTACTTATTTAAATTTATTTATTTTTACACTCCAGATTGTATCCACATTGCCTGTCCACCCTCCAGCTATTCCACATCCCATACCTCCTCTTCACCCCCTGTCTCTGCTTGGATATACCTACCCCCTACCCTCCAACCCATCTGACTTCTAAACACCCTGGAGCCTTCAGTCTCTTCCAGGTAGGTGCATCATCTCTGATTGAACACAGACCTGGCAGTCCTCTTCTGTATATGTGTTGGGGGCCTTGTATCAGCTGGTGTATGATGCCTGGTTGGTAGTCCAGTACTTGAGAGATCTCAGGGGTCCAGATTAATTGAGACTGCTGGTCCTCCTACAGGGTTGCCCTCCTCCTCAGCTTCTTTCAGCCTTTCCCTAATTCAACCACATGGGTCTGCAGCTTCTGTCTATTGGTTGGGTGCAAATATTTGCATCTGACTCTTTCAGCTGCTTCTTGAGTCTTTAGGAGAAAATTCATACTATATATCATTTTGTGAGATCTCCATAGCCTCAGTAACAATGTCAGGCCTTGGGACCTCCCCTTGAGCTGGATCCCACTTTGGACCAGTCGCTAGACCTTCTTTTCCTCAAACTCCTTTCCGTTTCCATCCCTGTAATTCTTAACAGACAGGAGCAATTATGGATCAGAGTTTTGACTGTGGCATGGCAACCCCCTCTCTTATTTGATGCCCTGTCTTCCTGCTGGATGGGGTTCTATAAGTTTCCTCTCCATACATTTCCTCTAAGGTCTCTTCCTTTGAGTCCTGACAGTCTCTCACCTCCCAGGTCTCTGGTGCATTCTGGAGGGTCCCCACAACCTCCTACCTCCTGAGGTTGCCTGTTTCCATTTTCTGTTGGCCCTCAGGGCTTCAGTCCGTTGCCCTCACCCAATACCAGATCAGTATCCCCTGCCTCCCAGGTCCACTTCTCTTCCCAGGTCCCTCTCAATCTCCCCACTTGTGATTCCTTTCTTCTCCCTCCCAAGTGGGACTCAGGCATCCTCACCTGGGCCCTTCACCCTCTTGACTTTTTGAGTTCTGTCAACTGTATCTTGGGTTTTTTGGTTTTTGTTGTTGTTGTTGTTGTTTTTTTTTTTTTTTGAATATCCACTTCTTAGTGAGTACATACCATGCATGTCATTTTGGGTCTGAGTTACCTCACTCAGGATGATATTATCTAGATCCAGCCATTTGCCTGCAAAACTCAGGATGTCCTTACTCTTAATAGCTGAGTAGTATTCCATTGTGTAAATGAACCACATTTTCTGTATCCATTCTTTGGTTGAAGGACAACTGGCTTGCTTCAAGTTTGCTACAAACATAAAGAGCACATGTCCTTGTGGTATGGTGGAGCATCTTTTGGGTATATTCCTAAGAGTAACATTGCTGGGTCTTCAGGTAGATCTATTTCCAATTTTCTGAGGAACCTCCAGATTCATTTCTAGAGTGGTTGTACCAGTTTTCAACACCACCAGCAATAGAGGAGGCGTCCTCTTTCTCCACTTCTTTGCCAACATGTGTTGTCATCTGAGGTTTTGGTCTTAGCCATTCTGATTGGTGTAAGGTGGAATCTCAGAGTCATTTTGATTTGCATTTCTCTGATCACTAAGGACTTTGAACATTTCTTAAGGTGCTTCTCATCCATTCAAGATTCCTCTGTTGTGAATTCCCCGTTTAGTTTTATACCCCATTTTTTGATTGGGTTGTTTGGTTTTTTGGTGATTAGTTTCTTGAGTTCTTTATATATTTTGGATATTATGCCTCTATAGGATGTGGGGTTAGTGAAGATATTTTTCCAAATCTGTAAACTGCCAATGGTACTGGTCTAACTGGCTGTCTGTATGTACAAAAATGAAAATGGACCTATATTTTTTACCTTTCACAAAGATCATTTCAAAGTGTATCAAGTACCTCAAATAACCAGATACACTGACTCTAATAGAATAGAAAGTGGAAAAGAGCCTTGAACTCATTGGCACAGGGGGAAATTTCCTAAACCAAACTCCAATGGCTTATCCTCTAAGTTCAAGAATTGATAAATGGGACCTCATGAAACTAGAACGCTTCTGTAAGGCAAATGACACAGTCAATAAGACAAATTAGCAACTTGATTTTCATTACAGCAAAGAAACCCTAAGAGAGTTAGTTTTAAATAAAGCAGATGTAAATACCCATATATATGTACATATGTATCCAAAATTCTATTGTTTATGTTTGTTTTTAGATGGTCCTATTGTATTGTCAAAATTGTCTCTATAAGATAATATTCCACTTTGAAACTATATCTTCTCTTGGATGTTTTTGATGTAAGCAACAATGAGTATTTTCTTCCAGAGAAAAATGACCTAGAATCAGTTTAATGAAGAGACCTAGACATGAATCCATTGGTGTGAGGCCATAATCGGTGCTTTAATCCTTGTAATAGCACACTTAGGAAATAAATATCATTGATGGTAACAGATGTTCCTATAATTAATCTTAATTAATAAAGTATTAAATATTTCCTGATTGTAGGCACATATAACACAAAATATTGATTTATGCCAAAATGACATGAAAATTGTTATATTGTATAACTAAAGTTATTTCTTTATTTTCTTGTATTCTTCAAGCTTGTCGAAATATAGGAATGAACTACTCTTATATTCATATTTGAAAAAAAATCTTATGCTGTTTTTTCAAATAAACTTTAGAAATGTGTTATTTTTAAAAATATATAGTTAAAGTATATATGCATTTATTTATGTATGAGTATGTCTATGTCTCTATATGGAGTTCATAATCATTTAATTTCATCATATGCAAGATGAACCATCTCATATACAATATAGCCTCATGTATAAAGTCATGTCATATTCATATGCTAAATGAGATTGATTGCCAGGATATGCTAGGAACAAGAAAACCAACTGGCTTCTCTTGTTAAACTAATCTTAAGTAAAGAGTTGAATTGTCAATGCAAATTAAAATCAGCTCCAACCTAGCATTTATTTCTTAGATGGGTTATATATGTTAAGACTTTTTTGCAATGCTAACCATGTGAGAATTATTTAAGATGAACCAGCATGATGTGTCCATAAATATGGTATGAAAGTGGATGAAAACTGATATGGAAATACCAACTGATACATGAAAAGAATCTATGAGAGAGTAGAAGAGAGATGTATAATTTTAATTTTAAACAAGCAAGCATCAGATAGAATTGTTATAAATTAATCAATCACATAATGTCACTGAAGTTCAATAATATAAGGAGACTAGAGAGATTTGAACAGATTTTGAGTGGTGCAAACAGAAATGTAAAGAACAGCTCTCTCAGGTCAGATGAGATAATGGAATTTCATTGCTGCTGCCTTTAAATTTTATTTTTTCAAATATAAAAATGGTAAAGTGCACTTCATTTTTAAAAATGAAATTCTAAAAATGAGATAGAAATAATTTGCTTTATGAAATATGGAATGTGTTATGCCATACAAGAATTTTGGCATTAACTGTGAACAAAATAGTATAAGATAAATAATTCAAAGTTATGTGATATCATTTTAAAAGTAGCTAGTAGGAACTCTTGTGTGGGAGTAAAGCATACAGCTCCATCAGTCAACTCTTTGGTTTTAGGACCTATCTACTAGTAAAAATGATGATGATGATGATGATGGTGTTGATGATGATAATTATAATAACACAAAATACAAAAGAATTAAGGAAAAATAGATGTCCTCAAATCTTTCTATAAATTAGTGAGACAGCATTAAACATAATTGTGGCAATCACTAGTTAATAAGGATGAGTATGTGTGTTTGTGTGTTTGTGTATATGTGTGTGTAGAAGCACATGTGTGTGTATATACATCTTCCCATATTACAATCAAGAAACATCATGAAGATCCTGTTATTAAATAAAAATTTTCCATTGCTTATTTAATGTTATAAATCATTCTGTTTCCAAGGTAAAATGTAATGAAATAACTGATTTTCCTGTTCCCATATTTGGGACAGTTCTATATTTTCAACTTTTCTAGTGAAGACATAAATAGAATCATTTGGCAGGGACTGAGAATCAAGCAATCTGGAGGATAACCAATACTACTATACTTTTAAAAATTGAGACAATATTTATGACTTTGTCAATTACTATACTGAAACAAGAGTACAGAGAGAAGATGATCTATGTCATAATTTAAGTGACATACATGGATTAAGGTTTGTCTAAAGAGTAATTTATGGAACAAATCGGTTAAGGTTGGAAAACTTTGATAGAGCATGGGAAGTCTGGGTAAAATCTAAGTGTAAAAGTGAAGTATGGTGATTTACGAAAAAAGAGATTCTCACAATATTTTTTTAACGTACTTGGTTTAAATGACTAGCAGTTGATTAATTGAAGAGAAAACCATTAAATGGGTTATAAATACAGGAGAGAAATGTCCAAGAGTGATTTTTGATGGGTTTGGTCTTTTTTTGGAGAAAAAAAAGATTTTTGTTTGTTTTATTGATTGATTGGTGATTGATTTTTATGATTCCAGTGAATTCACTTTGATTACAAGAAAAATCCAGTGGATGATTAAAGGGCTCAAATATGTGAAAAATACCCCATGGGCCAGATAATAAAACACAACAATCAAGGTTTGCTATATAATTACTTCTTCTATATAATGAGAAGCATACATGAATATTCTTTTATCTTGATATTTTACTATGAACTTATTTTCATAGGAAATTAGTCAGTATAAAGATAAGTATTCCTCAAAAAAAGCTGATTGTGACACAAAAATTCTCCTGATATAGTGCTGAACTACTGGGACAGAACTGATAACCACATATATATCAGTTTTTCTCCAAAGGAAATAAGTGGCAAATGATATAAAAGGAAGGGCAATCATAATATGTAAGTTACTGAAGCAGATGCTTCCCTATTACTGTTATCCTTATTGGTAAGTTAAAAAAATATTTCTAATTTATTAAATTTATTTTGTGATTATGTATAATTACTTCATTTCTCCCTTACTGACCTCTCTCCAAACCTACCTGTAGACTCTTTCTTGACCTTCACATTCACAGCCTCTAAATATCATTAATTGTTTTTATATGTATATATTTCCCCCAAACACTTTGCTCATTTTGTATAATGTGATTTTCATTTCTGTTTTTGAACTATTTGTTATTGACTAATAACAAATACAATATGCTGTACCCCAGAGAAGATTATTTCTTTCTCTGTCACTATTTCTTACTTGCCTAGGCTTTTCTGAGAAGGTGTAATTTGTAGCTATATACAACTTTTAAAGCTTTCAAATTATAAGATGAAGATACACTTGACATTTCTAAAGAAAGGCCCCCTGAGCTTTCCCCTGTCCATGTTAGCATCCTTATTGGTATTGTCCTTGGTGAGCTCATGTTTTAGCAGTCATGTAAATTAGACTTTATGGTTATAACTTCTGTCATTATTACAAGACACAAGCTCACATTAAGGATCCTTTCCTCTGGGTCTTAAAATCTTTCTAACTTCTTTCATATGTTTCCTGAACTTTAGGTACAGAATACATATCCATAACAATTGGCCTCCACAATTCACCATTTTGATTAATTGTTTTTGTTTTTCTGTAATGGCTTCCTTCATCTGTTGAATAAAGAGATTACTTTAATGAGGAGTGACAACTATACATATCAGCATGTAGAAGGACAATTATATACCTTTAATGATATTAGAAGGTTGCATGCAAAATTCCAATGGAGAGAAGCAACCATAAAGCTTGCCCAATTGTAATGCCTATGAATCAGAACAATGACCAGATTACCACAATAACTCTAATGTGCAGTAGTGTCACATGCATCTTGGTGGTAACTATGAAGGAAATAATTTCTAGGACTGGAAACATAGTGACCTACCCAAGGCTAGTGAATACATGGAACTTGGTGAAGAATCTACAACTACCATTTTACTAAAACTAAAATTTTAGCCACATTGCCAAGTCAGAAGGAAGAAGTTGGATAAAGATATACTGGAATGGAGATTAAGAAAATCCTACCTTACAAAAAATATTTATCAAATTGAATTCTGTTTCTGACCACTGTTTTGTTATTAGATTACATACTTTATTTGATTTGCATGTGCTTTAGTTTTCTCATTACTAAAATGGATTTAACATCTGCCTCATCATATAGTCTTTGTAATAGGTCCATGGTAGACAAAATTCATAGACAATGCTGATTCATTTCATTCCTTCTTTGGTTTAACACCTTACAAATTGTCCATGTGTGGTAAGAGAGCCTCAGGAACAAGAAGATAATATGAAGTCACCATTAACTTCAACCTTCTTCAGTCAGATTTTGCTTTATGCCACACGCTATTAGTTATATTGTCTTGTATTCTAGAATTATAAAGCATCTATTATAGATTATGAGTCCATTAAGTTCATTGTCTTGAGGATTGTATTTAACATATACAAGACATAAAATTTCCTTGGAGATCAGTAAACACCTGATACATAATTTATTTTAGCTGATGTTAAATATCTAGGTGAATCATAAAGAACTTTGGAGAAGACATCATGGCATTTTGACTGAACATGCAATTTAGAAAAACTGAGAAAATCCTACACATTGACATGTAGGCTTGGGTAATATTTAGACATAGAAACTTTAATTTTCTCAACTTAAGTGAGAACAGAATATATATGCCAAGTTATTCTGAAAATATAAATCAACAGTAGTCACATAACTCTTCTATCTCATTAGTACCACCACATGAAAAAGGAAGGTCAAACAGAGACCTTATTTTCTTCATTGTCTGATGGTGAATACTATGTCAACTTCATGTCTATCCTTTATGTCTCAGGAATCTTTCACAAACAGGAGGAGAGAGGATATCTGACTTTTCATTAAGAATTCAAGATGTTTCTGAGTCAATATGCATTTTTAAACTATGACTGCATGCCAGGAATTCTGTTGGAAATACCACAGTTACCAGGCTAGATTGTGTTTAGTTTTCATAGAGTTTAAGTGTGGTAGGCACATGAATACCTGAGGAGTTAGAGACAATTAAAATGTAAAAGGCCTGCAGCTAACACTTAGAACAGGACATAAAGTTAAAATCCATTGGAAGAAGATGTGTGCTACGACTAAACAGTTCAGGAAGGCTTTTCTCAGATGGGGGCATTTTCAGCAATGTATCACTTTTAGACTGTTCAAATCATAGGATGAAGATATGCTTGATATTTCTGAGGAAAAGTGAAAAACATTGTGTTAATTTATTCATGTTACCATAACAGAGTGTCATAGACTTTGTAGGTTAAACAACAGAAATATATTCTCCACAGTTTTGAAGCCTAGGAAGTCCCGGATTGGAATGTTCATTGTAAATTTGATTTGTTGCCAATTTCTTGTGCTTATAGGCTTTTTTCAATGTGCTTACATGGATTCTTTGCAGAATACACAATCTCTGATCTCCGTCTGTCTCTCTCGGTCTCTGTCTCTGTCTCTGTCTCTGTCTCTCTCTCTCTCCCTCTCTGTCTCTCTGTGTGTGTGTGTTTGAATTTGTGCTTAATTTCTTGAGAAATCACCTTAGTTTGTATCTTACACTATTGATCTGATTAACAGGACTCAGAAGCTCTGACATGCTTGATGTCTTTTAAGCATGTAAAACTAGGGATTAGAGTTCTTTTAGCATGGTTACATTTTACTTTACTTTCTTTGTAATCTCCTTATTTCCAAAATTAATCATAATATGGGTTATAATTTCAACACACACATTTGGAGAAGAGGCACAATTCAATTTCATAACAGCTAGGTAGTTATAATTTACACTGGAAGGATTAATACAAGGGCAGAAAATAAATATATAGAGAGACTTATCATCTAAAGTTACCTAAGAGATTCTAAGGAGTTTTATTTTATCCTACATAATCTTAACATGTTGAAGGACTTTTAAAATATATTAAGAAATTTACAATTTTTTGTCAAAAAATACCATGATAGCTCTATAAAAAGAACAGAGTAGTTATTAGCCAAGGTTATAACCAATAAGATATATGTATAGATACATGACAGGGTATTATTATTATCCTATAAGTATGGTATCTGAGAAATTCCATGGCAGGCTATAAGCTACTAACATAGAGATACAAGTAGTGTGGATCAATCCAAGTCTGGAGGCTTCAGTGACAAAAAATAAAAGAAGCTGAGACATAACTCTCAGGTTAAGGCAAAAAGCCAAGCAACCAGTGAATGAAGCAATCGGTAAGATGAATTTCTGGGTGGCTACGACATGAAGTAAAGGGTGAAGAAAGTAGTTTTCCTTTTTTATTTGTGCCTTCCATGACACTATCCTCATGGATCTGTGTGTCTATTCTATCTAATCCACTAGCTATATATAAGAGCAATCTCTAAATGTGTCCCGTAAAGCAAACCCAAACTAACTGTTTTATAGCTTCATAGGACTTTCTTAATGTTCCAGAATAGTATGCAAAATTAAATTTTATAGTATTTAACTAAGGAATTCATCTAGAATAATACTTCACAGTCACAAGTAGAATTTTAATGAACAGTAATGAGACAATGGCAAATGTTAGCTGGATGTGTAGTAAGACAGAACAAACAGGTTTTGGACAATAGGGTGGATAGAAAGGATGTAAGGGAAATAGAGTCATTAACATTTCTAACTTTAGTTACTCATTGAATGAAAGCATCATTTACTAAAATGGAGAAGATTAATAGGAAGTGTTTTAAGTTGTGCTAAATCCAGAATACTGTTGGATTTGTTCTGTTGCCTTCACAGATATTCAAGTACACTATCAAATAGGCAATTAGACTTATAAATCTTCAGCCAAGTGGAGACTACTGTTAATAACACAAGAGCAAGATGTTTGTATGTCTGAGCAGTATTAGATCCAATGAACTAAAAGTGATTACAAAGGGTTTAAATTTATTCTGAAACAAAACTGGATTTCAGCATTCAGCCTCAGAGCATAGTATTCAGAAATCCTGCCTAAAATGAGACTCTATCAAAGTAAGTCAGATGGAGCTGTAGATATAAAATGTGTATGAGTAGATAAAGTAGAATTTTGCAGAAGCCAAGAAAAACTGATTGTCAAGTGGGAAATGTTGGCCTGTGTTAGCTGCTGCTCTGAAAGGGTGGGACAGAACAAGTGGCTTGTACTAGATGTGGTTACATGGGGTTCATGGAGAATTTTGTGCATTGGAATTTAATTGGGGTATTAATAGGATGCTTTCTTACCTGTGGATCCATTTTGGAATAGCCTGGGAAATTATGGAAAACTACTACTGCATAATTCCCTAGCAGTCTAATCTCATGTCATATGTGACTATTGTGTTGAAGCAAGGGGAGGAGCATGGATATATTTGTGAAGCTCAGGCCCATAGGAAGAACAATAATATCAACCAACCAGACCCCTCAGAGCTCCCAGGAACTAAACTACCAACCAAAGAATACACATGAAGGGACTCATGGCTCCAGCTGCATATATAGCAGAAGATGGCATGATCTAGCTTCAATGGGAAGGGAGGCCTTTGGTCCTCTGAAGGCCCCAACAAAGGGGAATGCTAGAGCAGTAACGTAGGAGTGTGTGGGTGGGTAGGGGAGAACCCTCATAGAAGCAGGGGAAGGGGTATGGGATGGGAGTTTGCAGACAGCAAACTGGGAAAGGGGATAATGTTTGAAATGATAATAAATAAAATATACAATAAAAATAAATAAATAAAAACATTCTCCAGATGATCAAAGAATATTACAGACATAGAGTCAACACTACAGAAGTTAATCCCATGTATGTGAAGAAGCCTGAAGAACCCTCATGTGACAGAAAAATGATTTTTTATTTATTATTGCTATGACATTAATTGCCTTTTTTGAGGAAAATACAACAAAGCATTTCTGTACTTCTGAGACAGCCAGCATAAATATAGGACCAAATGATTCAAGATGAAGAGAAAACAAATGCAGGAGAAAAAAATCTCTGAGATTTGGTGAAACTTCTGCATGATTGAAGTTTTGCATCCTTCATTACTGGCAATAGGGATCACTGTTTACTATTTGTAGAAAAATTATCATGACTTTATAATATCATTCTGAGTAGAAAAGAAATGAAGGTTTGAAGCAAGTTCTTAAATTTTTATTTGAATTTTGGAAAACTGCAATTTTAAATAAGTTTTGTATTATAAGGAATTACAAAAAATCTCTCTCTAATATATTTGTGCTTTAGCTAAGTGCTAATATTGCCTAGAAACATAATTTTGTGGCTATAATTGACCAGGCTATGGACAAAATATCTACAAATATGTTTAGCAATTGTTTACTTTTATGCATGTGAATGAAAATGAATGAGCACCAGTTCCCAGTATATGCACAACACAGGGAAACATATACAACAGTGGAAAATAACCATCTAGCATCTTATTTCATAAGTCATTGACATATACTTGGAAGAAAGGATGTTTTTAGCAACATTGGAAAATATTACTAGGCTGCTGTTGATAAACATTTCAGACAACTTCTTTTTTAAAAGTACCTAAATTTGATTTTTCAGAAGACAAATTATTTTGTAGATTATAAGTAAGATATTCAAATTCAGAGAAAATAGAAAAAATTTGGCTTAATTCAATGTTTCCAAGGTTCTATAAGATTGGGTGTGATTTATCATTGCTCTAACTTGAAAGTCATCTAGATTTAGAACAAAGTAGAACTATCTCAGGATAGCAATGCAAAGCGATGCTGATTAAGGCTGCAGAGGCAGGTTCATTTTCTCAAAAAGCATAGAAGTTAGACTCCAGAGAACCAAATAACCCTATCAAAAAATGAAGAACAGAGCTAAACAGAGAATTCTCAACTGAGGAAACTGGAATGGCCAAGAAGCACCTAAAGAAATGTTCAACATCCTTAGTCATCAGGGAAATGCAAATTAAAACAACCCTGAGATTTCACCTCACACCAGTCAGAACAGCTAAGATCAAAAACTCAGGTGATGGCAGATGCTGGTGAGGATGTGGAGAAAGAGAAACACTCCTCCATTGCTGGTGGGATTGCAAGCTGGTACAACCACTCTGGAAATCAGTTTGGTGGACCCTCAGCAAAATGGAAATAATACTACCTGAGGACACAGGTATTCCACTCCTGGGCATATACCCAGAAGATGCTCTAACATGTAATAAAGACATATGTTCTACTATGTTCATAGCAGCCCTATTTATAATAGCCAGAAACTGGAAACAACCCAGATGTTCCTCTACAGAGGAATGGATACAGAAAATGTGGTACATTTGCACAATGAAATACTACACAGCTATTAAATACAATGACTTTGTGAAATTCTCAAGCAAATGGATGGAACTTGAAAATATCATCCTGAATAAGATAACTCAGTCACAAAAGAACAAACACAGTATGTATTCACTGATATGTGGGTATTAGCCCAAAAGTTTGGAATACCCAAGATTCAATTCACAGTATCCATTGGGATGAGCTTGAGGTCTCAGATGGAGGAGATGGAGAAGAGAATGAAGGAGCTAAGGAAGTTTGCAGCCCCATGGAGGGAGCAACAGTGTCCACTGGCCTGACCCTCTGATGCTCCCGGAGACTTGACCACCAACAAAAGAATACACATGGAGGGACCCATGGTGCTGGCCACATATGTGTCAGAGGAGGGGCTTGTTGGCCCTCAGTGGGAGGAGAGGCCCTTGCGCCTGAGGGTGTTAGATGCCATTATAGGGGAATGCCATGGAGGGAAGATGGGAGTGGGTGGGTTGGTGGGGGAATACCCTCATAGAGGCAGGGGAGGGGGATGGAATGGGGGTTTCCAAAGAGAAGACCTGAAAAAGTGAAAACATTTGAAATGGAAATTAATATCCAAAAAAATAAAAAATAAAAAGAACTATCAAAATGTTGGGTTACTCCATAAGATCCATCATATGGTGCCCAACAAGTCAGGGTCCTCTTTTAGGGTTCTTAGTCTTTTAATAACAGAATTTAATAACAACACAAAAGAATTTTCCAAGATAAAGAGAAGACTCAAATGGAAGTTTGTGGATAGTTTATAAGCCTTGAAAAGGAAAATCCCTGGGCAGGCAAACTAAATCTCAATGCATCAGGGAGTGAGAGATTGGAGAAGGTAAACTGTCACAGAAGTTGGCTACCTGATGAAAGGCAGCCACATGGCAGGAAACTGAGCTTTAAAAAAAAAGAGAGAAAAGATGCCCAAAGTGATAGTTAGGGAGTTTAAAAGCATACTTAGATTCTTCTGAGCATTAAAAAAAAAGACTGAAGAGAGGAAAATGAATATATTTTTCTGAGGCTTACCTCAAAAATGCTGACAATTTAAGTAGCCTGAATGGAGGCTTGTAGAGACAGCACAGGGTGCGAGGGATAGGCGAGCTATAAGAAGGAAAAATATATGAATGGTAGGTAGTGTACTCTGGTCAGTTTCCTGGTCTGTCTCACTGGGTTAACCCTTAGGGAAGACACAGGTGCATGTCTCCATCTAGGGGTAGATTTCCATTCTTTACAAAAGCAAGTTTTGAAGTGAGCAAGTATCTGGCATTCTTTCTGCTCTGATGACTTACCCATGTCATGTAAATTGATCCATGAAGGTTTTTTTGAGTAGATACTTTACATGTAATTATAAAATTCATACAAATAATTATTCATACATGTATTCATCAGGGTGTTAGTTCGCACAGTCTATATGATTGAAATCTGACACAAGACTGAACAGCTAATTCATTTTTCTTGAATTATATTATCATGCCTTCCTTAAAATATCTGCAAAGTTCATTACAAAACTGTTAAATAACAGAAAATACTAAAACTCAAATGCAAATGCATTATTGGTAAACAGAAAATAAGATTTAAAAGAAGTGTTACTGATGCTTATGTCTTTGTACCGTGGAGCTGAATGAGATGTCCCCTTATGCTTCCTTATTTGAATATTTAAATGTTCACATTTAAAATGCTCCGCATTTTAAAATATATGCATTTTATGGATGTCTTACTGTTCTATTTCTGTGAAGAAACACCATGGCCATAGCTACTTATAAAATAAAGCATTTAATTGGAAAGTGCCTTACACTTTCAGAAGGTTACACCATGATCATGAGGGAAGTCTGGCAGCTAGCAGGCAAGATGGCATTGGGACAGTAGCTTACTGCTTGCATATGTTCCACACGTTGGAGGCAGACAGAGCCTGGACATGCCATGGCCTTTTTAAACCTTCCAAATCATCCCCAGTGACATTCTTTTGCCATATATTCAAATCTTACTGGATTGAGCATTCAAATATATGAGCCAATGGAAACCATGCTCATTCAAAACTCTATAGTGGATGAGCTTAAACTATGAAAATCCTATATCTTTTTCTATTTTCTGCTTTTAACCATTTTAATCTGAAACATAAGTAAAAATGAAACCATGAGCTTAATATTTCATTTAACTTCTAGTACCATGTCAGAAATGTATTATTAGGATATGTTTTAACACTCTTCCTAGTAGACACTAAGATGAAATTTTAAGGAAAACACTTTACCAAGCATTTTAATACTAAAGTCACTGGGGATAATAAAAATTGAGAGAAGGCGGGTCCTTTTTAACAGGTTAAAGTTACAGGAAAACAAATTGTCTATGTATGTTTCTAGTGTGTTGGTAGTTAGCTCTGAGAACACAGAGGTTTTAAAATCTACCTAGGCAATGTCCTGACAAACTTAAGTCAGAAAGCCTTAGCTCATCAAGGTGTCAGTTGACCACCAGCCTTGGTCTTTCACTTCATGGTCCTATACACACAGACACACACACAGACACACAGACACACACGCACAGACACACAGACACATACACACAACACACAGACACACACACAGAGACACACAGACACATACACACAACACACACACACACAGAGTGTCACATAGACACATGCACAACACAGAGAAAGCAAGAGAGACAGAGAGAGACAGAGACAGAAACACACAGACATACAGTAACACACAAGTACACACACACACACACACCACACACACACCTAGATCAATCTTGGAGGGCTGCCTACCCCTGGCTTTTCTGTGTAATTTGAATTTTCTTATTGACCCATCAGAATTCTGCATATGGATTCAAATTGACCAAGGAGATTAATCAAAACTGAATGCCTAACCTAAATGTTGGTGGAACTATATCAACCAATTCCCATAGTATAAAAAGCCTAGGCCCAAAAGCATCCGGGCAACTCATTTTCCAGGTTCATCCCTGCTTCAAGTATCTGTTACACTTCCTTTCTGCTTGCTTGCTCACCTTATTCAGTCCACACTTATTCTTCCCAATTATGAGAAAATAAACCTGGGAACCACTGACTCAAGGTGACTTTGGTGGCCATTGAGTTTCTAGGATTCTGCTTATCCTTGAGATAAGACCATTGAGACCCAAGAAAGGCTTTGTCATCTTCAAGGAATTTCAAAACAATGAGACTGTTTTAGAAATGAATAGCAAACAAAATGAATTTACTATGTTTTGTACAATTCAGCCCTTTATTATCAGCTGCAGATGCTAAGACTGTAAAAATCTATGCAAGCAGCTACCCTGAAAAGAAGCAAAGGGGAAAATGATGAACTTTGCCATTTTGTTATCACTAAATTCACCTGGCAACATACATGTAATTCATTCTGAATTGCACTTTTTATCCCTTTAGTGTTTGATCTGATCTGATCACATCATTTTCATAAAAATCTTGAAGAAAATTTCAATTTTTAAAGTCAAAATGTGATAGCATCTCATCTATCTCAGCCCGAATTTGATAGGAAAAACAGTGTCACGAGTTATATTTTTATTTATAATCATAGACCTATCATTAAATTTTTTTTCCTGGAAAAAATGTTTGTGCTTGTTATCAAGTCTAAAGACCTGGGTTTTGTCCCTTGAACTCACATTGTAGAATGAAAGAATCATCTCCTGAAGCTTGTCCTGACCCCAACTCCACCAGCCATATAAATTTTGAAATACTCTACATTTAAAATAAATGAATGAGAAATATAAAAATATTTTACATTTCTACTACACATACTTTAAATTCCTTTGGTTTAGAAAATACTTCTTAAAAGGACACAAGACTTTTAAGTCTTGTGACTTAAGAATAGTGACAACTGTTCTTTTATCTTAGACACAAGACTTGACTTGGATTTGGAAGTATAATAGCTTATAAGTATGTCAAGTATACTGCTTTAAGAAATTTGAAAACTTTCTGATGGAGAATTTTACATAGTGCACCTTAATGCCATTCATCTCCCCATTCCTTTGTATCTGTCCTCTGCCTTTGCAACCACCCCCAACAACAAACCAAAGCAATGCAAAACAACATGAACTAATAATAATAATAATAATAATAATAATAATAATCATGGAATCTGCATGTGTCAAGGTGTATCACACTGTATACCCTTTTGCATAAACATCTTTACTTAATAGTGTTCATTACAATGAATCATTCATCTTGCTTGAGGACTCTTTTGCCACCCAATCAATATTGGATGCTCACTGGGACTCCTTTCAGATATCCTGTTGTTCTCCTGTGTCATGGAGATCCTGAAGCTTGGCCCCTTCCCTTGCTCCAGCAGCTCATAGATGGGGTAGATATTAGCATAGGTCAACTCAAAGCCCTGGATCTGGGCCTGGGTGTTAACTGAGTTGACCAACAGGCCATCTCTCCTGCACCATGAGGGTCAGCTCTCCAGCACTACCCTGGCAAAGGAAAGGACCAGCTGTCCTGCTTTCAACTCCTTGGGTAGGCTCTCCAGTGCCACAGTACTATGGCCAGCTTTACTGTGCTACCCAGGAGAAGGGCTGAACACTTTCCGAAGTGCTCAGTCAGCATGGGTCAAGGATAGCTTTCTCATACTCATGCCCTTGGGGCTGGCTCACTGGCATCCCTGCTTTTAAAGCCAATTATTGATGGCTTTGTTGTTGTTGTGTTGTTTTGTTTTGTTTTCTTGTTTGATTGGGTTTTTGATTGGTTGGTTGGTAAGTCTTGTTAACAGAGACATTTGGAACTTTGTTGATGTTATACCACATAGTACTGTATCTTGTAGTTCAAGGAAGACTTTAGCCATAGGAATGCTACTTTTCTCTAAAGTTACATACAAAATGTACTGTGTTAGTTCCTCTATCAGGCTTGATGATTTTCTCTATCAGGCTTCCTCTATCAGCCCAAATGGGTAAGGAACAACTATGTAGAGGCACAACCCCACCCCCTTTACTACCAACTTTCTGTCCTCTTGAGTCTTATGCAGTACAGAAATTGAGGCTGTGACTTGGTTTAAACCCTCCACTTTGAATATTGGTCATATGACTTAACTGCACTTCTGGAAGTCATTTAGATTTGTGGTGTAGTTCCAATATTCACTAAATATCATCCAAACATATAAATCTAAATAAATAAATGTTATCCTGTCCCTGTCTATGGATACTTATATACTGATAACCTTGAGAGTTGGGGAAGCTGTTTGTTTTCAAATCTTAATTAAGCATAACTGCATTTGTGTCCTTAAAAACATATGGGGAAATGGTTAAATGAGTTATCAGTGAAATGTGATCTGATTCCTTCTGCTTTGAACAAGAGAAATTTGTGAGCAGATACAGCAGTCAGGAGTCATTACTAGAGACATGGCTCTAAATTAAGTTTAACTATGAATTTGAGAACTAATGAAAAGGGAACACAACCTTCATTACCTAATTATGATATAATTCAGTGGAAACTACATAATGTTGGTTTTGTGACTTAGCTATACGAGAGAGGGAGAGCACCCTAAAATAAAAGTGATTTATTCATTCAATTTCAAAGTTATGAAGTTCATTCAGCTACCCATTTTAAAGAGAAATGGTTTTCTCAACAAAATATTAATTTGATATTGTGGTTCAAAATGATAAAACATCAACTTAAACTTCACATTGAAGGGCTCCCTAGAATTCTAACTATCACCCTTTTAAGTATCTTTCAAAGAGACAGTGATCTAAGGAGCTAACCTAATAGATGATAGTGATGTAATCCATTGTAATAATTAAATCTGATCAGCTATTTAGAGTACAGTCATTCAAGTACTGTCTTCCTGGACAGACAAGATCAGGGTATTGTCAGAGGTACTACTCAAGTAGGATGAGAAGGTAATGATGACCAGCCTGGGAACGAGACAGCAGCTGCAGTCTTGGGGGAGCTCTGCAGTCCTTGGAAGATTCTAAGTTCTGGGATTTTTTTGGGGTGGGGTGGGGAGGACATCTCATAAATATCTAATTTAGATATTTCTCTTCTCATCTTAGTTTTTCTTCCAGTGAGCTATGATGGACAGAAACAGATGTATCCATTAGCCTAGTGAGTATATCACTGTAAAAGAGCAAGAGCAATACAGATATTGATACAGGAAGACAATCTGAACTGCAGCCACCAGGAACCTGACTTCAATAATCAATCAATACATTCTTCCTTCTTACATTCACCTCATGGCTGTCAAAAACAACTTGACTTTGAGAATGCAATTTTCAAACCACTTAGAAAGCAAGTAAATTGTGGCCTTTCTGCTATGCTTTTAAGAGGACTTTTTTCCCCCTAGCTATTTCCAGTTCCTCTGTCTTGAGACTAGGAAGTCAAACCACATGCACTAGAAGCAGCTTTATTATTTAAAGGGAAAGGTTTCCATCTACTGGTTTCTTTGGGTAATAAAGAGAGTAAGAGTTGACATTAGAATTTGGTGCCCATTCAAAGGATTTTGTTTTATTGAAAAAAATTCCTAAACATATTACATTTTTAAAAATATAATACAAACCCACATTATGTCATATAAGTTAGTCGAAAAGAATGTATGCCTCTTTTCTCTTGCAAGACTGACATGAAGCATATGACCCAAATACATAAGTTCTACCTACTAGGACAACCTACAGTAAGATAAATGGACCTTGAAATCAAAGTGATTGAAGCAGTGCTGTGCAATTCTGTTTCCATTTCTTTCTTTCAAAAATTTGCTCTAAGTTTCCTGAGCAGATAGCATCTTTATTATACTTCTCAGCATTTGAGTTCAGACACTGATACTTGATGAAGATCTTCTCATATATATTCATCATTTTGTGGTTAGATTGAAGCAATGATCTTCTAGGAAACAGCAATGTAGACATTATGACTACAAACAAAATGTTTTATAAATGTGGGGCCGGGTCTGTGGTGTGTGTGTGTGTGTGTGTGTGTGTGTGTGTGTGTACAAATCCGAATGTTTAAAAATGTAGTAAGAGTTGGGCTTTTATTTTAAAGTCACCTTACTTAACAGAATGACAAGTATCCATGTAACATACATTTTGTACACTTTTTAAATTTTTTAAATTGACTCTTTTTAATTTCAATAACAATAAAGCAAACAATTGCTAATACAGGATGAAAACTTACTTTTTAAAATATACTTCCTCCTCCCAACTCCTCCCAGATCCTCCCTACCTCATCCACCTCACTATGTACCCAATTTTGTGTTCCTCCTTCCTCAAAAAAAAAAAAAAATCCACAAAAATGAAATTCA
This sequence comes from Rhynchomys soricoides, assembly GCA_019843965.1. Classification (NCBI taxonomy): domain Eukaryota; kingdom Metazoa; phylum Chordata; class Mammalia; order Rodentia; family Muridae; genus Rhynchomys; species Rhynchomys soricoides. The sequence continues at coordinate 2,973,847 of JADRCH010000067.1, read as the reverse complement.
GGACAAAGAAACAAGGGACCAATAAGACACTAATGTCAAAAGGTAGCAAAAATCCCACAAAAACACACATTGAATTTATTTTGTATTGATCAGCTTCTCCTGAACATTTATATTAGTGGTTCAAAATAATGGATTTCAGTGTGATGTTCTCATGCATGTATAATAGCACCTTTAATCGTGGTCATTCATCCTGTGTATTTTCTAGGACACTCTACCCATTTCTCAATCCTCCATCCCTTCATTCTACTTCCATGTCTATTTGTCGTTAACAAGAGTTCATATATGAAAGAAAACACTTTTGAATGTGATTTATTTGACTAAGCATAATGATATCCAATTCCATAAAAGTTCCAATAAATAACGTAATTCCTGTTCTGTGGTTTAATAATACAAAATCGTACACACACATGCACCCAATCACTCACTGAAAGGAACCTATCTTGACTCCATAATGTGCATTGTGTTATGGTAAACTCTGATATGAACTATTTCTTCCTTGTTGACTTTGATGTGTTAGGTATAGTAATTTTTACAAATCTAACCCTCCTCTCATGTACACTTTGGAAATAAGTATTAACTTGTATATTTTGCATAGTTCTCATGTGAATCTGGATCATAAATACATTGATTTATATATCCATTTAATAATATAATTGCTAGCTTTTGTTGTAGTGCTATCTTTAACTTTTGAGGGAGTCCATGCTCTGTCTTTAATATGGCTCTACTAGTTTACAATTCAACAAATTCAAGAGGGTTCCCTTTCTCTACAGTCCCACAAACATATTGTGTGCTTTTAAAAAAATACATAATTGACATTATAACTGTAGTGAGGTGACATTTCATTGTGGTCTCGATAACTGGTGATGCTGGACACCTTTCTCAGTTCTTCATTAGCTGGTTGTATATATTCTTTTGAAAGGAATCTATTTTAAATGATTGCTGATTTTTGTTCTGTTTTGTTTTGTCTTCTTGATACTGAGCTGTTTTAGTTCCTACATATTTTAGTTATTGATATCTTGTGAACTGAATAATCTATATTGACTCTCTCCTCCACTCCAGGATGTCTCTTCACTCTGGTGACTATCTCATTTGTTGAGCAGAAATTTGTTGTCATGTGACTGCATTTATATTTGTTGCCCATGCTCTTAAGGTCATACACAAAACTTCAACACTCAAATCAAAATCATAGATATGTACTTTATTAGCATAGTGCCATAGCATTTGTTATGTGTTTTGTTATCATAGCTGTTCTTCCTCAAGATCTCACGTATTCTAGGCTGGCCTCAGACTTGTGCATTTAAGACTGAACTTGGACTTTAATTTTCTTTATAAGTGAAGAGTGTTCCATAGTGTATGTGTGTTTATTATTCATTTTTAGTTGAAGGATTCTTAGGTTGTGTTCATGTTTATATATAATATTGAGTAGAGCAGTGCTGAACATGGCAGAGCAAGGACCTAAGGAGTAGAATGTAGCGTCCCTTGGCTATGTCCTAAAGACATTGTTGGGACATATAGTAGATTTGATTTGAGCTTTTTAAAGGATTTTCTCCACTTGTTTCCAGAGTGGCTGTTAAGTTTGTACTAAAATCTACAGTGAATGAGGCTCCTCTTCCTTATAACACCTTCTCGAATTTTTTCTTATTTGTCTTGTTGATATTAGTGATTTGGACAGGATTAAAATAAAATCTCCATGATATTTTGATTTGCATTTTCTTGGTTTCTAAGGATAATAAACTTGGACAAACAAACAAACACAAATGAAAAGCTTCTTAGCGACTTTTAGTTATTTTTTTGTTTGTTTGGTTTTTGTTTTGTTTTGTTTTATTTTATTTTTGAGAATTCTCTGTTTAGATTCCAAGAACACTTTTAAGTAGAATATTTATTTGGGATTTTTGTCTTTTTGAGGGGTCATTTATATATTCTGAATATTAATTTCTGTCAGGTGTGTAGCTATTTTTTGGTACAGGCTTCCCGTTCATTGGATTTATTGCTTCTTTAAGTGTGCACAAGATTTTTAGTATTATGAGGTCCTACTAGTTAATTGTTTGCCTTAATTGTTGAATATATGAATCATTGTGGGACCAGAGAGAGGAGAAATAGAGAAGGGAATATCAGGGTAAAATGATCTGAAGGTCTAAAATGGGAGAAAATAAAAGAGACCAGGGTAAAATTTTAACAATAAAGATGTATGAAAACATAAGGAATCATACTCTTAATGATTTACCTAAAAATATCATATATATATAATTCTGTATATAAGTACCTATATATGCTTTAAGTAAATAATTTCCCATCTAGGCTGACTTTGCTGCCCAAGAGTCACAGACTATCATATATAAATATGTAGATATAGATATATAGATATAAAACATATATGATATATACCTGACTACATATGTAAGAAATTATAGATTATTTTTATAAGTACAAAATGAGGCATATGAAATCCACTTTCAAGTTGTTGGTCTGGGGAGTCCAAGACACTCACAGAACATTAGTTCTTTATTTTTACCCTTAGTTTTTCCTCCCAGAAATAAATATTGCTCCCTATTACTAAAACACAATTAACTTCAGACAGGGACCTATAAGACTCAAGCTAGATATGACCTTACAGTCTGCTCTGTGAGGGCTAACTGGCATAGTGTCAGAAGGCACCATGTAAGGTAACTAAGAAGGGGAATAAACAATAGTCCCACCGACAAATGATGCTTATAAATGAGAACAATAAACAGCATGGCACAATAATATTAAAAGAACAATAGTGCCATTCATACCTTGTGGTAACCAACAGCTCTTTAATTGCCCTTAAAGTCTGTTTACCAAGAGAAAAATCATGGCAGTGCTTGTAAATTACCCATGTGTAGTGAAATAATGGATCTTGAAAACAAAATAAAGCACAGCAAAACAGAGCAACAATAACAAATAATAATAATAATAAAAATACAACTGCTACTCTTCTAAACCAGCATAATACCTATCCATTTTCTTAATATTTGTCTTCATACCCAGAGATAAGTGTAGTTTCACTCGTTATCAAGGAAAATTTTCTTTGTAACAGACATAATATTAGAGAAAACCACAAATTATCAAGATGCAGAATTGGGGACTCCAGTCCCAACTAATACATTTGCAACGCAATTCCTCCACATGAGACTCAAAGATAATTGCTGAGAAATAGTAGAAAGATTGTAAGATACAGAAAAACAGAGAATTCTCTGTGAGTGCTTGTCTGCTAGAAATTTCAGAGAAGTGACAAATGAAATCTCACCAGCATGTCTCCCTAAACTTGATGTAAGCATGCATGATACCAATAGAAATGCTAATATGTAAGAGAGAAAGTTAATGATGAGGTCTCAATCTAGAACAGGAACTATAGGCAATGAAGGAATGTTGAGAGCAATAGAAATAGGTTTCCCTGGGAGAGAACACCAGTTGATTATCCAATACCAAATGGTCACCTCAGAAAGCATACTGAACAGATTTTGTGTTTGTATGTGTGTGAGTCTTGTGTTTGTTTGTGGTTTTGTGTGTTTGTGTACATTGGTTTGCGCATGCATTTGTGTATTATATATTATATAATATACACATAAACATTTATATGGAGGTACATGTAGCCATGTAACAATGAATGAATAAAGAATCTATGAATTTGAAAGAAAGGAGGATTATGTGGGAAGGTATTAAAAGAGAAATGGGTAGGGAGAAATCATATAATTATACTATAATATCAAAAACAAAAGAAATAATAAAAAATCTTGTGCAAAAATTAATTTGGCTTTAGTTCAGAGATTTATAGATGGTTCAATAAATGTAATACATGGATCTGAAGATTGTCAGGAGCCATCCAGGAGAGACTGTGGCTAGCAGGTGACTTTCCTGATGGTGGCCCACCAGTTTTCCATGGCTTACAATGGATGAACTCTGAAAGGCAAGTTCCCAAGAGACTTCATCTCCAGATTGCTACTTACAACTGATATTCCTTTTCCTGTCACTATTATGCAGTCTAATGATCCTGAGTATTAGCCCACCCTATTGAGAAGATTTCTTACAGATGACCATAGAGATAAACTTTCATGAATTGATACTGTTTAGATGAATTGGTGACTTTTATAGAATTTCTGATTTTATTCAAATAATTTTGGGAAGAAAATTTTAAGAGATGATTTTAGTTGTTTTATCAAAAATATATAATGAAGTTAGAATCAAGAATGTGCCTGTTCCTCATAAACTAGTAAGTAAAGTCTGCATAATAAGGAATACAATCAGCTTTCAGAATTACACTAAAAATAAATATAGGATTAGGACAATTTTGTGATCAAGGAAAACCATTCATTCTTGGCCAGATTCAAGTATGAAGCCATAATGCACATATCATGTGCACTATGATAAAAGCAAGGCTATGTGTAACTATTGCTTTGAACTCATAATGAGCTTATAGAATGAAATACTGCTTTTAAGTTATATATCAAAATCTTTTTGTAATTCCCCTTTTGTCAATATGTTATCTTTGAGGTAATTTTTAAAAGAACATTTGCTTATGAAGGTATAAAAAGTCAAGAGAAAAGAAAAGTGGTGGCAGTTTAGGGGGCTTTGCATCAACCAAATGTATATATATGTATATGTCTATCTATATGTACATGTATAGGTATAAGTGAATGTATGTAAGCATGGATGAATAGTTGTGGGTTAATTGAAACAGGCCATCAGGCCAGAATTTGTGTGTGAATTTGTTTGTGTCTGTGTTTATTGCCTTTGTAAAAGATTTTCTTTCTTTTCTTCCTGATTCATGAAGAGTTAAGAGTCCAAGACTTTCACCTGGCCAGCAAGAGGCTCCCAGGCAAGAAAGGACTTCTAACAATCATTTACTTAATTCTCTGCTGCTGCCATCAGGAAATAATTATCAAATCTATATCTGTCTGTGTATGTATATGTACACTTAAGAGTTAAAAGAGTTCAGAGTTTCTCGCTACACGTTCTTGCTAGCCCCAGATAATTAAGCTTCATTCCATCATTAGTATCAACCTCATAAATCATTCGTTGCTATCACTGGGCCTCTATCTACTATCAGCATGACCCCAATCGCCAACACTGCCCTGTATCCACTACCATCCAGAGAAAACTGATGCTGTCCAGGCTTCCAGCATAATACAAAAATCTCATGATTCTCTCAATAGATACAGAAAAGTACTTTCACAAAAATTAAACATACCTTCATGACAATAGTCTCAGAGACAGTAGGACTAGTGAGAGTGTCCCTCGATATGATTATGCATATATATTTCCAAACTACAGCTAACATCACACTTAATGGCAAAAAATGAGGCAATCCCATCAAAATCAGAAACAAAACAGGACTTTCTACTATTTCAACTTATTTTCAATATACTGCATGCAACATTAGCTGGAGCGGTAAGACTAGAACAGGAAATGGGAGCTGCATAAAGCTCACATTTATGCTCTCCTGCCTTGGTGTGGGCACCTGAAAGGGATGCAAGACTAAGTACCGCAGGGGGAGGACACAAATGTCCATTTCTGAGTCCCCTGTGAAGCAAACCTGATTGCATAGAGGTTGGTGTCTACCCTTCCTTGAATCATACTCTGTGGGGATACCTACAGAAAATTAACAAAGGCTAACCTCTCCTCCCCAAAAGACACCAATGACATATAAAGTGCTCAGAGGATCAGGTCAATACTTCCCCTCTCTGGTTAATGCCCATTCATCTTCATAGTGTGATCATCCCTAGCTACTCACTGGCCTCAAAAATTGCTAGAATGGAGGAGATGTCGGGAGCCAAACCTATGAAATTACCCTCTGTTCTATGAAGCCTAGCCACTCTTTACCCTAGATGGGATTATGGAATACAAGTAAATCTTGTGCCCTCCCACCCCCTCCAACTCACCTTTAATAATAATAATTAAAAAAAAAAAAAAGGGTGAATTGTGCCCTTCCCCCAGCCTTGAGTGTGACAAATAAACCTGGTTGAAGCCAGTCTGGCCTCTCTGCATTTGCAAATTCCTACAGGAAAGTTGAGGAGTCGACTGCCCTCTGAGCTTACTGAAACAAAGGATTGGGTCTTTGGGCTTTCCCTTTAAAAGGCGTACAGAACAATAAAGTTCAAGCCTTGGTCAGAAAAAAAAAGAAATAGAAAAACAAGAACTCAAATTATCCCCATTTGCAGATGATGTGTTATATATAAAAGACCCCAAAACTCCACTAGAAAACTTATAAAAACTATTAACCCTTTCAGTAACATGACATTATACCAAAGCAACTTACAAAAATTGTTATCTCTTCTGAATATGAATATGTAGAGAGTTAAGCAAGAGATCATGGAAACAATCCCATTCACAAGAATTGTGCCTAATAATGAACTCTTTCAGATAAACCTAACCAAGGATATGAAATATCTCTACAATGTAAACTTTACTAAAATGCTTTAAAAATGATTTTAAAATATGCTATAGAATGGAAGGAAATTACACATTTATAGGCATATTCAATACATGAAAATCACCATCCTACCAAAAGCAATTCAAAAGTTCACAACAATTCCAATCAAAATTAGCATGATCTACTTGGAAATTTATCCTGAAATTTGTTTGTAAGCACAAAAGTCCCTAGACATACAAAGCAATTGTGAAAAAAGAGCAATGATGGAAATATTACTAAGCCATATTTCAAGCTATATGCTAATACTGTCATAAAAAACTTCATGGCATTAGAACAAATGAAAATGACAAAATAGACACACAGATTGATGGAACAAAACAGAAGATGCCAGTATCAATACATGTAATGACAGCCACCTGATAATTGACAAAGATGCCAAAACTACAAGATCTTCAGCAAATGGTGCTAGGGAAACTCTGTGCCCTTATACACAAGGATAAAATTAGACTCATATAAATCACCCTGCACACCTCCAATGTATCAGAGAACTTAGTGTGCAACCTGAAAGGATATCACTGCTAAAACTACTAGAAGCAAACAGCGGTTCTTTGTAAGAAATAAGTGCAAGAAGTGTCTTTCTGAACAGGACTCCACTTGCTCAGGAATTAAGGCCAGTGATTGACAAATGGAATGCCATAAAGCTAAAAACCTATAGAGCAAAGGGAAAAATCAAGTGTAGAGGAAGTCTAACAAATGGGAATCTCTTTCAGCCATACATTCAATAAGGGATTGATATTCAAAATATAGAAAACCAAAAATACAAAACAAAACAAAAACAAATAATCAGTTAAACAGATGACCCTCCCCCATCAATCACTAATTAAGGAATACCAGATCTTCTGAAGGCAGTTTCTCAGCTGAGGTTCCCTCCTTTCAGACAGTTTGTAAGTCAAGTGGATGTAGTACTAGGAAGCACAGGAGTTCATAATCAATGTCTCTGTTTCTTCAGTTGTAGCTCAATACTTTTTCAGATCTTAGTAAAACTTTTAGGGGGAAAGTTGGATAATATCTGCTCTTAAATTTTTTAATGTCAATTATTTCTAGAATTTCTACTTGCAAACTTTTCACAAATATGCTAAAAATCCAAAGACTGATTAAAAACATTGCAATTTTTATTCTTTCAGTTTCATTTCGAATTGTATAACATGATAAAAGACTTACTGTTATCAGTATCAAATGAAGATATAAACGACCTAGTATCATATTACCTATTGATGTACAGTAAAGAGCTACAAAGTTGCTTTAAAGCATGAATGCTTATCATCTCCCCTTTGGGGCTGCAGCTCAGAGAAGATTATGTATGTTCAGTTTGCAGAGGTTTCAATGTTTATAATGAATGTGCTCACTTGGTCTAGTGGGTATCTGTCTGGGCCACCTGGGTGTATTAGTCATAGTTCTCTAGTGTAACAGAACTGATAGAATATATACATATATACTCACACATGTATATATACATACTCATACACATACATACTTATAATCTATTACAATTGTTTCCAAGCAGTAGTCTGGCTAATACAACAATAGCTATCTCCCAAAGGAAATTCAAGAATCCTGTAGTTGTTCTGTCCATGAGGCCAGATATCTCAGCTTGTCTTCATTATACTTTTTAATCCAAAAGTAGTTAAGTTCTAATGCCAGTGAAAGAATATCTCAGAGAGTTAGGGAAAACAGCCAGACAACATACACTTCCTTCTTCATGTACTTTTACCAGGACTTTCACCAGAAGATGTGTCCCAGATAGAAGGTGAGTCTTATGACCTTAACTGGTCTAGATTATGGTTGTGTCTTCCAACCTCAAATAGTGTAATCAAGAAAAATTCCTTACATCTTTGCCCACCTATTTGGGTTTTAGTTGATTCCAGACATAGTCAAGTTGACAACCAAGATAACTTATATTAGTAGGGGACTGTTATCCTTACAATGTTATGGGAATATGGTTAGAATTTTGCTTCTTGCAGACATTATTACTGAAGACTTTAGTTTACTGGGGGCCATTATCTAGATGTTTTCCCCTGTGTGTTTTTCTCTAGAGGAAATAATAGACAAATAGGTATAAAGAAATGTAACAGTTTTGGCAATACCAAACCCTACCTTCTTTAATCATACTTTCTTATACACTTTAAATATGTTGTATCAGCTCATCCCACCCCATCCATCTCATTTACATGCTTCCCGATGACTCGTTATTAAAAAATTGCTAATCTACCATTCCTTAACTGTCACTTGCAGATTCTATGCTCAATATACTATGCAAATTTATCAGAAACATTTATAATTTCACATATGTTCATTTTGATTACTGTTGGTAAGTTAATTATTCAAGTAAAACTTCAATTTGATCAGGCTAAAAGAATACATAACTGTTGTTCAATATCCTGTCCCTTGTCATCCAGCATAGTTTATAAAACGAATAAGAAACAGTGAGAATGTGTGAGAAGGAAAAAAACCACAGAATGATTTTTCTAGTGCCAGGAGTCATAGGTGTGTTATATGCATTTTAATCTTCTGAGCCTTAAATCTTTCATCTGTAAAAGGTCACTAATAAGACAAATAATTAGAATTTCCATGCAATTTCTGATTTAATAATGACTCTAATGATCAATTTTTACAGCATGAAATTTTCTAACACCTGCCCTTTTCAACTTCTGACCAATGATATTGATATATTAACCTTTGCCAACAGGCATTGTCAGAGGACAGGAGAAATAATGTAAGAAAGTGAAAATCAGCACTTACAAATACATGAATTTAAAGGAACACTCTTGGTGCTCTTTGGCATCTCTAGAATTAGATAACCCAACCTAAATATTTTCCTGTTCTATAGGCAAATCAAGCATTACCCAAACTAAGAATACAGTATACATGTATCTTTCCTTTCAAAATGTTGGCAGTCTGCCATACTCTTCACTTGCCCAAATAACACCTTTGTAGACAAAGAGTTTGTTAAATTACATGGAAATATAGTCCTGTACCAATGGTGTTATAACACAGTTATGAAGATTTTTAAAAAGAGACATTCTATGGCACAGAGAATTAAAGAATTATGTAGAAGAGTTCTGCACCACAAAAGGTGCAGATAACACAGGTGGACTTTTTTCTTCTTTACTGGATATTGACTTTACTTAGGAATTGCTGATATGTCCTTATACCGAGCAATATTGAGTCTGATGTAAGAACTGTATCTTAGGTACACAATAAATAAATTTTGCTTTTATTTTGTATCAGTTCTTTAGCAGTGTTAGAAAAAGACAAACTCTGTATGAAATACCCAGGAGCAAAATGCCACTCTACCCTTTACAGAAAGGATAAGTCAAGCTCATGCTTATTGAAATTGTTGTTACTGGTTGTCACTATAGCAGCAGTGCAGGGTCCCCAGGGGTGACTAATGATTCTTCTATAGCCTTTTCCAGCTCATTCATTTATAACAGCTTAGGACAGATGGGAAAAATTGGTTGACAATAGAGGCATGAATAGATTCTAGAATTGTTTGCTTAGACTGTAATCAACATGTTCTCTGTGAGCAGTTATAGAAAAAAATCTTATTCCTACTGTTCACAGTATAGTATCTTAATTGAGACTGTGATTATGCAATTTGTGTTCTTCTTTGTTAAATGTGCCAGATGTACCCAAATCTCTCCAATGAACAATGTAGGCAGGAGAACAGGTGCTTGCACAAGGAATGCAGCTTCTGCTTCATTTTTAGTAGTACTCTGGGGTTAAAAATAATCTTTGGATGGAGACTGCAAATGATGCCTGCAGGAATACAATTCCGAGAGGTCTTGAAGGGATGTATGGAATACTTCTGACTGAAGGGCATCGGGGCTAGAAGCATGGTTGATTTCCTATACCATTCAGCTGGTATACCACAGCAATACCTAGCCTCAGAGTGAAACAGGCTGACTTTGCTGTTGGAATGATATGCTTCTGGAAGTTCACATGTGTGTTAAAATAGCAAATATAAATGGCAACCATCTGGTCACATTTGCATCTTACCCAATTATGTTTTCCTTCACTTACTAATCACAATACTCAGAAGAAGTGATAGGTTTAATAGAGTAGGAGTCAAGGACTTTTGATATGGGACTTACTCAGTATTACATGCCCAATATAAGGCAGAGTGGGATACATCTTTAAATGAATTAAATAGTTTCTAAATCAACCATTATTGTCTATATTTTAATTGATTAAAGTTATTTATTTGCTTTATTACATCATGATTGCAGTTTCTCCTCCCACCCGCCACCTAGTCCCTCCCACTCCCCTTCTGCTCATCCACTCCTCTGCCACTTCTCCTCAGAAAAAGGGAGATTCCCTTTAGATATCAACCAGCCTTAGCATAAAAAAATTCAGTAAGACTAAGTGAAGACTAGACAAGGTAGCCCAGTTAAGGAAAAAAGGGTCCAAAAAGAGACAATACAGTCAGAGTCAGCTCCTGCTCCCTCTATTGAAGTGTAACATGAAGTCTTAGCTGCACAACTGTTACATATGTACAGATGGAATGGGTCTATTACATGCATGCTCACTGGTTAGCAATCTAGTCTCTATGAGCTCCTATGGGTTCAGGTTAGTTCATTATGTAGGTTTTCTTCTAGTGTCCTTGACCTCTCTGCATGCTTCAATCCGTCCATCACCTCTTTCACAGGATTCCCCAAGATCCACTTAATGTTTGGCTATGGTTCTCTGCATCAGTTTCCATCAGTTGGTGATTGAAGCTTCTCTGATAACAATTATGCTAGGATCCAGTCTGCAAGTATAGCAGAATATCATTAACAGTGTCAGGGGGGTCTGCTTCTCATGGTGTAGGTCTCAACCTGAACCAGTCATTGGTAGGTTCTTCCCTCAAATTCTGTTCTATCTTTTACACCTACACATTTTGGTAGCAGGAAAAATTGTTGGTCTAAGGTTTTGTAGGTGGGTTTGTTTTCCATTCACTTCATTGGAAGCCTTGACTGCTGTCTTAGTTAGGGGTTTCCAGTGTGAGCAGACACCATGACCAAGGCAACTCTTATAAGGACAGCATTTAATTGTGTCTGGCTTATAGGTTCAGAGGTTCAGTCTATTATCATCAAGATAGGAATATGGCAGCATTCAGGCAGGCATGGTGGAGGAGGAGCTGAGAGTTCTACATCTTTAGCAGAAGTCTGTTAGCAGAATTCTGCCTCCCAGTGGCTAGGATCAGTGTCTCAAAGACCAAACACACAATGACACACCTACTCTCACAAGGCTACATCTCCTAATCATCCATTCCCTGAGACAAGCAAATACAAACCATCACATTCTACTCTTTGCTCCCCATAAGCTTATTCAAACCCATGAGTCTAGGGGGAGCATACCTACCCATAACATAATAAAAAATGCATTTAGTCCAACTTCCAAAGTCCCCACAGTCTGTAGCAATCTCAACAACGTTAAAAGTCCAAAGTTCAAAGCCTCTTCTGAGATTCATCAGAATCTCTTAACTGTAATCTCCAAAGTAGGAAACTAGATGGGCCAACTCAAAACTCTGCATCTCCATGTCTGACAGCAGATCTATCTTCAGATCTCTAACTCCTTTTTCATCTTTGTTGACTCCAACAAAGTTCGTTCTCTTAGGCTGGTTTCCCTCTTTGTTAGCAGTTTTCCTCAACAAATGTCCCACAGCTCTGGCATTTCAAACATCTTAGGGTCTCCAAGGCAACTTCAATGCTACAGCTTCTTGTTTCAATGTCGGGGATCCACACATGATTTTGTGGGCTTCTCCAAAAAGCTGGTGTCTCTTCTACAGCTCTGCTCTCTGTAGCACTCTAAGCTCAGGTTAATCCATTCAACTGCTGCTGCTGTTCTTGGTGGTTATCCCATGGTACTGGCATCTCCAATACACTGGAGTCTTCCACTACAACTAGGTTTCACCAATAGCCTCTCATAGGCTCTCTACATGGTTATAAGCCTCAACTCCTTTGCACAACCCCTTCAGTCCTGGGCTGTTAACTACAACTGCAGCTGCACCTTCACAAATGGCCTTCCATGGCCTCTCATGCCTCTCATCAGCTCCGTGATGCCTTCAGGTCTTCAAAACCAGTACTACCTGGCTGACCCTTACAGATTACCAAGTCCAGCTGCAGCACAAGGTACAACTTTGGCTATCTATGGAACACAGCTCCTTTGTGCTCTCAGAATCCAGAAGATTTCACCTCAGTGATGCTGGCGTCTTCTTAAACACTTCTAATTTTTAAGCTCCAGCTAACCACCATCAATTGTCCCAGTAGCCCCTTCTATTCTTGACTCTAAAGCCAAAACCAAATGGCTGAAACTGCTAAGTGTTGCTACTTGCTAGGGCTCGACCATAGCTCCCCCTTGTTCTATTACATTATTGCCAGCTTTCTGTTTTCCAACTCTTTCACTGCCTAAACTTGGCTGTCCTGGAACTTGCTCTGTAGATTGACCTAAACTCAGATATCTACATCACTCTGTATCCTGAATGATGAGATTAATATTGTGTACCACCATGCCTGAACTTAAGATTTTCTTCACCGATAATCTGCTCTGTCATAGGCTGATCTTAAACTCAGAGATCTGCTTACCTTTGCCTTCAGGGATCAAAGGCTTGTACTACCATGCCTAGTCCTAAATTTAGTTAGGAGGGATCTTTCCCCAAGATCAACAGTCCCTTAATTCAATTTAATGTCTTTGAACACATGATTAGCTGTTTCACTTCCTGGTACCACTTTACATTTTTTTCTTTCTAAGCTTGATATGATTGTTCAAAATTCTCTTCATGAGACTTAACCAGAGAACAAAGTCTATGCTGGGCATTTCTGAGACTTTCTTTGTCAATGCAATTAATATGAATCTCTTTACCTTAGCTTTAGGTACACTCTTCAGACAAGAGTAAAAAGCAGTCACGTTCTTCACCAAAATATCACAAAAACAGTCTCTTGGCAGCATATTAAAATTCTCTTCTGAAATCTCTAGAGCCACACCTGAACAGTACAAATCACTCTTAGCATCAAAGTCTTTATATTCCTACTGAGACAGACCAATAAGCCCCACTTAAAGGATTTCACTGCTTTCCAAAGTCCCCAAATCCACATTCATCCAAACAATAACATGGGCAGGCCTATCACAGCAACACTTCACTCCTGGTACCAACTTCTATCTTAGTTAAGGTTTTACTGCTGTGAACAGGCACCATGGTCAAGGCAACTCTTTTCAGGATAACATTTAAGTGTTGCTAGCTTATAGGTTTAGAGGTTCAGTTCATTGTCATCAAGGTAGTAACACAGCAGCATTCAGGCAAGCATGGTGCAGGAGGAGCTGAGAGTTCTATATCTTCATTAGAAGACTGCTAACAGAATACTGCCTTCCAGACAGCTAGTATGAAAGTCTCATGCCCATGCCAACAGTGGTACGCATACTCCAACAAGGCTACACCTCTTAATAATGCCACTCCTTGGGCCAGGCATCTACGAATCATCACATCTGTTGATAAGAAATGACCAGTTCAAGCTTGATATCCCCCATTGCTAGGAGTCATGGTTAAGGTCATCAGAATCTAGGGAATTTCCATTTTCCTATGTTTTTATTTCATCCTAGAGATATGATTTTTCTCTCCCAGTACTTTCTGTACCTACCTGTGCTGCTTCCCACATTTCATTCCTCCTGTTTCCTTCCCCAACTAGTCCCTTAGCTTCATTCATCCCTGATATCTAATCTATTTCCCCTTCTCAGTGAGATTCAAATATCTCCTTTTGGCCTTCATATTTCTTTGCTTCTTTGAGTCTGTGGTTTGTAGTGTGATTATCCTGTGCTTTATAAGTGAGTACATACTATGTTTGTCTTTTTGGGTCTGGGTAACCTCACTTAGGTTGACTTTTTCTAATTCCATCCATTTGCCTGCAAATTTCATATTGTCCTTGCTTTTAATAGTTGAGTAACACTCCAGTATGTAAATGTACTACATTTTCTTGATGCATTCTTCAATTGTTTCTAGTTTCTGAACATTATTAATAAAGCTGCTATGAATATAATTGAACAAAGTGGACAACAGCAGTAATACACATGCCTCTTTGGAACAGAGCTTCATATGCTGCTGTATTCCTTCTTCTACTTTTCCAAGCATGTCTTCCCACTCAATTTGTTTTCCACATAACATTCAACTCTAGAAACATTTTCACTGTCACAACTAGAAGTGTGGTTACCAATGTCCTAGTAATCTATAAATTCAACTCAATTGTAAGTAAATATATATAATCACAGAAAGATTTTTAAATACCAGACAGGATGTATTTAATTGTACATCAACTTAAACAAACATAAATTAATTACTAATATCACAGTTGGACAAAGATTTAAGAAGAGAAACAAGTTGTTCATATTCAGACAGTAACTAAACTATCATGATTGCCTTCCCATAGTGATTGTCAGAAGCTATTTAGTGTAAAATACACCTCTACTTCACAGATATGACAATACGATATAGGCCATAAAATGAGGAAATGGTAATATTAAGTATCGTACTGAATGAGTTATGCAGTAAACATAATTTGTGAAAAACATCGTGGATATGTTTTGCTTGGTCAGCCAATCAAGCACTGGAATCTTCCAGCTCATATAAATTGTTGATTCAGGAGAATAGCTCCCAATCATACCTCAAATATATCAATCCGTATTTATTTCAGTGGATTCAATTTTATCTGTGACTTTAAATTATCACACTATTTTGTCAATGCATAGATAATTTTTAAGTATGTCCTGTTCTTTGAGGAATAATTACCATATTTTATAGCATCATTTAGATGTTCAATTTTATATAGAGAAACTTTTAATTTTCTTTTTGTAGAATATTAACAAATATGAATTTTGATGTTAAATAGGAAGTGTCCTCTAAACCTGTCATTTGAGATATTCTATGTGTTGCTGTTTCTTATGCTATGTTCTGTGACTTATTTAATTATTTAAAGTTTTGATTTCATTCTTTGGTGAGGCAAAATCAACAGGAATCCACAGGGACATTTAGATATTTAATGAGTAAACTGCTATGTTTACTACAAAAATCTATTCCCAAAAAGAACAGTTTGTCCCTTCTGCCCACACTTCTGGAGCATACTCTGGATGAATATATGGATGACTGTTTTATTTCAAAGTGCTTGGAGTTGGCCTTCTAAATTCTTTTCCTTAAGCTGTAATGAACAGACGGTAGAGGAACACCTCTTCAGTTACACAGGTAGCCATTATACTATGTAAAATATTCACTGTGACTGGAATTTGGAGCCACACAAAATAACTAATGTTGAATTTTAAATGTGCTGCTCAGTGCTCCATTGCTGTGAAGACACACTATGGTAAATAGCAACTCTTATAAAAGAAAGCCTTCAAGTGAGGCTGGCTTACAGAGGTTCAGTCCAGTATCAACATGGCAGGAAGCATGATGGTACTTAGGCAGGAATGGTTTTGCAGAATTATTTGCGAGTTCTATATCTGTATCTGCAGGCCACACCACAGCAAGAGAAAGAGATTCAGGGCCATGCTTGAGCCTCTGAAAAGTATGAGACCATCTCCAGTGATACACTTTCTTCAACAAGGCCACACCTCCTAATCCTTCAAGAAGTGCCAATCCCTGATTACTAAAAATTCAATCATATGAGCATATGGGTTCCATTCTTATTCAAACTACTGCAATAAGGGACCAGTTAAATAAATAAATAATTGTTACTATTATTATATTTAAATATCTTATTTACTTTAATTAATTAATTTATGTACATCCAAAATGCTGCCTTCCTTCTGATCCCTACTTAGAGGGTTCCACCCCACCTCATCCTTCCCCTTAACCTCTAAGAGAGTACTCACCCAGTATCCCCTGACCCTGTTTCATCAAGTCTTTGCAGGATTAGGCACATCCTCTTCCAACAAGACAAAAAGTATCCCTGTGCTACTTATGTGTTTGGGACCTCGGACCAGCCCACATATGCTCTTTTGTTGAGAGAATTTACCCAGCAACTGACTGCAACAGATACAGATACCCACAGCCAAACATTGGATGGAGGTCGTGACCCATATAGAAGAGTTAGGGGCATGCATGGGTGCGGAAGCACCCTCATAGAGGCAGGTGGAGGGAGGATGAAATAGAAGGTTTCTGAAGGGGAGACCTGGAAAGAGGAACACATTTGAAATGTAAATAAAGAAAATATCCAAAACAAAACAAAACAAAAACTCAAAGTAAACAACAACAGCAGCAACAGCAACAACAAAAATAAAACAGAAAAAGAAACAAACAGAAGAAGAGGAAGAGGAAGAGAAGGAAGAAGAAGAAGAAGAGGAAGAAGAGGAGGAAGAAGAAGAAAGAGTTAGAGTAAGGATTGAAGACTCTGAAGGTACTGTCAACCCCACAGGAAGACCAATAGTGTCAACTAACCTGGACCCCTGGGAGCTCTCAAATACGGAGCTGCTGACCAAAAAGTTTAAATAAATTATTATGATTAATATGTAAAACAAATTGCTGTATCAGTATTAAAAATCACAGCTAGAAGAAGTTGAGAATACTAAGTTGTAAAAACTGTATCTAGATTTCAACAGTCCACACTATATACATATGCTGAAATGCAATGTTCTGTATTCTTACAGGAGATTTTGCTTGACTTGGAAAAGTGTTGATGATTTTAAAAAAAGAGCATGTTTCAAATAAGTGTATATTCATTTCAAATAATACTAAAACATAAAATAAATTTAAGAAATTTAAATATAACTTATAATATGTCACAATTAATCTTACAGTAATGCTTACAAACATTTTCTATAATATATAAATACATAGGTATGACGGCATCAAATAGAAATTTGGTTGGAAAAGCTACTGTACATATTTTGAGACAATGAACTAACTTTTGACTATGAATATGAGCTAGAATTATATAAATTGGAAACTTAGATTTGGTGTAGCCACAAATGCAATGTAAAATCTATTATAGACACTATACTAAAATTGCTGCAATAGAAGCAAATGATTAATTAAACATATAATCACTTTGTTATAGCTGGCACAATCAATAAGTTATTATAGATCTGCCCTGTGACATCTTGAGCATTCAGCAGCCTGGGTCCTTTACATATACAAAATGCAGGATACATTCAGAGTGGATTAAGTGAGAAGTTTGGAAATTGAACAACCAGTATTCCAAGCAAACTCCTCATATAATATATAGCCTTAAGTACTGTAAGATAGAATAATCATTAGTAGGAATTAAAATATCCTTTACTATGAACATTATTATTTCAATTGAGGAAAAGAAAGTGCAAATGTTTATTCAGAAAGCTTCTGAGGGTAATTGCTCAAAGAAAATAACAAAATAAAATATTGTTTTCTACGTATACTAAAGTTATAAGATATAAAAATAATTTATTCACTTAAACGTTCATATATACTTCTTTACCCCTTTCATATGTAAATAAATAGGTAATATAACATAATTTTGTACAGCTCTGGTTGATTGCATGGTTCTGAAAATGTGTGTGCCTAGGGAGGTAGGGGGATCATAGCTCCTTTTCTCATGTATTTTAAGCAGCAAAGGAAAGATACTGTTATTTTCAGTCATGTTTTATGAATTTAACTTTAATTAGTTGTAATCACACAAGTATACATGTATTTGTATTTATTAATATTTTTATATTCTCACATAACTTAAATTGTAAATTATATTTTGCAAATATAATTATATTATAGTTTGATTAAAACACTAATAATTTAAACATTCTATACTCAAGAAAAATAATTTCCTCTTCCTCTACTCCATTTATGGTGAAAAATAGATTCACATGCTTAACATTCCAAGGATTAACATGGAATTAGTGCCTTTTGTCTTCTTGTCATCTGGAAAACAAGAAACCCAAACTCTCCCACTTACTAAGTACCTACCTGAGGTGATTATGATCTCAGTCTAAACCTGTTTTAATTTTTAAGCCATATTTGTTCAAACTATATGAATTGATGCACCTATACAACACTTTTAGAAATGATGGAGAGCAAGTTACTAATAAAATATATCAACCAGGGCTAAGATGCTACTCCAAGATCCAGACCTCTAGACGTAGATTTTAAAACCTATTTTTAATAAGGGTTCTTAAATACTTTGACCCCCCCCCCTCCTTCTAGCCTATCATCCAAAGATAGGGAAGAAAAGATAGTAAATAGGACAAGGAGTTGTGGATATGTTTAGAATTAGTTCCTTGGGGTGTTTATCAGGATACCCGCAGCCCAGTTCAGTAGTGTCAAGATAGCAAACATACATCAGCTGATGTAGTATGACCTATCAGAAACTGCTAGGCCTCCTCCTAATCAGCAAGAGGCATTAGGAGTGCCCAGGACGAACCTGATGAACAGAAGAGGTTCTCTACTCTGCCTCTCTCAAGGAAGCAAATATTAGTAAAGTCAAGACATGAGTTCAGCTAAGTGCTGCAATGCTCACTATGCAAATGCCTTGTCACAGTTCATTAAGTCCTATTTAAACATGTATCCATCCACAGGTCTTGCCTCAGCAAAACACCTTGTGTTGGCTTCACCATGGGAATCTGCAATACACGACCTAACCAGAAACTTCCACTTCACAGACTAACAAAAATACTAGGCATAAAAATCTACTTTAGAGTTGTTGCTCAGGGATATCCAAGAAACTCCCAAAACATTATAAGCTAATAGTGTTGTCCTTGATTGCTTCACAGACATTGAAGGTAAATCCCTGTTCTGGAAGACACCATGGATCCAACCAGAAAGTCACCTCCCTGGAAACTGGGATTAAATTTAACTAGCATTAAAATTTCTAAGGAAGAGACATATCTAATAGTCCTACCTGGCTGTAATGACTGTGATATCCAACAACCAGCATGGGTGGAATATTAGTGTAGATATCATAATAGTTATAAACAGCTCCTTAATAGCACTGAATGTAGGCAACAAAAGAAAAATCTTGCCTTATACTATAAACCTAGCCCACTGTGGCCAGAAAGTTTATGGATTTGGAGGAGAACCAACAACTAAAAGTTTACTAAACTAGCATAATTTCTAACTGCATTTTGAATCCTCAGGTTAATACAGCTATCACCCCTCATCAAGAAACTTACCTTTGCAACATAAGAAAACCATTACAGAAAACCACAACCAATGAAAATTCAGATAATGACTGATTTGAACCAGACACAGCAACAACTGATACGCATATTCCAACCTGCAGAGAAGTTTCTTAAACAGGAATGAAAACAACTCAAAATAGCTCCAGAAAGCTCCTGAAACTGATCATATTATGTAGCCCCTCCCCCCAAACACACCAGAATAAGCAATATGGCTGAGAATCTTCATATAAGCAAGCTGCAAAGGAGACTTAGACAAGCCAAGCTGCAAAGATTCTGAGAGCAGACCAGACTTCTGCCTGGAAGAAGCAGATATCAATTGAGCTTCCTGGAAAAGGTTTAGACAAACTGAGTAACGTAGGAAGGACACTCTAACATGCTGGGCTACCTGCCTACTATACAGTGTGCACCAGGTTCACAGTTTTGTGAGCTGTCAGCCCTGCTAGTTGGACTCTGATGATCCAGCTGTTTTTGAGTAATTTCCTTTCCTATAATTAACTTCTCACTCATATTTCTGTAGGTAACTCAAAACATTCTTTGGTACACCAAGTGGTCTCTGCACTTTGATCTGTTGTGGGCTCACAATCTGGGGTTAGTAGATATACGTATACCATCTCCCCAGGAAAAGATTTGTCACATAACAACACTCTATACAACTCTTGAACCTAAAGCTTAGGAAACATCATGGAAGAAGGATAAATAAAATGATTGTAATTGACAGAGGACCAGGAAATTTGTAGTCTGCTGTTACACTGTGTCTCACACAAATTTTAAGGAAGCTACACCCATGAAGTTTCAACAGCATTGTCACCCAAGGAAGACCTAAATAAGGACAATACCAACAGTCATGCTAACATGCAATGGTGGAATCTCACTTGTCCCCAACTCCCAAAAACTATGGATAATTTAGGAATGTTCAGAGTAGGAGACATTGTCTTCTCTCCAGGAAAAAGCCCTCTAATTGGTTATCCAAGACCTGAAATCATCTCTATACAAGTAATATTTATGGACTAAGCAGATTGTACTTATGTATTTAAGAAGATCTCTTTCTCTTTCTCTTTCTCTCTCTTTCTCTCTCACTTTCTGTGTGTGTGTGTGTGTGTGTGTATACATAAATTTGAGAGGCAGCAAGGGGATGTATGTCAGGAGTTAGAGGGAAGAAAACAAAAGATAAATGATATAATTATATTTTAATTTCAAAGAATGAAAAATATGAAATGCTTACCTATAAAGTATTATTACTTGCTTTTTAATAAGTATACAAACCTCTGGTTCCCCTTTAACTCAGTTTTTATCTCATTCTTAAATCCTTGTAGAATTTCTGAAAACTGCATTGGAAGACTTGCCAGAAAACCTGGCAAGATTTATAAATTTTCCTTGAAAAGTATTAATTCATAAAGACATAATCAGCAGCAATTTCCTCTCCCTTGACTTAATCTATTTATCTCATTTTTAATAAGGTGTGTTCCTGTGCTACTTTCTTGGTATTTAGAATATGTAGACATGTAGACGGTTATCTCCATAGATAGTTAGGTAGTGTGACCTCTTCTCTTCTCCTTTCTCTGCCCTCCCTTCCCCTTCCCTCCCTGCCTCTCCCCTCCCCTCTTTCCCTTCCCTCCCTACACTTCCTTTCACTTCTCTTCCCTTTCCTTTCCTTCCCTCCCATCTTCTCCCCTCTTCATTTCCATCTCTTCTGCTTTTCTCTCCTTCACATATGTGTGTGTGTGTGTGTGTGTGTGTTACTTAAGTATGATTGTGTATATATGGATTGATTTTTCTTATTCCTACATGGATGTTACTGTCTGAAACCTACTAATGCAATATTTTCAGTAATCATTATAGTTAATAATACAGAAAAAGTAGAAATTCAAATTTCTAGTAGTCATAACAACTTTTGGGGGGTGTGTCATACATTTTTTTTTCTATTCCTTTTCTTATTTTCTTGTTTGGGTACCTTGGAGGCCCTTTGCTGAACCAATCATGATCTGGCTCTATGTAAATTTGAATAATGGTATACTTTGTTTACATTAAGTACCACTTAAATTATAGCTTGAGAAGCATTTCCTGGATGCTTATAAGAAGTGTAAAAAAGGAGGAAGAATTTCTCAAAGAAAATTCATATTTATGCTAGA
Organism: Rhynchomys soricoides; assembly: GCA_019843965.1. Taxonomy (NCBI): domain Eukaryota; kingdom Metazoa; phylum Chordata; class Mammalia; order Rodentia; family Muridae; genus Rhynchomys; species Rhynchomys soricoides. The sequence goes on along the minus strand of JADRCH010000067.1, from coordinate 2,952,163 downwards.
GGACAAATTGAATGTTAAACATACAATAGAAACTAATATTTATAACCACATGCATTACATAGTATTATTATATAGGTTGCTGTGTTAGGCATTTTCCAAACAATATTTAGAATTCATATCCATCTGTAACATATTGTAATGTGGTACTTTCGGCTCCAACAGATGAGATTGTGTACACAAAATTCTTATTAGCAGTGATCAAATGAAGTAATATTATATAATTAAGTCTTAATGTATACAGTAGAGAAAAGCAGAGAAAGAGAAGGATATAGAATATGGAAACAATGACAAAAGGAAGTGATCATTTTAGCCTGGAAAAGAAAAGTTTTGAGCGAAGACTCGCACTATGTTGAGAGGACAACTCAGCATACTTATAAAGCTTTGGGTTGGGAGTGATCTTTATACTTCTGAAGAGAAGCAAAGATAAAAATAAGTAAAACATGGCTCCAATGATGAATTAACAGAAATAGACAAGAGATATTTGATAATGAATATCAGGCAATGTAAGGAGATGTCCAACGATTATGATGAAAAATATCACTAAAAGCTTTTGAGTTAGGAAATGACGTTTGATTTGTTCATTAAAGGTAATATCCAAGGTATGTGCAGTAGTAAATAAATTTTCAATAGAAAAATTTAGATAATAGGAATTAGGTAGAATGTAACTGTAGTAGTAAGTCAAAGACAGAACCAGTAAAAGACAGGAATTTACTATGAAGATGAAAACAGAGGGAGTTGCTAATAGCTTGTGTGTGTGTGTGTGTGTGTGTGTGTGTGTTGAAAATATACTTCTAAGATTTTGTTATGAGAAATTAGTAGATATTTGTTTTTATCAAGGAAATTGACAGCATTGGCAATGAAGCAGAAAATTCAAGTTTGGTCTTGTTATGTTTCAAATGCCCAATAGAGATTACAGTGTCACTACTGGAGAAACAACAGGACAAACTACTTTGGAAAGCTTTGGGTCAGAATGTAAGCTCAGGAAACAAGTGGGTTGGTTTTTCAAGTCTCAGTATTAAGAAGATCCTCACCCAGGTTTTATATCACTGTCAGTATTATAGTCAGGAAATCATGCAGACACCAGTTCTTCTACCCTGTAATTTCACCAGTGGATACATGGCCTCTATTACCTCTACAGTAAAAAAAAAAAAAAAAAAAAAAAAAGCCAAGCTGGATAGGATTATAGCTACTCTTCTCCCTTTATGTCCATGGCTAATGCATTTCCCTATCTCCAATGCTTTATTGATCAGATCCAGTCAGAAGCTCCCACCTAACAAGAAGGTTCTCAAAGTGTCAAGATATTGTAGTGCCTGATGAGTCCTGTTGGTTCTTATGTAATATTTCATTTCTAAGTAGAAAAATAAGTCTATAGAGTAGTGGTTCTCAGCCTTCCTAATGCTGTGACACTTTAATAAAGTTCATCATGTTTTGGAGAACCCAACCATAAAATTATTCTCATCGTTACTTTACATTTGTAATTATGCTGCTGTTATGAAATATAATGTAAATATTTTTTGGAGATAGACGTTTCCCACAGGTTGAGAACCTCTGCCCTAAGTAGGACAATGCCTTTTCAAATTATTGCCATAAGCCATAGTAATATGCTTTTCCAAAGTTAATTTAGCATAATAATTTGAGACTATGCCAGTTTCAGTGCTAATGCCAAGGGGGGCTTTGAAGAGGCAGGAAGGTAAAGCTGGAGATTTTTGTTAATAATCTCTTGTTTTTCATTCTTTATCCAATCCAATATGAGCATTTAGTACTTTCTCCAATATATTCTAAAATGATATCCAAATAAATCTTCAAATATAACTTTTAGGTAGAAAACCACTAATGAAATCTTTTCAGGAAAATAGATCCTGAAGACAGTAGTGCTCAGACATAATGTGCTGAAAAAAATGAGAACTGTGGACATCAAATAAGTCATTTTAGTTAACTTCATCTAACACAGCAAAATGAACCCTGAACACTAATACTCCTACTGAATAAAAGTGTGAGAGGTTTCACTTTCTAGACTTGAGGGCATCTCTTTATAATCTTGAAGACTCTGTTTATGCCGTTGTAATCGTCATAACTTTTACTACAATAAGCCATTTTTATCATTTTTTCAGCATATGCCATATTTTGAATGTCATTATTTTAAGATTACATTGCAGATTGGAAGTTCTGGCTAAAAAGGTTTTTAAAATAGATATCTGTTTCTTTAAAACAGTCAAAACAAAACAATGATGTTTTCTGTCTAGAGACCAGTTTATATAATTGATATATCTGTTAGAAGGAATAGATTTTGCTGTTGGAGCGCCATTGGAATAATACTTGGGCATTTATCTGCTAAATAACCAAGATTCTCGAGAAGCAGAGCATGTAGTGCTAGTGGGTATTGGGATTTGGGGTGCAGTTGCATTTGAAAACTGTGACCTGATGATGGGTGTTGTCATATACACTGGATGTCTAAGCAAATATTGTTTCCTTTACAGGGGATGATGAGCTTTGTTGCATTGTAGGAATATAATAGCTTAAATAGTAAAGTTTTTACTATCAGAATCTAATAGTTAATGGCCTTAATTATTGAGATATATACAAAATAATGTAAGAAATAATCACTATCGTGACACAATTATTCAATCATTTTAGTCAAATAATGAACAAATCATATGACTCTTTTATTGTTCCTATAGAAATACAAGTTAAAGCTATTAGTATTTTTGTTTCTAAAAGAAAATACCTTTGCATGATCACCAGTGAAATAGTTATTTTAATCCAAATGGTCTGCTGTCATCTGAAATAAAGTTATACAATTTAAACAAATAGATATGAATATATTCCTGTCCATTGTTTATGTTAGGTTTTAAATATTTACTTACTTACTAATTTTTCCAAGGCTCTTAAGTGATGTTTGATAAGCCCATAAGATAGAATAAAATCAATAAATAATGAACACAGTCTATAGTAAGCTTAGAAAGAAAAAAAATTGAGCATATGTATAGTCTATTATGAACATCATATTTATGTAAATTTCCCATAAAGTCTACTGATAGAGAATAAATGACTCTTATGGGAAAATATGAGCATTAACAAAGCAATGAAGTTTTCATTAAATACAAAAATCTCATTAAATAGTTGGGTTAAGCTTTGCGAATTAGATACCAGGTTAAAACCAGTTTATATTTAGCTGATGATTTTTTTCAATCCAAGTATGACAAGTACTTTGCAGCAAATATTTACATTTCAAAAGTCATAAGCAGTAAAAGAACTGATTTTCTTATATCTATTTAATATACTAATTGGATGGTGGTGAGAAAGCCCTAGCTTAGTGGCAACTGTACATGCAAATGAGTTTTATGAAATTATAAAGAAAGCAGACAGCAAGTAAACAGACTAAAATTGAGCAAAAATAGCACAACTGATTTGTGTATTTCTAAAACCTTCCAGGTGTTGTCAAAGTGGATTACGGCGATGTGTCAGTCAGAAAAACACTACGGGAAAATATGAAGTGTAAGCCTTTTTCTTGGTACCTAGAAAACATCTATCCGGACTCCCAGATCCCAAGACGCTATTACTCACTTGGTGAGGTATGAATTTTTTATTTTCCTTAAGTTATAAATATATTTTGCAAATGGAGCAATTTCTACGGAGTTCAATATTTTTGTGTTATGAATAAAATACTATAAGGGTTTTAAATGGATCTATTTTAAATGATTTCTCATTTTTTTCAAGGACTGTGAAGGTCTTCAATGTGGGAAACCGTAAAGTATGGGGAAGTTTAGGAGTGTACAAACAGTATTTTATTGTTTCTTTACCAACAGACAACAGTTTTTTGGCTATATTAATTCATTATCTTAACTTTTTGGTCTGTGAGCTCCAAATAGTTTTTACTTCTGAATATCATAACTATTAATACTCTCTGGATTGAAAGCAAAATTGAGTCCTAAAGTATAGCAAACTACTTAAGTTACATAGCCACAAATTTTGTTACAGTCATGTATTTTTGAACAATAAAATATATTTCCAAACTAAATCTGAGAGTCAAAAGTTTGTCATTAGTTATACTTTATAGATTACTTTAAATCTCTGGATCAGTAGAGATGGATGGATTCTCTCAACTGCCCCAAAAGTCAATCATTAAAACACAATAAGTGTCAAAGCCTTTAAAATTTTTGCTCATAAAAGAAAGAGTAAATTACATAAGTTGAATCTTAGTCTATAAAATTGACTTGACATTCTTACATCTGTACCATTCATTTCACTTAAATTTACAAGAACAGATTCATGATTATACATATAAACATATAATAAACAATTGCTCAAAATATGAATTATTTCCTTTATAATACATGCTTCCAATTGGTAGCTTCTCACTTACTATTGAACAAGTGTTTGGTTAAAATGTAATTTAATATTATTATAAAAAGTATTTGATCACAATAATATAATTAATTTAGGAAATAATATTTAATAAATATGAGTTTACATTTTAATGATCATTTTAGATCATAATAGTAAAATATAGAAGAGCTAATCAGGTTCAATTTAGTATATTTGATAGTCATCTACCTGTATGGAAAAAAAACAATAGAAGAAAATTGGATTACCTTGAATGGAGCTTAGTAGTTTTTAATTACTACTTTGAAGTGCCTTCTCAATGTTCTATTGGCCAAATGTCTATCCTTTATCTGTTGTCAATGGAGTTCTTTGAACTGAATTTCAGTTTCCATGTATTTAATTTGAACTGTGTAATGTAAAGTCTTATATATAGTAATACTGGCAGTTTTTGATGTGTATGGCTTAAGTCACTAATTAGTTCCACTTTGATTTTGTTCATATGGGGAGGATATTGTAGCTGTTCCTTTCTAATATATAATATATGCATGTTAACATTGATTTCACAGAGGTTTATTTCACAGAGTGTATGAGAATGAATTTTAAACTAGGACACTATTCTCACAGAAACTATGATAATCCAGTAATAATCTCTAATGAAGTATTTAATATTTTATGTCTCTATATTGAAAAGTCTCATTGATCATGAATCCCAACCTACCTTAAAGAAGAGCAGTGTTTCTCTTCTTAATATAGAGTGTTATTTTCAATTACTCAGTAACACATGAGAAGAAATTACGGCTCTCCTTTTAATTAAGTAGGTGGAAACAAGCAAAGTGAGAGACATTGGGAAACTCACTGGGACCAACAGATTACTCCTGAAAAACTTGAACTTTATCATCCAGACAAATCTAGATATTTACTGTCAAATTAAAAATAAAATTAAATTGCTAGCATTTCTAGGAAATCTAATTGACTTCCTTTTAAATTGAAATTTAGTGCAGGTAAATTTCTTTCCATAATGTGCTAAATTTTGAATTATCTCTCTTCTGTAATAAATCGGGTATATGAAAAAAATTATTCTCAAAATTTACTTTGGTTTCTTTGTAATATACATAGAATAGGTAGCATAGTGTATTGGGGAAAATCCTGAGACCTCAAGGCAACTGAATAGGGTTAATACCAAGTCTCACAGCATCATTTGAGTGCAGAAGGTGTGGTTTTAGCAAATACTTAAACTAGATTGTTGGCTACAGGGCCTGGGAAGACACATTAGAACAGCTGATTTTTTATTATGTTAATATTGGTCTAGGTGGTTTCCATTAATTTTCTTAATTTTACACAACAATACTTCTTCAATCTGGGCCTTGCTTTTGTGTTTTAGTTAATGAAAAAAATTGTATGACTGGCCTAAAGGTCACTTAGCAAGTTAATATTTAATTCTGAATTCAATTAAATATTGAAGTCTCACACTATGGCTCATGCTTTTGTGACGTTATGAAAGAAAATTACCATTAATATTCACTAGAATAATTTTATCACATAAAATCAGAGTCTTGTTTTATATGCTAAGAATGCAAAGTTAAATGAAAAACAAACAAAATCCCTTACTCTAGAGCTATTCTGCTGAAATTGAGAGTGGATGTAGGAGTGCCAAGAGGCAATCAAACAGACAAGAAAAGTTGTGGAAATCAAAGTGCCCCTCATGAACTACATAATGTGATATGGTCTTACACAAACACTGAATAAGTTTAAAGTTTTGAGTTTCCCTGGATGTTAGTGTGCTATAGTTTTCCACCTTAATATCACACTCTAAAGAAATCTAACACAGCATCTGTATCCATGGAAACAGAAAGGCAAATTCACCAAGCTTTCCTCAATTCTGTTTTGCTCAGGTGTGTATACACAATTTAAGATGGGCATCTTGAAAATGTGTTAATGTTTAACGGCTAATGGACAACAGTCACGATGTGAGACCTTTTCCTTTTACTACCTGACATATTTTGCATCTTATTAGAAGGTACTTTCTCTCTAATATAATTTGAAGATTGTACCAGATGTAGAAGCTACTTGTTATCAAACTATTTTTAATCTAATCATGGACTTCTTCTTTAATGTCTAATAAAATTTAACTATTTAAAATATTGTATAGTCTTTTAATTTCAGTTTTCTAAACTGTTTACGAATTTAGTATTGTTCTAAGTAGATAAAAGGAAACATTTCTCCATGAAGTTTTCTTTATTGCTTTCTCTATTTTGTTTAATGATGTAGAGGCTCGTGGCAATCAGTTTCTCTATTTTTATATATCAACAATTAAATGAGTATCAGTAAAGTTATTCATGTCAGACATACTATATTACTGTCTGATGTTTACATCTTACTCAGATAATTGAAATATTACTTTCCCCAAACCACAACTTATCTAAAATTGACAATCAGAAGTTAAAAGCTGTGCAATTGCTTTGAACTCAAACCTTTAAGTAACTTAATGAAGCATGTGCCTTTTAGACTCAGTAAGCGGATCATAATGGAATAAGAAGGTTGAGCCCTTTGCAGCATTAACTTCTCCCTTAAGTAGCCCTTTAGCTTATGTAGATTTAACATGACAGATTCAGATCTTCTAAATATAAAGACTAATTCAGATACAAGATAGAAATAAATAACCTTCTAAAATAGAATGTTACTTCAATTTTTTGAGCTTTTTTCAATTTTTTGACAGGGCACCATTCTGTATGTATTGTATGCTATTTGGAACAAAAGACTATCAGAGGTCAAACGGATGAAAGGAAGATTTCTGGAGCCAAGTGACTTAACCCTTGGTCCTTAAAATTTCCATTTGCATGCTGCCTAGTCATGTTTTGACATTGGTCTGTGCACTTTGTATTGTGCTGTTGACCTCAGCACTTCTTTTGCTCTTAGATCCTTTAACAATATCAGCTAGTTAATGCCCTTAAATGCATGGTATTTTATTTCTTAAATATTTTTGTAGAGCAAACTTAAATAGACAAAAATAGACATCTGTAAAGCTGCTAGGCTGTAGGGATTATGGATACAATCAGTTACTAACAAAGTGGAAGCTAAAATACTTAAAGGCTTAACATTCTTGGTAATCAGATTTATTTATAGATTCACAATGTTCTTGACCCTTTAAATATATAACCCAGTAAAAATAAGTCTCTTTCTAGGTCAGACACACAAATGTTGACATTCTCTATTTATGCTTTAATTCCCATATCTTGGGGACCCAGCAGCTGATTTTCATCAAGAATAAATGAGTATGCCCTTATGTGGGTGAAATAAGTCATATTTTGATAATTTAGAGTAGAATTCAGTTTGATTTTGTTACTTAAGTAGATATTGATACAAATTGTTATAATCAACTATAATGGTACGGAGCTTGGAATCTGAGTACAGTGTGTTTGGACTTGTTAACTATGCAAACTACTTACCTTGGGATTCACTAAAGTTTAGAGGTATATATTATAATTATTATTTATATAACAAAGCAATTATCTTATGGAAGATGAACATTACAATGTAGAGTAAGTATTAAAATTTAATATGTGTTAAGTGATGATAACCTAGAAGATAACCAATTAAAATATAAATGTATTGATGTGTTTAATATTTTCTAAGGTTCTTATTCAAGCATAAATGACTTTATCTTTCACATCTACAATGGATTTTTTCTAATGCAAAGATAGATTGGTGGCATGGGGACATTTCCACTATTTTTAGATTAAAATAACCCTGCTCTTGGCAATCCAGCCAAAGGAATAAAGCTAATTACTGTTGAGAGGGATTCTGGTAAGCAACAATAAACTGTTTAATAGCTTGCTAACTTCCAGCACCAATAATAAAGTATAAAAACAGTACCCTCCTTTATATCCTTAGGAATTATTTCCAAGTGATAAAAGATAAAATATAAACAAAACAAAAAGTAGATAACCAATTAAAATTAGAAATGTCTTGGTTGTATGCCATGAAATCAAAGCTATATCACAGCATAGAAAATAAGTCAAAGAGTTTCTAGACTTCCAAACTCCTACTGTGTTCTGTTACTTTGATATAGGACATAGAAAGCACAAACCTGAGGAATTCTCTTGGCATAAAACCCTTTGCTGTTTCATTGTCATTTTTTAAGACTGGTATCATTGGCATGTCAGGACCTTGCCCACTTTTTTCCCCAATAATACCCTTTAGGAACACACACTAGACTGTGATACCAAATTGTTCTTAGGTTTCTGGTTTTAAAATCACATACATAATAGTAGGTCTAGCATGTCAGAGGCAAGTTTACAACATGTAGGTCCCAGTGATAGAATTTAGGTCTTCAGGTTTGGTTGCAAATGACATGTACCTGCTGAGCCATCAGACTGACCCTGTTTCTAGTCTACAGAACTGGTTTCCAAACTGTGTTTCTAGATGATTTATGACTTACAATTATGGCCTTTTATTGGCCTGATCTACAATAACTCTTTTCTTACATGTTACTTCTAAACCTCATTTATAACAATAACTTATCTGAAAGTTGGGCCCAGCAGTTCCCAGCTTAAATATAACTGTATTCATTACCTATGAAAACTACTTAACATTAGTTCAGTGTTTGTCATTTCATTGGCATAATGGGAGATAAATTGTGACTTTTCAAGTTGATTGGATTTAAAAGTTCCCAGGAGTTAATGAAACACACCTCTGGATTTGTCTGTATATTTAATATTTACAGACAATAAGATAGAAAAGAACACCTTCCTGAACTGTAGACTGAAACAACCACATGTCTGGGGAAAGATGAAATGAAAGAGAAAGGGGAGGAAGGAAGTGATGTAGGCACTCTCTCTGCTTCCTGGCTGCTATGTTTGTGTGGCTCTTCTCATCCATACTTATTCCACCATGATCAATAAAATCTCTGAAGCTCTCTATGAAATCCATCTTTTCTCCATTATGTTACTTTGTTAGGTATTTTTGATAAAGTGACAAAGACATAAGGGAAAAAATGAATACAGTAGATAAGTGGTTGTGACACATAAATAAATATTTTTATTATGGTAGAGGTGGAGCTGGCTGAATAACCTAATACAAAGGTTATATAAGCTTATGTAAGTGTACACTGATTGCAGACAGATTAGACACTGTGTACATTAATCGAAGCTCATTCTGATAAGCTTTCTAAACCATCCATCCATGCTATTTCTATTCTCTCACCTTTGGTATCCAGGCAATTGACAAACTCAACTTTATTTCAGATATGATAACCACTCCGTGCTACATTCTGAAGGACAAGTGACACTACTTGCACATAAATTAAGACACCACAAGCATGATTACCACTTCAAAAATAGGACAGGTTTCTAATAATAAAAATAGATCTATTTTGAAATTCTTTGGAAATTACATCATTAAACTAAAGCAAAAAGAACACCAGGACACAGACTGAAAAACAAAAACAAACAACAACAACAACAAACCAAAATGGAAAGAAAAAGCAAAGAGAAGAAAACATGATGTGACTTTGACACTTCAATACCACATAAATGAACTATTGAGAGAGACTCACTGACTATATAATGGGAGGTGCCACATTCATCACTGGCATGGCATTGCCATCTTTGCAGAAAGTACAGAAGGAAGAAAGGAGAGGTCAGATAGAAACTTGGACATGATAATTCCAAAGTCCTGCAGTACTGATGAGAAATTGTTTCCAGCTAATTTAGAATTAGTAGTTGAACTGAAGAAGGACATTTTGCACATAGGTGGAGTCTCCACTTTGTCACTTGAAGTGTCTCAGTGTCCAGTTTCCTGTGGATTTCTGGAAACTACTTAACAAAGCCCCCACCCCCTTTTAAGAAAAACTGGAGAATGTAACCAAAGTCTAGAGGTAAGTCCAGAGGGGAAAAATAAAATACAGTTTCAAACCAAAACAAAACAAAGAGATTAAAAAACATAGATGAGGCCTTTTAATAATCTTTAAAAGTTCAGAGAAGACAATTCTCAGTCTGAAGAAGAAAATGACCCCTGATCAAACTTCCCACTTAAAAATTGAAGAAAATAGGATTAATGCAAAGAAATAAAAAATAATTTGAAAAATTATAAAAAGGAATGAATGCTATATAATTGTAGAACCTGGAGAATATACCATTGTCATTATAGATAATGCAAATATATTGAAATTTAAGATACAACCTAATCTTTAAAAAGAAACTAAATTATAAGATAAATGCTGTGAAGTATAATCTAGAAAAGAACAGTAATATTCAAATTTAGCAAAGCTCTAAGATGTGACATAAAAATATAGGAGACTGTCAAAAATTAAAGAGAAAATATTCTCAGAAAAATTGCTTAATAATTGATTAAACATAATCCATAGTCTTAACAGAGTAATCCATTTTAATTTTAAAAGAAAAAAGGAGGAGGAATGACAGATACCCCCTGAAGTTACAGAATATCATAATAATTGATTAGTAGCTGTGGCCATACAAGAGTAAGCGAAGAGCAGGCCACACATTATTTAGTCTTGGACTAATCCTGCATTCTCAGTATATTCATACACAATAAAACCTCACTTTGGCTGCTGACAGTGGGTTAGAGATAGGATAGGAAGCCAGAAAGGCAGTGTTTAGCCTACTGCATAATCTCAAGAAGAGCAATGGGTGTTTAGAGTAGAGGATAGTAGTGGAAATCAGGAGGTAAATTTTGGTAGCCTTAACCCACAGAACCAGAAGAACTTCCAAGTAGCTTGAATATGACCCAGGAAGTAAAATATACATCACAAAATATCCCAAGTTCAGTCCCTACAAATGGACAAAAGATGCCCTTATTTACTAAGAACAATGTCCTAAATTCATGTATATTGCAACCTTAGTGGTATTTGTACTTTAAAATCAAGTTGGTGAATCCAAAGTCCTTAGCTGGCAACCTGGCTTTGTATACTTTGAAAAGTCCAGTGATAATTTGTTCCACCTTAATTTTTATAAGAATGTATTTTCCTGGATATCAAGTTGTCTTTACTTATTTAAAATCTAATAGATCTTTTGCTTCTAAATAACTTGATATTTGTTACTATAAAGAAATATGATTTATACTGTTACTTTTCTCAATTAAAGTTCAATTTTCAGAATGCTATTTAAAGTAAAATATAATTCATTGCTTTCACATTTCTCTTTCTCCCTCTAACCCCACATGGCATTCTCATATTGATGGCCTCTTTTCCTTTGGTTATTAAGATTACACATATATGCATAGATATATACATGTAACACAGTGAGTCTGTTTAGGAAGACTTATGTGTATCTGACTTCAGGGCTGATCATTTTGTATTGAATAACTAATGAGTAGATTTATCTTTGGAAGAGAGTAATTATATTTCTCCCATAAAAGGTTTTAATCTTCTGATATACTATGAATATATATTTATTGCTTTCTATCATTCTTGTGTAAGCTGTACAATGGAAGAAATTTTGTTTACTTTGTTTATTTCTATAATATCTTACCCCAAGCAGTGATATAAGATGTGGACTCCTTAATGCTTTTGATTTAATCACTGAATTCATAAGAGAAGACAAAGAGCAGAAATCAAATGTATATGTCATAGATGGTAGATCAATAATACATTGATTCTACAGATAATATATTTTGGACATTCTTTTTTGTTATAAAAAAATCATGTAATTGTCATTCATTCACAAATAAGATCACAACATATCTAAATTAAAGTAGATATTCAAATACTTACCTGGTCTGAAATTTGGATGCTTTTTTAAAAAAAAATTTTGTTGAGAATTCTGTTAGGTCTGTTCCCCATTTTTTGATAGGGTTATTTGGATCTCTGGAGTCTAGCTTTGTGAGTTCTTTATATACACTGGATATTAGCCCTCTATCGGACATAGGATTGGTAAAGATCTTTTCCCAATCTGTAAGTTGCCGTCTTGTCCTATTTACAATGTCCTTTGTCTTACAGAAGCTTTGTAATTTTATGAGGTCCTATCTGTCAATTGTTGATCTTAGATCACAAGCCATTGGTATTCTGTTCAGGATCTTTTCCCCTGTGCCCATCTGTTCAAGACTCTTCCCCACTTTCTCTTTTATTAGATTCAGTGTATCTGGTTTTATGTGGAGGTCCTTGATCCACTTGGACTTGAGCTTTGTACAGGGAGATAGGAATGGATCAATTAGCAATCTTCTACATGTAGACCACCAGTTGAACCAGCACCATTTGTTGAAGATGATGTTTTTTTTTCCAGTGGATGATTTTAGTTCCTTCGTCAAACATCAAGTGACCATAAGTGTGTGGGTTCATTTCTGTGTCTTCAATTCTATTCCATTGATCTACTTGCCTGTCACTATACCAGTACCATACAGTTTTTATCACTACTGCTTTGCAGTACAGCTTGACATCAGGGAGGCTGATTCCCCCAGAAGTCCTTTTATTGTTGAGAATAGTTTTTGCTATCCTGGATTTTTATTATTCCATATGAATTTGAGAATTGCTCTTTCTAAGTCTATGAAGAATTGAGGTGGAATTTCAATGAGGATTGTATTGAATCTGTAGATTGCTTTCAGTAGGATGGACATTTTAATTATATTAATCCTGCCAATCCATAAGCATGGGAGATCTTCCAACTTCTGAGGTCTTCTTTGATTTCTTTCTTCAGAGACTTGAAGTTCTTGTCATACAGATCTTTCACTTGTTTGGTTAGAGTCACACCAAGATATTTTATATTGTTTGTGACAATTGTGAAGGGTGTCACTTCACAATAACCATAGGGTTGAGTGTGAATTCCCAGATGGAGGAGTTGAAGACGGGACTGAAGGAGCTGAGGGAGTTTGTAGCCCCAGGGAAGTAGCAACAGTGTCAACTGGCCTGATCCCTCAATGCTCCCAGAGACTGGATCACCAACCAACAAATTTACATGGAGGGACCCATGGTGCTGGCCACATATGTGGCAGAGGAGGGTCTTGTTAGCCATCAGGGGGAGCAGAGGCCCTTGGACATGAGGGTGTTAGATCCCCCAGTATAGGAGAATGCCAAGGAGGGAAGATGAGAGTTGGTGGGTGGGTGGTTGGGGGAATACCCCCATAGTGGCGGGGGAGGGGGCAGATATGGAGGTTCCAAATGGGAGATCTGGAAAGGGGAAAACATTTGAAATGTAGATAAAGTATGAAAAAAAAGAAATAATAAAAAAGGTGGGTTTTAAAAAAATAAAATAAAAATATTTTATACCTAATTTATCAGAGTCAAATGTCAAGTGCCTATTTAATGTCCTTTAAAATGCTACTATCAGGTTTTTCACTGAGGAAGATATGCTTTGTGATTTTTATTATCAGAAACACAAAGACTTACAAATGCCTTAATTATCACACTGTAACTTTTCCCTAACATTTATTCAAGTCCCATGACCTTGTAGAGAGCCACCTTTTTAAACAAGTTTAATAGGAGTTATGATGACATAACTAACTCAACCATATAGTGTATGATTTATTTGGCTATAAGAACTGCACACAGACCTATTTGCTACACATTCTAAAAATAATTACCATCATTATTATTGTGCAAGTGCTAGTTCTTTTATGATGATTATTATTTTTTACTTATTCACTTTACATCCCTCTTACTGCCCCCTCTCTCCCACCTCTTCCCACAATCCCTCCCAATCGCCCATTCCCCATTCCCCATCTACTTCTCCTATGAGCAGGTGTGGTCTGCCCTGGGTTTCCTCTACTCTGGCACATCAAGTCTCCATGGGGCTACGCGCATCTTCTCCCACTGAGGCCAGAAACAGCAGTCCAGCTAGGAGAACATATCCAATGCACAGGCAACAGCTTTTGGGATAGCTGCCACTCCAGTTGTTTAGGACACACATGAAGATCAACATGCACATCTGCTACATATGTGCTAATCTTGAAAAAACTTTGTCTATAGGCTCAGTTCTCAAACAACTTTCATCAGCCTGAGAATACAATTCAACACTATACCACCATTTGGTATACTTGTGGAAGCCTAGATGCTCTCAGTGTAATAAACACTGTGTTTTCTTCCCAGTCTGTGAAGATTGTTGCTTAGATTTCTTGATGAACATGTCTGTAACTATGAAGTAAATATCAAACTATTGAAATAGGGTTTGAGAATCTCTAGATACTTCCAACTCTCACCAGTAAGATCACAGCTGTTAATATTTCCTCTTTGAGGTTTAACTGCAAACCAAAGGATTATTTTCCCACTCCCAGGAAACAGCATGTAACCGTAATACTAACAAAATAGAAACATTGAATCATATGCACCACATCTGTCTTCTATAAAATTATATCCACCATCTCTAATTTTATCAACTTCCAAAAAGGAAGAGATTTGTATACAATCCATAATAACCATTTTAAAATACAATATAAAGGTAATTTCACAATGTACAACAAAAATATGTATTTCTTTATATGGAACAGAGATTCAGAATTCTCAGAAGCAGGGTAGATAATTATAAATAGGTGCTTGGGTATTGAATAAGGACAATGATTTAAAAATACATCATTTAATAGAGGCATTCTTCCACCTGATTCTTTTTATAACAGCTTCTGCTAGCTTTAGAAATTTTAGCATCTTTAATCCTAATAAATATCTTTTTAAGCTACATTAAGCTCAAATGTATATTAACTTTATGTTAATTGTGGGCCAAATGTCAATACTTGGTTATAAACAAGTAGTCTATGTCTGCACTTGGAAACTTAATATTACTTTTGAAGAATTTTCAATATTACACGGCATTTAGCTTGTAACTGCTTTTTAGTGTCAAAAACATTCTGTTAAGCTTAGCACTAAGAATCAAAGAAAATGAACAAGTGTGTCTTAGTCACAGAAACAATGTAAATAATCACGTTTATTATGAACATGATAGAACATAAGATATAGATATCTAAAAATATAAACACAAGTACAAATCTAATTTGTTTTTATTTTTACAAATGATTCTATAGGACTTTAATAACTCATTAATTATCTCTATGGCATTTCAAAATACCCCAATGTTTAAAAGTTTTTATAACACAGAGAGTTTCCCTCACTGTTTGATTACATGTTAATTTTAAAGCCAACATTGTTTCAATTCAAGCGTGGTCGAGTTTAGAAATAAGTTTAAGACTAATCATAAACAGAAAAAGAGAAAGCAGCAGTTAAAACATGTTTCTGGATGCATTTCTTTACAAATTTTTTTATTATTTAACACTCTGTAAGTCATGAACATCAGAATGAGTTTATGATTTAAGTATTTGGATTTGACTCTCCCATTTTTGTGTGTTCTTTTTAGATAAGAAATGTTGAAACCAATCAATGCTTAGATAACATGGGCCGCAAAGAAAATGAAAAAGTGGGTATCTTCAACTGTCATGGCATGGGAGGTAACCAGGTAAACACAGCCTTTTGTTGTCAGCTCCTTCCTTGGGGGTGGGAAAAGAGGAATGCTGTTCAAACCATCAGTGTACAACCTGGTTTATATGCCAACAATAAGTGAATAGGCGGGCATCAATGTATTCTTCTTGTCTCATTGTCTGAACTATCTGAAGAGAGCAATGCAATATTAAATAAAAAGGTCAAAACTTACAAGTGAGCCTCTATGTAATAAGGACAGTCAGTATATTATAACATCTCATCTTATCATGGTATATAAATGACTGTGCTCTGCTCTGCTATTAACTGGATAAGAAAATAATGTTATCTAGCATGGAAATATTTTCCCAGTGGTGAGTCTTCTGTATTTGCTTTGTTAATTTATGTTTTTATAAGACTTTCTAAGACTTTTTGAATTTCAATAAATTTTGAACTGCATGAGTCAATATGAGCAAGCAAAATTCTAAGATGAATTTCCTGAGAGGCAGTCCAATTAATTATTAGAAACATACCAAAGCATAAAGAGGAATCTTGTGTTCTTCTTGAGGCCTGAGAAGTTTCACCAGGAGGGACACCATGAATCCACTTGACTATAAGTAACTGAACTATAGCTGCAATATTTCATGGCCACTCTAGGAAAGAGCATTTGGAATTTCTGGGAACTGTGATCACAATGCTAAGTTTGAGAAGGCAGATAATCAGTATGCATGCTGGCAACAGGAGCTGATGGGGACAACAGCAGAAACTTCCATGTCAGGGGGTATGAATTGCAATCAGCCTTTAAAAATCTACAAATGTTATTACATGGACCAGGATGATTGTTTTCTACTTTTTAGGAATATATACATATGTCAATTTTGTGTATGTATATATACACATATAAGTGTAATTCATCTACAAGTATATAACCCATATAAGTGATATATGTGTGTGTGTGTGTGTTATTTTATATAAAACACTTATATGATATACATATCATTAAAAGGAAAAATAGACTGTAAATTTCAAAGAGAGCAAGGAAAGATATATGAGAAAGCTTGTCAGGAGAAAGAAGAAACAGAAATTATATAATTATAATCTCAAAAACAATTTAAATATCTGAAAATGAGGCTTATGCTGAAAACAAGAAAAAGATACCCTGCATACTTTAATATTGCTCAGTTAAGAGTAACTTCTTTATTCTAAAAGTTAAATAGTATAAAAAGTTAAACCATATATAAAGTTCTATTGTTATGATATTGCTTTGTTGAAACTCAATATTTTTAAGATATTTAATAGAGTCATGTTAAAATTGTTTACTTCCTTACTTTAAGTACATCTTTTAAGATTTTATTCTGAGTTACCCTTTATATGTTTATGTTTTATTCTTTTATGTTGCTGTTAAAACAACCTCAGTTTTTATAGTTATCTGTTTATGTATTTTTAAAAGTAGTCCTTAGTCCATAGAAATATTTACAGTTCTCATCCTGCTACAACACAAAAATTATAAGAAACCCACGTATTTTTACTTCATATCTAGTTCTATGGGTTTTGCTTATTGGTTTGATTTTAAGAGGTCTCAGGTAGCCCAGGCTAGCCTTGGGCTTCTTATATAACTAAGGCTGGCCTTGAAATCCTGGTCTTCCAGCCAACATATTTGATGTGCTGGATTACAAGCTTGAACCATATGGTTAAGGTAACTCATCTGCATTATAAAACAAGATATTTGTTTCTTGATAAGCATATTTTAGCTACATCTCTTTTCTTTAAAATTTTTGATGGTTGAGCTTACTTTAAATTAATTTTAACTTAGCATACGAGATAATGGGGTTTACTATGATGTTTTTAATTATTTGCTTATCATACTTCATGCTCACTGACCTCTCAGAAACAATGTCTACTCTGACTGGTCCCATTCCTCCTCCCAAATTATCCCTCTACTTTCATTTCTTTATCTTCCACTGTAGTTACCTGTTTCCCTTTTCTCTCTCCCTTTATAACTTTTTCTGCCCTTAGTAGACACCATTCTATTTTTTTGCCTTCCATCCCCACACATCTATAAGGTAAGTATACCTTGAACCACATATGAGAGACAACCTCCAGTATCTGACGTCATCTTTATTACAAATAAAATTTCCATTGTACATATGTACCACACCATTAATCTATTGGTAGACATCTAACTGGTTCAATATTTTAGTTATTGTTAATAGTATAGCAATAAACACTGTCTCTACACTCCCTCTACACACACATACTGCAAGGTCTGCCCATTCCCAGAGTACTTCTCATCTATCAGAGATTCCTCTGTTGGAATTCTCTGTTTAACTATATACCATATTTTGAATTGGTTTGTTTGGTTTGTCGATTTCTAATTTCATGAGTTAGTAATATATTTTGGATATTATTCCTCTATCAGATTTAGTGTAGGCTACTGTTTTGTCTTTTTATTATTTATTTTACTCTTGTGGGGATACGGCAGAAAACTTTTTTTTTTAAATTCGGTACATTCTTTAAATTTCAAATGTTATTCCCTTTCCCAGTTCCCCCCTCCTCAAAACCCCCTATCCCATCTCTTCTCCCCCTGCTTCTATGAGGGTGCTTCCCCACCCACCCACCAACTACTGCCTCCCTGCCCTCACATTCCCCTACACTGGTACATCAAGCCTTCTCAGGACCAAGGGCCTCCCCTTGCATTGACACGCAACAAGGCCATCCTGTGTTACATATGCAGGTGCAGCCATGGGCCTCTACATGTATAACTCTTGGTTGGTGGATTAGTCCTTGAGAGCTCTGAGGGTCCTGGTTGGTTGATATTTTTGTTCTTCCTATGGGGTTGCAACCCCCTTGAGCTCCTTCAGTCCTGTCTCTAACTCCTCCATTGGGGACCCTGTGCTCAGTCCAATCATTGGCTTCAAGCATCCTCCTCTGTATTTGTCAGGCTTTGTCAGAGTCTCTCAGGAGACAGCTGTATCAGGTTCCTGTCAGCAAGCACTAATCTAACCTGGATGTTCCTTGTTCAGTGGGCCTTATGGAGGCTAATAGAGCAGTGGCCCAACAATAGAGTTTGGGAGTTAGACTGAAGCTTTTCAGAGCAGTTGGGTATATCTTGGGGGATGGACAATGAACTTGGGAGGAAGGGATCTAACCTTGATGTTCCTTCTTAGGCAGGTCTGATGGAGGCCAGATGAGCAGTGACCAAACTGGATAACCAATTTTTCAAACCTCATTTTGTGCTAAGTAAAGGATCAAATATTATCTACACTTTTATACATATGAGATCTTCTCTATAAACTTTTATTATGTTTCAGAATATCTGGCATTAGGGCAGGTGTATTACAATTTGGGAAAGTAAAGAAACTCTTCCTTTCATTATAAACCTTCTCCCAGACAAATGTTTAAATATTCTAATGTACTCTCAAATCACAATGAATATACCAACTCAATAGATATGTTTTTGTTTTAAAATTTGTGTTCCTGAACACATTTAATTACCTTGAGACATATGAAAAGTATCTGCCCTCTTTCAAAGACTTTGCACAATATAATGAAAATTTAACAAAGTAAACTTCCAAGTGATTAAGTGGTTTCTTGGGGGAAAGACACAGCATCTACCATTAATGAATTATTTAAATGATATGGATGTTTGCAATATAAATGTAAACAGAATTATCATTTTTATAAAGAAGAATCTTTTCAAATGGACTTTTTAAACTCTGTAGCACTTGATAGCCAAGAGAAAACATCTGTGGGATATTGGCCTTATAGAGCTTATTTTGGATCTAGGGTACACACCTAGGTTGAGTGGCTTATAAGCAGCTGAGATTTACCACTTACTTGTCCAGTGATAGCATCACAAATGTGGTGTTTGATAAACATGCTTGTTCATTGTTTTACAAACTTACCATTTTAGATGTGTTTACATGTATTGAATGGGGACAGCCAGATTTTTGAGGTATTCTTTTTTGTGTCATCCTAATAATGACAGGATTGTAATAACATAACCACTTCCTAAGGATGCCATTTTCTAATACTATCACATTGAGGATTATATCAAAACATGTAAGTTAAGAGGTAAGGATACATGTATTCATACCACAGCAAATTCTATATTGTCTCAATCATTTGTCCATGAAATATAGCCATCAACCTGATTGTATAAAGCCATTACATGTATGTATGTGTACGTTTATGACATTGAATGATATTTTTGAAATATACAATATAACATTTCACATTGGCCTGGATGTTCTGGAATTATAGATATTTACTTTTAAATGTTCAAAGAAAGCAAGAATTCATTTCATCTCTATTAAATATCAGAAAGACCAGCAGAAATGGCATCAATAAAACCTTACAGGTGTTTACTCAGTAAATTGACTTGTTACAATGTTTACGCTTTGATCTTCATGTTTTGTCCCTAGGAACTTGATTTCCTTAAGGAAAAATAACATCATATCCATTGCTAGGAGATCAGCAGTTCCTGAAGACTGACTAATGCATAATTCTACTTGAAAGAGCAAACATAGCCTTGTAGGAACTGTGTCTATAAGTATCTCACTCTTTATTCCATGTTTTTGTCCTACAATCTCCCCATTATTTTTTCTCTGTCTCATCTTGCATTGCCTCTAACCTTCCCAACACAGGGAGTAAGCACTATAAATCCTTCCTATTACAGGTTTTTCTATTTCTTTTCTTTTCTCTCACTAATAATTCTATTTCCCAATCAAGGCCTTGTTAGTCTCATGTTCAAATTATTGCAATAGTTTTTAATGTGGTGCTGTGTTCCTTCAGGTAATGAAATGATAACTTCTTGTAAAACTACACATGCAAATTGTAGATACCAACAGAAGAAGTAAGAACAGAATTATCTAAGAAACAATGCTGTATTCAGTGTGACCTCTTCTTCCTTTCCTTCACAATGTTGTGTATTGCACAGATTCACACAAACTTCACATTATTAACTATTTAAAAGGACTAGACTTAAAAAAATGATGTCATTCTTAGTTGTTAGGTTTTGTTGTTGTTGTTTTATTTTTTTCTTTTTTTAAAGATAACTTTGTCTCTTTGTATATCCATTTGAGAATAGATTTTCTCAGCTTTCCTATCCTATAAATTTTATTCTTCTGACCCTATTTAAAACCCACATTCCTTCACCAATGTTATATTTTTCCTGCTCTCTGTCATATATAGGATCCACCTTTTTTGCATTCTGAGTACTAATAATTTTTTCTGGTTTTTAATTAGCTATATACAATTCTTTTAACATCTTTAACCTATCTGTTGTCATTCAGTTGTGGATGTATACTTATTTTATCTCTCGACATAAAATGTAACATCTTGAAAGGAACTAGCTTATTTTTAAAAACATTCACATATGAGAATAAGCTCATTGAAAATCCGAGCAAATAGACTAATTGAAAGAGAAATTTCAAAGCGACTTCAGATCCCATTAGTGTTTAAGGAAAGGCTTCAAAAGTTCAGGCAAATATACAAAGAAAATTCACTCCTTAGAGATGATGACACTTATGTTTTGAAAATACATAGATAAGAGTCTGTGGTTGTGAGACATGATCCCTTCAAATATGTACATCTTACTCTTTGGAATCTCAACTAATTTGACCAAAACTACCTTGAGGACTTATGTGAGTGTGATAAGAATCTTAAAGTGGAGGAGACATGATGGTTGTTCTTTTTCTGTTTACAAGAGGAGAAAGTTTTTAACCAAGAAGGCAGATCTTACTGTGCTATGGCCATAAGATACCTGTCTGTTCCTTATTTTTGTAGTGTTAAAATACTAGCTTTAAAAAAGCTCAATTGTACATGATTTTTAAATCCTCAAAAATATTTCATGCATTTTGATTAAAAAAATAATGTATTAGTGTCAGTAGCTAGAAAAGGCAAAGGAAGGCTCTCCCTCTGTAGCCTCTGAAAGGCTGTAATCTCTAGTAAGGACTCAGTTTTTACCTACTTGGCAGTGAAGTCACCTTTACAAAATATGAGAGCATATATTGATATGGCTTTAACTGGCCAAGTTCCTATTTATTTAGTTTAGTTTATATAGGAAACTCGTATAGGAATTAAGAAGAAAAATGTTAGAAGCCACTGGGGGAGTGTCCATAAACATCACACCAATTAGAAGAGAGACCTTATACACTAAGCCTTGTCAGTAGTTGAGCAACCATCTATCAGTTCAAAAATATTGCCTATCCTATTGTCTTATTTCTTCATAACAGTAGTCATTTTTAGTGACAATTTTTCATGAAAAAGTTTTGCTTAGCATATTAAATGGGCTTAATTATGTGATTTTCAAATATTTATATGATTATACTCCTTGCTCTTCTTACTTCTACCAAAAATATCTCAACACATAATCTATACAAAATACAATCTTTTAAGCAAGTTACATTTTCGAGTCTATTCTTTGTACCCTTACATTTCGTATGTCAGTATTGTAAAAGCATCATCTTTTTAGGTTTAGTTATACTTGATATTCAAATTCTAAACACTTCATCTATGAATTTTGATAAGGATAGCAGATATGTAAAAGCAAAAATGGGAGCAACACAAGAGGAAAGTTAGATTAAGCTTGCATGAGCAGATAGATTGTGAGAAGGCTTTTTGAGAAATGATGATGATTCCAGAGTATGTTAAGGCATGCAACAAAACAGAACAAACATTCTACTAATATATAAAATTCAAATATGCCCATATAATAACCCCAAGCTTTAATTCATTTCATTTCTATAAGACATAAACAAAAGCAATACCCTTACATGGAAAAATATGGGAAGGCCTATGTACCCTTGTATGGATTTGGTTAATGAATGACTAGATCTTTTGAAAAACTAATTATATGAATTAATGATGTACTGTTATGGAGAAGAAAATTTACATACAGCCTCAACCTAGTTTAATAAGCATCCTCTACTATGCACATTCACATTTATTAATAAGACTTGCACCTTTTATAACTCACATTTCTGAAGTGGAAACTTGAGGGTTCCTTAGAAAGTCAGTTGTGTTGGATGGTGTTTTGCTGGAGCAAACAGTGAAGGAGTGTATTCCTGAAGTGTGCACAGGTGAAAGACTAAGGCAGACTCATGAAGGAACATTTGGCTGAAGCAGACACAAGAGAAAGTGTGTTCTGATAAAGTAAACATGTGAAAGGAAAAGTGATGAAGGGTTCTTGTATTGGTCTGCCTTACATTGCATAGTTGAGCTGCATTTGTTGGGACTCCATTGAGAGATTTTTGGAAGCACCAAAAAGACTTCTGATGGTCTGCTGCAGTTTATTTCTACTTCCTCGAACTATGGTTGATTGGCAGAGTGATGCCAGCTGAGACAGATACACAGCAGTAGCAAGACCCATGGAGGACATGTACTGTTTGGAGGGTATAAATAGAATTCTACAGACAGTGATGGGAGCTGAGCTAGACTTGCTTATAGAGCTAGCTGTAGAACACTTGTAAGGCTCCATTCATCACTGATCTTCACTTTGCTGAGAGGGGCATAGCAGAGAACTTCTCCTGGTGTACCTCCTGGTCTCTCCTGCTGACCTGTGCTGAGGCTGAGGCCTCGCTCTCCTGCTAGGTAGTGCCACTGCTGCTGACTCATGTTTGCTATACATAATCTTTTAAACTGGACAGCTGGTTTATCTATGAAGTATTGGAGAATAGATAGAGCTGCTGCTGCTAACCTGTGAACTGAACTGCTGATTTCCAGACAACACAGAGAAAAGTTGATCCACAAAGTCTTTCTAAACAAGTTGACTCCCTCCCATATCCTTTCTTGCCCATTTCTTCTGATTGGCAGTAGGCTAAAAGGGAGGTTAAAGCATTTAAGAACTATCATTAAAATAAAATTTGAAAAAAATTAAAGTTACACACATTCAATAAACATTTCTTACTATAAAAGTGGCTGTTCACAGAAAAACATACTAAATGGAAATGTTTGCTTCTAGCAAAACTGACTTTCTTATCTTACCTATTTAATTTCTCTAAAACTCCTGTTAGTTACAGGAGTTAGTAGTATGGTTTGTAAACTTACATCCCATTACTTTAAGGCAGATGATTAATTATTGATCCTGAAAATCCATTAAATATAAAGAGGAGGAAGAACTAATCTTTTAGGAGAATCAAGACATTATATGAATAATCACTCCCCAATATTATAAATGATACACAATATATTTTGCAAAGGCAATAAACTGTCCATCTATCATAGACATTTTAATAGCTAGCTTCTTTCTAGTTTCTTTATAGCTAGTTTTTTATACATTTATTTTATTGTGTGTATGATAGACATTTTGTTGTTTTAAATATATAAACCAGAATATTAAATTTTTGATTATATCTCATTGCTATTGTATATAATTAAATTGAATACAAATATATACATATATAATCTAAGCATATCTAAAATGATCAAACTGCAATTTACATAGTTTCAGCATATATCATGTCTTACCTACCTGTATTTTGGTAGGTAAGAACATGGAATCAAAATGGTTATCCACAACCAGGTCTCACTAAGTATAGATTATAAAAGATTTCACAAAGCAGCAAAGAAAAGAATGGAGAGCATGGGAAGCTACAAGAGTGAGTGTTAGTACCACAGACTGACTTGCAGGCCTAGACCCAGACAGTAGAAAGTTAAGTTTATAAGTGAAGAGACTAAGGACTTTGAACATTTCTTGAGGTGCTTCTCAGCCATTCCAGATTTCCCTGTTGTGAATTCTTGGTTTAGTTCTATACCCCATTTTTTGATTGAGTTATTCATTTTTTTGGTGATTTTCTTCTTTAGTTCTTTATATATCTTGGATATTAGCCCTCTATTGGATGTGGGGTTAGTGAAAAATTTTTCCCAATCTGTAGGTTGCTGCTTTGTCTTATTAACTATGTCCTTTCCCTTGCAAAAGCTTTCCAGTTTCATGAGGGTCCATTTATCAATTCTTGACCTTAGAGCCTGAGCCATTGGAGTTCTATTTAGGAAATTTCCCTGTGTGCCAATGAGTTCAAGGTTCTTTCCCACTTCCCTTGCTATTAGATTCAGTGTATCTGGTATTGTGTTGAGGTCCTTGTACATGAACTTTCTGCAAAGTGACAAATGTGGGTCTATTTTCATTTTTCTACATACAGACAGCCAGTTAGACCAGCAGTATTTATTGAAGATACTTTCATTTTTCCATTGTTTATTTTTAGCATTTTTGTCAAACATCAAATGTCTGTGTGTGGTTTTATTTCTAGGTCTTCAATTCTATTCCATTGATCAACATATCTGTCTCTGTACCAATATCATGCAGTTTTTATCACTATTACTCTGTAGTACAGCTTGAGATCAGGAATAGTGGTTCCCCCAACTCTTCTTTTATTGTTAAGAATTGCTTTCAGTATTCTGGGTATTTTGCCTTTCCAGATGAATCTGAGAATTGCTCTTTCCATGTCTGATGAATTTTGTTGGGATTTTGATGGGGATTTCATTTAATCTGTAGATTGCCTTTGGTAGGGTGGCCATGTTTACTATATTAATTCTGCCAATCCATGAGCATGGGAACTCTCTCCATTTTCTGGGATCTTTTTCAATTCATTTCTTGAGAGACTTGAAATTATTGTCATACAGGTCATTCACTTGTTTGGTGAGAGTTATCTTAAGATATTTTATATTATTTGTAGCTATTGTGAAGGGAGTTGTTTTCCTAATTTCTTCCTCAGTCTGTTTATCACTTATATAAAGGAAGGCTACTAATTTATTTGAGTTAATTTTATATCTGGCCACTTTGCTGAAGTTATTTATCAGCTGGAGAAGATCTCTGGTAGAATTTTTGGTGTCGTTTATGTATACTCTCATATCATCTGCAAATAGTGATAGCTTTATTTCTTCTTTGCCAATTTGTATCCCGTTGATGTTTTTAGTTGTCTTATTGTTCTAGCTAGTCCTTTGGGTACTATATTGAATAGATATGGGGAGAATGGTCATCCTTGACTTGTCTCTGATTTCAGTGGGATTGTTTCTAGTATGTCTCCATTTAATTTGATATTGGCTGTGGGTTTGCAGTAAATTGCTTTTATTATGTTTCGGTATGAGCCTTGAATTCCTGATCTCTCCAATACCTGCACAATTACTATGAAAAATGACATATTGAAAACAGCTTAAATGAAAAGTGCTTTTTATTTTTGGTACTTGGTGTCCAAGTACAATTTCAAAGCAAGCAGGGACAGAGCAAAGAACATTTTGATAATTTATTGCTTTTATTCTGCTATCAAATGGTTTGATCAAATGCAATGCAAGAAGCTACATGTGGCATATACTGAAATCATATCTTTCCAGTATAGGAAAAAGGTTTTAGTGGGTTACCATCGAAACTTCCTAGTGTCTATCCTAATAGCCATTCTTAATCTGCTAATGAAAAGTTACCTCATAGATGTATTGCAACCTTCCATTTGCAATTCCTTACAAAGTTTTGGGTTGTTTATTTTATCTGAAAAGGTAAAATAATAATAAATAGTTGTAACATTATAAAGTGATTTTAGGGATTTTCATGGCAAAAAAATTGAACTATATCTTAAGTTTATAGTAACCACAGAATGAGCAAAGGAACTTTGAGAAGTTTCCATGCCAGTTTGTTAAGTCTGTTGCCTCTAGAGTTATTAACAGCAAGTGTTCTGCCATTTCTAAGTGGCAGAAATTGTCATGGCCCTATTCAGCTACTACCAAGGATAGATGAATTTTCTGTTATTTAGTGAATCAAGACAATAAATCAACTGAAAATTTCAAGTATAAAATTTTTAATCCAGTTTAAGGATCACTCTGACCATTAGGTTCTCTGATCCTTTTGTCTCTACTTCTTGATAGATGATCATCCAGATGTCCATCACCAGGTTTCTGTGTTGGTAAATGCTAGGGATTGGTCCCAGGGATTCCTATAAGCTAAGCAAGAAGTCTACCAAGTTATACTCCAAGCTACAATATGCAACATATTTTAAATTATAAATTCACTAAATTATAACTTTATAACTACTTCTAATGAAGTAGACTTTGCTAGAATCTAGTACACATGATACATTTCCAAATGTAGTTTATTTTCTCAGTATCCACATGTCTCTAGCTCAGCATCAGAATGCCATCTCCTTCACCCCACTGACCAAAGGTTTTCATGATCAGACATCACATTGCTGACCTAGGCACACCAAGGAAATTATTCTATTTTACTTTTCTTATTTTTATGTTTGCACATACAAACAAATTTAAGTCATTTAATATATGGACACAGAGTGTCTTGATTCTGTAAAGGACATGGCCCTAAGGTGATTTTCTATACTAGCTGAGGATACTCTCAGCAGGACTGTGCTGAGTTATGCATAGCCTGATAACTTTGATAATGTGCCATTCATTGGCTCTTGCTGTATCTTAAACCAGTACTGCTCTTTCTTGGGATCTTTTCATTGATAACTGCATACATAATGAGGAATCTAAAGTAGAAGGAATGTTTCTTTTTGTATTGAACAATGTTTAGTGATATAAGTAAATCAGAAATCTTAGAGCTTAGAACAACCAAGAAAAAATTAGTATCATTTGTACCCAAAGAAATGGTGTGTTGAGTTGAAAAGTTAACTTTTTAGATCATGTAGCTGCAAATAATACATGACAAGTGTGTATTTGTACCATTAAAATAAATATATTTTGTCATTTGAGATTTTACATATTAATAATTTATCTAATTATATATCAAATATTTTTTAGGAACTGTTTTATGATCATGAGTGAAATTCTTTTAGGACAATGAAATGTAACAAAAATAGTAATTAAAACAATCTACACAAAGCAAACAGAATATTATTTTAAAACTAACTTATCAGCATTAAACAGTTAACACAAACATACACACATGCATGTGTATGTGCATGTATGCACACACAAACGTGAGCGCATGCACACACACACATTCTTATACGTGCATATTGATTGGTCTTATGTCAACATGACACAGGATAGAGTCATTTTGAAGGAAGGAATTTCGAACAAGAAAGTGTATCCATCAAACTGGCTGATGGGCAAACCTGTGATACATTATTTATGGTTGATGTCGAAGGACATGATTCATTGTGGGCATTGACATCCCTGGGCTTGTGATCCTTGGTGCTGTAAAAGTAAGCTGAGTAAGCCATGAAAAGCAAGCCAGTGAACAGCATTCCTACATGGACTCTGTATCAGTTCCTACCTCTAGGTTCATACCGTGCTTTAACTTCTGCCCTGATTTATATCAGTAATGGACTATTTTGTGTAAGAATAAGTTGAAATAAATCTTTTTTCCCCAAGTTTCTTTGCTTTCTGTCATGACATTTTATCACAGCAATAGAAAGAAAACACACACACACACACACACACACACACACAGAGTATATGTATACATGCTCAGAAATGTTTGCTATAGCACATTCTGTACCTTTAGGCCTTACACTAAAGCCTAAATCAGGCCACACTTACCTAGAGCTAGCTAATGCCCACCCATACTCCTGTAGTTCAACAGACTTTGCTGTGACTTCTAGCTCTATGCTTATGGTGCTGGGTCCTCCACATACCCTGTTACATACACTATCCTGAATCATATAATGTGGTATGAAACTCCCTGCTATCCTTAAATGATTATACAAATTCTGACCTTTTCTTCTGTCTTAGTTTCCTATCATTGTGAAGAGACATTATAGCCACAGAAACTCTCATAAAGAAAGCATTTAATTGTGGTTTGCTTATAATTCAGAGGTTTAGTCCATTATTGTCATAACGGGAAGGATGGTACTGGAGATGAAGCTGAGAATTCTACATCTGTATCCACAGGCAGCAGGAATAGAGGATGGAATCACTAGGCTTGACTAGGACTTCTAAAACTTCAAAAGATCACACTTCTTCCAATATCTATCTATCTATCTATCTATCTACCTATCTATCTATCATCTATCTTTCTATCCATCCATCCATCTATCCATATTCTCTACTTCTTTCATTTGATATTAAATATCCATGTATAGCATATATATGGAGAAATTTTTAGAATAATTTCTTTACTCCACCTGGAGCTCCTGTTATGGCCTTGAATCTCATTCATTCTAATAAACATCATTAAAGAAAACGTTGCATCAGCTTCCTTTAAAGACCATCTGCTCTTCACATTTTTATGACAATACATTGCTTTGCTATGTTCCTAACCAATGAAAGAGTCCGAAGCGGGGTGTGTGTGTGTGTGTGTGTGTGTGTGTGTGTGTGTAAAATGTTGCTCTTTACTGAACACTGTCCTACCCATAGATTCACATTGTTTCTTCTGCAAATCATATGTAAGAAATAATGCAAATTTGAAAGAAATTAGAAAAGATAATATCAAGAAAAAATTGGCCATTCTAGTCTGCATAGAAAATAGTAGGGATATCAGGGGTGAATAGAAAGACTATGTTTCAAAAAAATTTCTTTTCTTATTAATGATACTAATAATTTATTACAGAAATTTCATATAACAAAACCACAGACAACAGGGTTGGGGGAGTTTAAATAGAGGGCAAAATATTTTTATTCCTAGATGTTTATGTGATATGTTCAGTTCATAACAAAAGCATAGTGGTTTGACTAAATCCAGAAACATGGAATTTTGAGATTCTAAAATTCAGTTCTCTGACTCTACTCTGAGTCTTATATATCTATAGCCAAGATTTTGAGGGATCCTATGGTTCCATCTATGGATTACTTTCGAAGCTTCCTAGTTATTGTAAGCATAAGGCTGACAACATCATTCTTTCTTTGTTTTGAAGATTTCTGCAAGTTAGTTACCAACAGAGGCTTCCTTCAGCTCCCTGCCATATACCCTCTTCCAAACAGCCAAATCATCCACAAGCAGTAGAAACTTCTCTGTTGTCTAGTTTGAGATCTTACATAACATCTTACATAAAACCATCCAGGACTCACTTTTCTGTCATGATCACAACCTCATACACAAGGGAAAGAATTTATATAGGACAGTGAACCAAAGCATAGGAACATTGTGCCATCTGTACATTGTACTACACCCACAATCAAGTAACATCTGCAAATTCAAGGAGACTTAGTCAGAAATAGTTGGGGAAAGATTCTCATTGGACTTAGCATTTCTAATGATTCCTACAATCATTAACCCTGCAATAACAAAATATGGATATATTTAAACCATTTAGAGGGAATAGAGTATTAAGAATGTACATATTTTACAATCAATTTTATTAAAAATTGCAGGCTTTAATAGTTGCCTAAGATGGTGACATAAAAATCAGTCTCAGTGTTTATTGGTTTCATGTGTGTGGCCAATTGTATTATCTTATACTCATTTTCTGTTTTCTACAAAGTGAAGTCAGGGATTTCACTCTGGTATAGTCAGCAGTCATTGGACTAATAGTAGCTCCTTCTTCAATTGCCAAAGAGTACCAATTGGGAAAACAGTCTCGGTAATGTAATTGGGAGACTGAGGTTTTACACAATAATGATAGCGTCCTAGTGAAAATTTAAAGGTAGGATGCAACAAGTAGTATTTTGCCTGGATGTACCAGAGATGATTATTACTATTCAGGTAGTTCTTGATATTATAGCTTACATAGGCAAATTTTATTATCTGAACTTGAATACATCCCCGAAACATAAGGCATCTCTATCCCTTGTTCCAGATAAAGAAACCAAGGTTTTTATCTATAGCTCTGGAAAGTAATGGATCTCAAAGCCCCATGACTGTAATTTTTCAAAGACTTCATTTCCCTCTTTGCCAGTAACTGACTGTACATAAATGATATTAGCCTCTGGTACATTGAAAATAAACTGTCTTGTGAAGCATGCTCCTAAAGACCCAGTGGAAAACATAAGGGAATATTGGTGTCTTTTCTCCTTCACAAAATGAAGTGGAAATGATCCTGCACATAGCATGTCAGGTAGAACAAATAAGACAATTTGATGGGTATATGAAAAAGAATATCATATTATATAAAGTATACTAGGAGGACCAACAGTTACAATTTCACAAGTGAAGTTGAAAATAAGATGAGGTCATTGCATTATTGCACACTCCCACATCCTTTTTATGTGTGTGCATATACATATAGATATGCAGGTGTGGATATATGTTTAGGTGTATTTGAGTGAGCATGCACACTCATACTTCTGGATGCTAGGCATCAGTCATGGAGATAGTTATTCTTTAGGAGCCATCCACCTTGATTTTTTTTTCATACTTTATGTACATTTCAAATGAATCCCCATTTCCAGATCTCCCGTTTGGAACCTCCCTATTCCCTCCCCCCTCTACCTGCCACTATGGGGATATTCTCCCACCCACCCACCCATCCACTCTCGTCTTCCCTCCTTGCATTCTCCTATACTGGGGGATATAACACCTTCAGGCCCAAAGGCCTTTCCTCCCTCAAATGTCTAACAAGACCCTCCTCTGCCATATATGTGGTCAGCACCATGGGTCCTTCCATGTGTATTCTTCAGTTGGTGATTCAGTCTCAAGGAGTATTGAGCAGTCAGGCCAGTTACCATTGTTGCTCCCTCCCTGGGGCTGCAAATTCCCTCAGCTTTTTCAGTCCCTTCTCCAAGTCCTCCATCTGGGTCCTCACACTCAGCCCTACTGTTGCTGAGAAGTGATTCTTGGGTATTCCAAACTTTTGGGCTAATAACCACTTATCAGTGAGTACATACCATGTTCATTCTTTGTGACTGTGTTTCCTTGTTCAGGATGATATTTTCAAGATCCAACCATTTGTCTGTGAATTTCATGAAGTCATTGATTTTAATAGCTGAGTAGTATTCCATTGTGTAAATGTATCACATTTTCTGTATCCATTCCTCTGTGGAGGGACATCTGGGTCATTTCCAGTTTCTGGCTATTATAAATATGGCTGTTATGAACATAGTAGAACATGTGTCTTTATTACATGTTGGAGCATCTACTGGGTATATGCGCAGGAGTGGAATAGCTGGGAACTTAGGTAGTATTATGTCCATTTTTCTGAGGGTCCACTAAACTGATTTCCTGGTAGGTTGTATCAGCTTGCATTCCCACCAGCAATGGAAGAGTGTTCCTCTTTGCTACATCCTCACCAACATCTGCTGTCACCTGAGTTTTTGATCTTAGCCATTCTGACTGGTGTGAGGTGGAATCTCAGGGTTGTTTTGATTTGCATTTTCCTGATGACTAAGGATGTCGAGCATTTCTTTAGGTGCTTCTCAGCCATTCGAGTTTCCTCAGTTGAGAATTCTCTGTTTAGCTCTCTTCCCCATTTTTTGATATGGTTATTTGGATCTCTGGAGTCTAGCTTCTTGAGTTCTTTGTATACCTTGGATATTATCCCTCTATAGGACATAGGATTGGTAAAAATCTTTTCCCAATCTGTAGGCTGCCATTTTGTCCTATTTACAGTGTCCTTTGCCCTACAGAATCTTTGTAATTTTATGAGGTCCCATTTATTTGTTGATTCTTGATCTTAGCGCACAAGCTATTGGTGTTCTGTTCAGGAACTTTTCCCTGTGCCCATGTGTTCCAGACATTTCCCCACTTTCTCTTCTATTAGATTCAGTGTATCTGATTTTATGTGGAGGTCCTTGATCCACTTGGACTTGAGCTTTGTACAGGGAGATAGGAATGGATCAATTGGCAATCTTCTACATGTAGACTGCCAGTTGAACCAGCACCATTTGTTGAAGGTGCTGTCTTTTTTCCAGTGGATGGCTTTAGCTCCTTTGTCAAAGATCAAGAGACCGTACGTTTGTGGGTTCATTTCTGGGTCTTCAATTCTATTCCATTGATCTACCTGCTGGTCACTGTACCAATACCATGCAGTTTTTATCACTACTGCTCTGTAGTACAGCTTGACATCAGGGAGGCTGCTTCCCCCAAAAATCCTTTTATTGTTGAGAATTGTTTTTGCTATCCTGGGTTTTTTCTTATTCCATATATATTTGAGAATTGCTCTTTCTAAGTCTATGAAGAATTGAGTTGGGATTTTGATGGGGATTGCATTGAATCTGTAGATTGCTTTCAGCAGGATGGCCATTTTCACTATATTAATCCTGACAGTCCATGAGCATGGGAGATCTTTCCATCTTCTGAGGTCTTCTTCGATTTCTTTCTTCAGTGACTTGAAGTTCTTGTCATACAGATCCTTCACTTGTTTGGTTAGAGTCATACCAAGATATTTTATATTGTTTGTGACAATTGTTAAGGGTGTCATTTCCCTAATATCTTTCTCACCCTGTTTATCCTTAAGTTTAAGAAGGTTACTGATTTGCTTGAGTTAATTTTGTATATGGCCACTTTGCTGAAGGTGTTTATCAGCTGTAGCAGATCTCTGGTGGAGTTTTTCAGGTCACTTATATATACCATCATATCATCTGCAAATACTTATATTTTAATTTCTTCCTTCTCAATTTGTATCCCTTTGACCTCCTTTTATTGTCTAATTTCTCTAGCTAGAACTCCAAGTACTATATTGAATAGATAGGGAGAGAGAAAGCAACATTGCCTAGTCCCTGATTTTAGTGGGAATGGTTCGAGTTTCTCTCCATTTAGTTTGATGTTGGTCACTGGTTTACTGTATATTGCTTTTACTATGTTTAGGTATGGTCCTTGAATTCCTGATCTTTCCAAGACTTTTATCATGAAGGGATGTTGAATTTTGTCAAATGCTTTTTCAGCATCTAATGAAATGAGCATGTGGTTTTTTCTTTGAGTTTGTTTATGTAGTGGATTACATTGATGGTTTTCTGGGTATTGAACCATCTCTGCATTCCTGGAATGAAGCCTACTTGATCATGGTGAATGATCATTTTGCTGTGTTCTTGGATTCAGTTTGCAAGAATTTTATTGAGTCTTTTTGCATCGATATTCATAAGGGAAATTGGTCTGAAGGGTTTTTTTAATTGTTGGGTATTTGTGGGGTTTTGATATCAGTGTAACTGTGGCCTCATAGATTGAATTGGGTAGTGTTTCTTCTGTTTCTATTTTGTGGAATAGATTGAAGAGTATTGGTATTAGGTCTTCTTTGAAGGTCTGATAGAATTCTGCACTGAACCCATCTGGTCCTGGGCTTTTATTGGTTGGAAGACTTTTAATGACTGCTTCTATTTCTTTAAGGGTTGTGGGACTGTTTAGATGGTTTATCTGATCCTGGTTTAACTTTGGTAATTGATATTTGTCTAGATTTTTGAAACTAGGTTTCTTCCCAGAGACTTGGGCTTCTCCAATTAAGCTAAGCTACTTTGTTAGTCCACCCGGAAATCTGTCTGTCTCCTCCTCTTCTGCAATGGTGTTACAAGGGCAGATCACCATCCTTGGCTTTGTATGCATATACTGGGATTCAATCTCAGTTTTTCATGCTGACACATCAAGCGTCTTATAGTTGGAGCCACTCCCAATCCTGTATATAGTGACAGAATGTTAGAATATTAATTTTATAATACATTGCAGGTATTATCTAATCACGTAAGGCTCTCATAAGGGTCACAGTTGCTTGCCAAATACTTGTTTTCTCCTCTACACAAACAACTTGGCTAACTGTCCATACATGAAGCTTGAATTAATTAGTGATTAGTAAAAGGTATCACCTGAGAAAGTCTCTATTTCAAAATAGTCAAAATTACAGAGAAAGACAGAGAGAGACAGAGACAAATGAAGTGTTTTAAGAAATAAACTGTATCTTGCTACAAGCCTAATTTTTGTTGGTAAACAATTTTTACATTTTTATTTGACTATAATTTTTCTTACAAGTATGGGTGTTTTATCTTTATTTCAACAGAAAACTAAGGGTGGGGTTATTGAAATGTTAATTTTGTAATATTTGTGTATCAGTAGTTTTCATCTAGAGAGTAAAGCAATTGGCATATGGACAACCCTCATTCTAAGAATTTTTATAGTAAATACAATTACAAAGAATGCAACACAAATAATTTATAAAATAGGACCTAAATAAAAGGAAGTCACAACTTGTAACGCTAATTTTTATGTACCATATCTGATATTCCTCTAAAGATAATATTAAAACAAAGCTTTAAAAAAATAAATAAATCTTTGTGACAATACAGTGCCAGCAGAGGGCACCCAACTCCCAAGCAGTTTGCTGAAGATATTATGGAGGAGTCAACAAATATCTAGCCTTTGCAGCTTGTGCTGTTAGAACCAAGCTTCATGTCAGCTGCTTAGGTTAGAGATTTAAGAGAAAAGAATTAAAGACCACACACACAAACACATACAAACGCACACACACATACACACATACACATATATATATTTTGTAATATTTGTATAATTCTGTTTTCATATATATCATATATATATATTTGTGTGTGTGTCAGGATTTTAATGATCGATTTCAAAAATATGGACTTAGTTGTTCATGCTCTAAAATAAAAGTATTAAGATAATCAAGGATGTATTATCCTTATAACTCTTTAAAATGAGAACAAGTGAAATATTTGCATGAAATAAGAAAAATGCTTACATCCTCTGAAATAATTATCCCTAGAATGAAGGAAATCGAGGTTGAAATAAACTGCCATAGGGTGTGTATTTTATTATTTTAAGGAAATTAGTTAGGGACATGAGTTCATCCAACATCAACAAAATATTTTAATGTCAGGTAATGAATATAGTCATAGTAAAAAAGAAAGCACCTTTGGAAGATGAATCTAAACAGAAAATGATGATGAAGATTAATAACATTAAACTTTGATAAAATATAACTATCAGCTGTTAACTATATTTATTACAGACACTAAGATTCAACTGATGTTAACTCAAAATCTTATGCTTCATAATAGGCATTGGCTCAGCCATGAAGTATTTGCTTAGTATGGGAGTTCTCAATCTTTCTAATGCTGTGACCTTTTAGTACAGTTCCTTCTTTTATTATGATGCCCAATCATATGTATTTGTTTACATAGCTGTAGTTATGAATGTAATGGTAATATTTTTGGAGAGAGAGATTTACCTTGGTTTTCGTGACCCACAGTTTGAGAAACATTGGAGTATGTAAAAGAACTTGGATTGAATTTCTAGTACCATAAAAATGGATGGATAGACAGACAGACAGACAGATGATAGATAGATAAAAAATAGATGATAGATAGATAGATAGATAGATAGATAGATAGATAGGTGGATGTACAGATAGATGGATAAACTCATATTCTTATATAAAATATTAAAGCATAGTTTGAAAATTTATTCTATGCCTTTAAGATTCTTTAGTTCACATCAAGAGCATAAGATCTTCAAGTTTTCTTAGCTACTGTAACAGATTGGCACAACACACTCTGTCTTAAAACAACACAATATTGGTATTTTGAAGGCTGACGGCTGAAATCAAAATATCAGAAATGCCTCATGCCTCAGAAACCTAGAGGAGAATCAGTCCTACCCTTATCCATCTACAGTAGCTTCAGTCTTTGGTGTTCTATAGTTTGCAAATATGTCACTTTTCTGCTAACTCTTGGGTTATGCAAACAAATGACCAATCCACAATGTGTAATTGCAAACACACTGTATGAAAAATCCAACTTGGTGATGCCAGCTAATTCTGTAAGATTTTCTTACAGAACACAGGCAAGGGGTAATAATAACAAGATCAAGGGTGATTTTCAAACACCTGTATCACCACAAAGTCCCACTACATCATGCATGGTGATCTCTTAGAAGACTCATCATGGAGTATCACTTTCAATCAACCCTTCAGTTCTTATATACTCTAGTATCTATGAGATTACTGACAGCTGGGAGAGGATTTAACAGCTGGAATCCTAGGAAAGGATTTTAAACCATTTCTAGAAAGAGTAATAGCTGCATTGCTAATGACATATACTTGCTTATTACTGTATTGTTCTGCTCTGGTTGCCATGGCTGCAGAAACAAAGTATGACATGGCATCTATTTATGGCCACCTGCAAACATTAAATAAAGCAGTCACTCCACGCTGTGCAT
The DNA here is from genome assembly GCA_019843965.1 of Rhynchomys soricoides. Lineage (NCBI taxonomy): Eukaryota > Metazoa > Chordata > Mammalia > Rodentia > Muridae > Rhynchomys > Rhynchomys soricoides. The sequence continues at coordinate 2,915,507 of JADRCH010000067.1, read as the reverse complement.
CAGCCTCCCAAGGCTCCTTTTATCTTTGTGTCATTATCTTCTAAAGACACCAGTCATTTTGAAGTAAGGGCCACTCAACTTATCCGGAACCCCGAGATCTCTCAGACACTGGGCCAACAACCAGGCAGCATATACCAGCTAATTTGAGGCCCCAATACATATATAGCAGAGGATTGTCAGGTCTGGACTCAGCCAGAGAAGATTCACCTAACCCTCGAAAGATTTGAGGCTCCAGGGAGTGGGGAGGCTCTGTGGGGTGGGAAGTATGGGGGCATCATTTTGGAAATGGGGGGGGTAAGGAGGAGGAGGTGTGGTATGTCAAAGGTGGAGGAAGATAAAGTCTGGACTGTAAAAATTGATTAAGGAATAAATGAAACAATTTTCATTCCATCAGTTGTCTTCTAGAACAGTGGCTCCTAACTTGTGGGTTGTGATCCCTTTGGTGGTTGAAAGACCCTTTTACAGGTCACCTAGGACCATCAGAAAACACAGATATTTACATTAAGATTCATAAAAGTAGCAATAATTACAGTTAAGAAATAACAACAAAATATTTTATGGTTTTTATGGTATGTTTTTAATGTCACTACAATATGAAGAGCTGTATAAAAGTGTCACAGAATTAGGGAGATTGAGAACCATTACTTAGAGAACCCTGAACCTAGAACTAGGCTCTTACCTCAAGTTCTAGGAATACACCAAAGGCAATATCAGTGACATATTATTTTGGGAGTCTTTTGGACAACTGGTGTAACTCTCTGTCTTTCTGTTTCTCTGTTTCTCTGTCTCCCTGTCTCTCTGCCTGTCTGTCTCTGTCTCTGTCTCTCTTTATCTCTCTCTCTCACTCTCTCTCTCTCTCCCTCCCTCTCTCTGTATGTGTGTGTGTGTGTGTATGTTTGTGTATGTGTATAAGTAATGTTTATTATATAATATGCTTCCTTATATATTTTTCAAACATCCTTAGTGCTAGTGCTAGTTAATTTTCCCTCCTTTCCCTTTCTCTTATTTCACTCCCATCATTTATCCCTAGATAAAGAACTCACATTTTCTCTTTTTTTCCTTTGTTTCCCCTGTGTCCTACTGATCTCTACATCTCCTTCTCCCCTGAGTTTAGATGTTCTAGAAACTACTTTTACAAAAGCACTGCAGCAAAGAAATGTCAGCTTTGCAGAATATTCTGCAATACTGACCTAAGGCTGTAATGAGTAAAGTAAATTTCTCCAACACTTTAGTTTCTGTAGATTCACAAATTTTTACAGTTACTAATTTCTGAGAATAATATATTTTTCTGAGTTATTTTTTTTTCTGTTTCTCTGGCTACTTATAGCTTTTCCATAGCAGGATAAACATGATAATGTAAAAGAGATAGAAATGTATGATTGTGTTTTTATGTAGAATATGTAATACATATAGTTAATTTAACATCACATACATTTCAAATATTTATATTTTATGTAGGATGTATTAGCTTTATGAAAATTTTTGGTTTCCACTGTTAGATGTAAGAGGGTTTTAGATCCATCATAGACCTTGAAAAGTTTCTCAGACTCTAAGTAATTTTTCTGTTATATGCAGGTTTTACTTTTACATAATTTAAATAAACATTTAAATGATTTTAAATGAATTTGTAATTTTACACATATACATAAACTATTTTGATCATGTTCTCCCCTTATTCAGCTCTCCTAGGGTTATCTGCACCATATTTTTCTACAACCATTGTTTAACCCAACACATCCCCAGCCTTTCAGTTATTTTTTTAATTATAAAACTCACTGGGATTAAATAAGAATTGTTTGTATATGCATGATTTTGAGGTTATTGCTACATCAAGGCCAATTTGCCAATGACTATACCACTGAAGAAAGATAACCCACCTCCAATGTACATTAACTACAAATAGCAATGGGGTCTAATTTGTCCTCATAGCAATCATTTTGGAAAATTGATGGACTTTATTTTGTGCGTGATATGTGTAGGTGTCTGTATCTGCCTTGAGTGTATGGATACAATACCATTTCACAATAATAAAACAGTGCTTATATCATCTACTCATACCTTGGGTCTTACATTCTTTTTATATCCTCTTCTATGATGTTCCCTGAAGCTTTTGAGGTAAGGAACAGACTACACTTTGTATTTTTCTAGGTGGATAATAGTCACTTATACTCTGATAATTTAATAATTATAAGCTTCCTTATTAACTGACGTGCACTGTGCAAGAAGCTTCTCTGGCTAAGAACACAAACACAATCTATAGGTATAAACATAAATACATGAAACATTAATGGTTTCCTCTTTAGGGTCAGTGACCTTCTGAGAATTATGGACCAGATTTGACTTCATCTGTAGAATGTATCTCAAATCCCAAATGAAAGTTATTGGTTGTTTCATAACAATCATGAGACTATTGTACAAATGTGCACATCCTGCCTGCTAGGTGAATATTGTAGAATTCAGTGTCCATTACGGAGTAAGTCTACTGACTGACATCTCTATCTTCATCCTGCATGGTACTTCCAGAAGTATGAAAGCTAACCAACAGGAAGGAAGTTTTTAGCTACGTTCTCGCTTGACTTCACTATGTTTCACAATCAAACTATGGAGAACCATCAGCAATAGAATCTTATCATCAAATTCTGATGGGCAACAAAGAGCAACAACAATATTCCTGCATTGCTGTGGAGGTCTCTAAGGCTTTTCTGATGGGCAACTCATAGGGAGGTTGCCTATGCTTCACATTGGCCTTTTTTAAATAACATATGGTCTCAGGAAGCAGCATTCTCTACCAATGCAATTCAAATTATTTTATTTTAATTTTAAAAATTAACCTACAGGGTAGTGGGTCTCTGAAAGGGATTTTCATATGTCCTTAGTTTTGCTCAAGCCCTCCCAACTCTCTTATCTCCCCAAAATAATATCAATTTATCATAAACTTAATTATTGCAGATTACTTTTGTGGGTACTATGGCTTGACCTTAGGCCTCTCACATGTTAGTCAAATGCTCCACCACTGTCTACATCCTCCAGCTACACAGTCTTTTTTAAGACAAACTATTTAGCCTGTAGTTGAGTTCCAAACTGTTTTGGTTCATACAGAATTCATTTTCTCAGAATTCTTCAGAAAACAAAACCCTCTGAGTTGACCTTTCTAATTATACTACATCTGATATCTAAATTAAAAAGACAAACCCACAGAATAGCAGACTGTGCTGATCATAGATAAAAGAAGAAAACTAATTTTACAATTATTCCCATAACATAATAGTTAATGTTTTAAATAATGTTTATTGCCACTAACACAAAATTATAAAATTTGTAATTTCAGGCTGAATTTCCAATGAATCAGTAGTCTGTGTTGGCATGTTCTGTGTATTTTGAAAAGAATTGCTTTGTCAAGATTAGCCAAAATCATAGATGAAGGAGAATTATAGTAAATGTAAAGGTACGGTTATCGGGACTTTGCAAAGACAATTATCCTACAGTTATAAGTCTGATGAAAACATTAGTAAAATTTACAAGATGCACTTAAACTTTTAAATAAATGGTTGTTTATGTGTAGAGAAACGTCATAAGGGGACAGAAGAACAATTCTCAGAGTAGCTTCATAAAGCATGTGTCACATAGGAAAGCAAGGCCAGCACATAAGCATTTACCGATGTTGTTTGTTAAATCAAAGCTTCTCTATAGTGTTCTATGGGAGATAATGTTCTTGTATTTGGTTGTTAAACAAAATGACAACAAGGTGATGCTGCTTTTTAAGATCAACAGAGAGGATTTGAACCATGTGGATAGGATATGGAAGTGTCCAGAGACACCTCTGCTAAACCATGTGTTTTGCAAACCAGATATTATTTTAGCTCAATTCTTTATTTTCAGGTGTTTTCCTATACTGCTGACAAAGAAATCCGAACTGATGACTTGTGCCTGGATGTATCCAGACTCAGTGGACCTGTAATCATGTTAAAATGTCACCACATGAGAGGAAATCAGCTATGGGAATATGATGCTGAGGTATAATATTTTTTATGACTTATTTGTTACTGAATACTTAAGCTAAGTTATTTCCTCCAAAAAGAAAAGCCAAGTCATAAATGTATTTTTGCACAAGTATATGTAGATAACCTTAGGGTGGTATATTATAAATGTTAGATTTTGTCAAACTATTCCATTGTTATAAAATAATTTTATATGGATAAAATTTTGATCTTCATGTATATTTCCAATGTAAATTCAGCAAATTATGCTTCTATGATATGTATGTGTAAATATCTACATAGAGAAAAATATTGAAATTCATTTGTATTTTTAAATCTTGCAATAGTAATATCTGGTATTTTTGATTCTCAATCAAACATTTAAAAGAGCTAAAACAATTAACAAGATGTATCTTTTGAAAAGAATATTAGAAGGAATCTATTAATACAGTGAATGATTGGTAGTGTTGAATTCACTAATTAGGGATATATCTAGCCAAGCAATTCCTTCTCAGTATAACATAGCCTTATGATGGAGAGCAAGGTAGCAAAATAACATAACAGTGAGAATTTAGTTAGACCATGTGCAAATATTAGTTCAGCCATCAGATGGAGCTAATAAAAAAGAAATATGTTCTCTATTGAAGGATAGACCTCCGAAATGCCTTTATTTCTTTCCCTTTTCTTGATTGAGCATGATGAATTGGTCATCATGTCACATCTTAGACATCATTAAATGAAAACTGATATAATCACAAGAGAAGCTATACTTTATTCTTATGAGATTAAAATACAATAGAGGTAAAGACACTCTACTATGCAGTTACCCACAAAATCCAACATTTGGTTAAAGAAATTTTAGGTCTCTGTATCTAGGAAGATCTTTTAAAACACATTTTGCATACCAATTTAATCTCCTCTATTTTGTTGACTCGTATATTGAATAGAAAATACATCAATTCTTACAAAATTAAATGTGTGTGCATGGCTAACTTGGGACCTAAATTTTGCACTCTGCCAGGCTCTGAGGACACCAGATATTTTTCTGTGACATAAAGACAAGCACCTTGAACCCTCTGATATTGCATTAGCAATCTCTCTGCTGATGTCTTTCCTGATCTGGCCTCCATTTTGTTTGCCTGAACTACAGTCCTTATTACCACCCTTTGTGTTAAGTCTCCTGAAGACCATCTCCCTACTAAATACAAGCATGGAATCTGGACATCGAGTCCGATTTTGCCTCTTCTATGAGGAAAAAAACAGAAAACCATGAGTCCTTTTTAAAGCAAAACATTGTGTTGTTGCTACTTAATTTCTTTCCAATCCAAACAAATTTATTAGGTTTTTCCTAAAAGCAAGGAGATACATGCATATTAAGAAAGGAGGAGGATTGTGTATTTTCTAAGGTTGGTTTCAGTATAACACTTCAGTCTTTAAAGTTTTCTGAGGCTTTTGCGTAAACAGTAGCTTCTTTATTCACAGTTGAAATTTCTTCATTCTGATGACATTGTTGATTATAATTTATATCTTATTTTTTCTATCAGTTACATTTATATTGAATATTAAGTAATCATTAAAGAAAAAAGAAAATGTGTATTTTTATAACTAAGCAAATGTTTGCATACTTCTTATCTTGTATCATATTTTTCTGCAATATTTCATAGAACCATAAACTTCGAGACATGTTAGGCCTTTGAGGTCTTCATAAAATGCTGACAACATGCTATTCTGTTTAAGAATTTTTATTGAAATCAAGTAATCTCATATAAAAAGCATGTCTCATCATTTCATTTACTCTTATGTTTATGTGCTAGAAACTCCACTTACAAAATGACACTATTGCCCGTTTTAAAAAAAGAACGTATGTCAGACTACAGAGATGGTTCAGTTGGTAAAAGTGCTTAATGTACAAGTCTGGCCTCTGGAACTCAAATGTTAGAACCCATAGAAAGTTGTAGAGAAACAACCAACTCCATAAAACTGTCCTCAGACTCCTACACATGTGTTATGGTGCACATGACCCCACATAGCTTGCATGGACACATGCATGTGTCTGAAAGAGCCCACATCTCTTTCTCCTTCTGTCTCTGTCTCTGTCTCTGTCTCTCTCTGTCTCTCTCTCTCTCTCTCTGTATGTGTGTGTCTCGCTCTCCTTCCCTTCTTCACTCCTCCTTTTCACATGATAGTGAATAAAATTAATAAAAAGTAAATGTGTATGTCAATGCAGAGAAACCATGTGAGAATGGTAGAATAATAGATTATCATGTTCTTCCCTTTAAAAATTAATTTTGAAATTTGATTATGTTTTGTGGTTAACTAAAAGGGGTATAATGTGATTGTGAAAATGAAGTACTTTCATGACTCCCTTTACTTCTAAGTCTTACATTTAAGGACCTTTCTTTGCACAGCGTATTCTAATAACTGCTGTAAGCAGTGATTCTAGAGCTAGCTAGATATTCTGGGACTTGTCAGAAATCTGGAATCTAGCACATGTCTTAACACATTAAATCAAGTTTCTGTAATTTTAATATCTGGATCATTCATATACACATTAGAGTTTGATCTGTTCTCTCAATGGTGATAAATAAATTTCAAAAAATTTGGGGGGGCAGGGGCAGATTACTTACTTTGATTTTATGTGTAGGAGTGTCTGATGACAGTCTGTGTAAGCAGTGTGCATTGAGGCCAGAAGAGGGTGGCAGATCTCCTGGGACTGTAGCTAGAGGCAGTTGTGAGCTGCAACCAGAGCAGCCAGTTTTCTTAACTGCGAAGACTTCTCTCCAGACCTATTTTTTGTAAAGACTCTTGGAAACCAATGAGAACTTAGGGAAGGACAAAACTATTTTGGAAAATGCAAGCAAGTTCTTTTAGGGACCCAAGGGAAGGAAAAGAAGCAAACAGATGAGAGAAGTTGAGTTCATGCTCAGAGGATCTGTTCTCTCCTTCTAACAGTGGAAGGTAGAAAGACCTGCTTGCTTCCTCTTTAACTCAGTTCTCTGTCATTTGCTAGTAAGGGTAAAATTCATCTCCTTTGAGAAACCTCAGAGTCAGAATAAAAACTTGTAGAGTTCACAAAATTACAGAGCCGAAATGAACCTTAAACTCCACTCCTTTGAGCTTTGTCAGGACAAAGCTAAAAGCGCAAAGATTACCCTGCTAGGAGCAGAGCTAGGATTTAGGTTCTAATAAAGTTTTCAAAGAAACCTAGTTACTAGTCCAATTGTGAATCTCACAGTGTGAACTGTTGAAATATTCCACCACCTTCTCCGATACTTCCTTTCAGTATTAGAAAAGGATGTATCATAAATAGGACAGAACTGTTAGAACACACAGAGCAGCAGGGTATCTTATAAGCATGGAGTCTCTCTGGCTGGTTGGGTTTGTTATCTGCTTAAGAGAACAAGAAGAAAGAAGGAAACAAAGATAACTGATTGCTTTGATTTCCCTGTTTGCTTAGGCCATTCTTGACACAGTCTTATACATCTATTGTTACTCTCCCTATCTTTAATAAAGTCTTGTCAGTGTGTGCATCAAGGTATCTAAAACTAAATCCAGCAGTTTTACCCAATACTGATTTGCCTCATGAGGTAACTGAAATATTACAAATAATTAGGTGCTTTTAGTGATGAAGATCTTACAAGATGGACAGACAGTGGGACAGGTTACAAACATTCAAATAACAACAATTTACAGTATCAGATTGCATTTATATGCAAATGTCTCTTTTCCTTAATGATAAGAAATTCCATCTGTGAGAAATACAATCTGTGTAAAAAGGTACACAGCCATACACTTATTTTATCATAATACTGGCTAGGAAACTTTAGTTAAATGCCTTCATAATGTAATTCATACATATTTTTTTAATTGAATAAAGCTGAGTATGCATTGATGAAAAATGTCTATCTCTGCTTAAAAGATTTCCAATACAGACTTTTTGACTTGCCTAAGTAGGTATGTAAGACATATTTTAATTAAAATATAATTACAGCCCTCTCTCCTTCCCTGTTCTTCCTCCATCCACTTCCATGTCCTATCCTTACATATTCCAACCTACCCATTCCCTTTCAAATTATATATATATATATATAATCACAAACACACACACCCACACACACACACACACACACTGCTGAGCACATATTTGTCATGTTTCTTAAACAACACAACGTGGATATTATTTTCTCTCTTTCATGGCTGGCCTCTCTGGTTGATTTGGTCAGAACATCTATTTACCAGCACTGCAGGATACACTTGGTATAGAATATCAATAAAATATCTAGATATTACAGTGCTACAGACTACCTTTTTCCAGCAAGTTCAAACAAAGAAAGAAAACACTAAATTTCACATCACTAAGCAGTTAAGTATTTTTTTATTAAAGTGTCTTGTTTGTCCATCTTATTTATTTTTTTGGAGTTGTTTGTATACTGTTTCAGCATCACAGATGTGCTCAAATCTATTGCAGATTTACATTTTCCTGCAATATGTGTGCTTATTCACATTTCTTTTTGAACATCTAGGCAGTTACACACAGTGAAGCAATCTAATTTTAGATCAGAATACTTCTGCTTAACAAACACTATTCCACAAAGGAGAAAAGGGAGACAAATACGGTGCTAAAATTAGTGCTTGTTTTCACATGACTGAGCAAGTCAGCTGAGGAACCACTTGTTATACATTCTCTCCATATGAAATGAATCTGTAAGTTGACATCACTTGAAATTACCGAAACCACATAGGCTTTTATTAAATCATTCTTAACCAAACTCTTTTATTTGCCCTTATCAGAAAGCAGGTAAATGGGAATATAATTTTAAGGTAAGTGGCTTATGATTATAACCTTCCTAGATTTCTGTGTAGAATTTCTAATAAACTATAGCTCAATTTACTTTTTGGAGGTGGTAGCCATTAGATTAGTATTACCTTTCCATGGCCCCAGTGACCCATAGCTTTGATTTCTTGTTAGAATCAGTTAATGGAAATTCAGTGGATTACATTGCATTTATATCCCCTTCTTGAACAATTACATTCGATTTTTAGCCTGGAGTGTTCTGAATGGGTAGTGTATACTCTTAAGGTACCACACTAAATGTTTTAATACCAACATTTTGATAGGATGTCTTAGCCAAGTGCTATTTATTATTTGGTCTAGAGGTTTTTGAAACCTATGACTTCTTATTAAGTTAAAGTAATAAAATAATCTAAGGTAAGTCATAATTATCTTTCTGTCTAAGAAGGTGAATTTATTGTTATTTTTGTTTGCTTAGTTTTGATTTTTGTTACACAGTGTTTTTCTGTGTAACGGCTCTGTTTGTCCTGGAACTTTCTTTGTAGACCATGCTGGCCTCAAACTAAGAGATCCTCATGCCTCTGCCTCCCAAGTGCTGGAATTAAAGTTGTGTGCCACCACACCAGGATTGAATTTATTGTTATTTTAAGCTTTTAGCAAACTGAGATTTCTGTAGTCATTTCTGCCATCATCTTTGCAGCCAGATGTATGAGTACATCAAAATATCAAGTTGTTTTTTATATAACAGTTTTAATACAAGTATTATGTTATTATGTTTCATCACCAAAATTGTTTTCTTAGCCTGAGTCTAATTGGTTGTAGCTTCACATTTGAAGAGTAGATTTTTAAGTAGTTCATGACTTTTCAGATACAAATATGTCATCAAAACAGCCACAAACTTGTCTTATATATACTTAGATATTGTGATTAGCATTCTGCAAATAACACTGAATCAAAATGCCTACATTTTAGAACAGCATGGTTAGGTGATGCTATATTATACACAAAAGACAAAACTGGCTTCTGACTCATAGTAATCTGTGTTTTTTTGTTGTTGTTGCTTTTCGTTTTTTGTTTTTTGTTTTTTCTTAAAGCCATACATGGCTGGAAAGATGGGCCCAATGTTGCAAGCAAAGTCTGTTCTTCCAAAGTATCCAGGTTCAAATCCCAGAACCCACATGGCAGTCCACAACTGTCTATACCTCCAGTTCCAGGAGATCTGACACCCTCACACAGACATACATGAAGGTAGAACGCCAATGTAGAGAAAGATTTAAAAAATTAAAAATTAAGAAATTCCATAGAAAAGACTGCAAGGTACATGGGAGCCTGCATGTCACATTGCTCTAAAACCGTATTTGCAGTGAAAACCTCATAAAGAAGTATTCATTGAAAATTTCACACAGGACTTACATGAAATTCTCAAAGGATTAATAAAAATATTTAGGGAAAAATGTGTATCTTATATAAAAACTCATACGATATTATATAAACAAAGTAAAAAATATAGATAATGCATGAATATTATTTATTGAAATAACTATGGGAAAGAGAAACATACAAATATTATGTATTTCTTTTTTTTTCCTTTCATTCTTTCAGTAAGACAAAAAAATTTAAAAACTAGTAGATAATATGGTGAAGATTCAATAAAACTGAACCTGTACCTCTCCTGGCATTTACTACACAACTGCTGCTTTTATTACTAATTATATTAAGTTGTCTATACCTTTCATTTAATAACACATATAAGATTCAGTAAAATGAAATTATAGACATGACAGATGTTAATAAGTGTTTATCAGAGCATTATCTGCACTGGCACCAAACCACAGTGACTTTCATATCAAATGAAAGATTTAAGTTAATTTTGAAAATCTATTTCACACAAAACCTCTATTGTATTAAGATCAATGATAGAAAGAATTCTCATTATATAAATGAAAGGAAGATATTTAATTCAATGACTTCAATCTCATTGGTAGACATGTGAATAATTAGGGAAGTAAAAACCAAATAATTCAATCATCTTCTCTTGTAGCAGAAAGATTTGGAAAAATCGATATATATTTTTTATGCTTTCAAGTAAATAAAATTAAACACATTCATTGGAAAATAAAGAAGCATTTAGGAAAGTTTTAAGATTTTTAATTTTTCTCTTGGCATATAGCTTTGAAAAAGTATCACCTAGAATACTTTTTATTTCAATTTTTGCTGCCATCATAAGCCTTTTAGGAGAAAATGAAATATATATATCATATCTGTGACACAGTCTTTTTTTCTTAGGCTGGATCTCTTAAGATAAATCAGTTTCATTATTTTTTGGCCGGGAATAATTTATAATCTATTTTTTCTCTTTAACGATGTATGAAATTTTCAATTCCTAACAAGAGAGTCTTGTGTATTAAGAAGATATTTTCTAAAAAGAGTTTAGGAAACAAAAACAATCAATTGAGCAGGAGATGATGTGTAGTTTGAACAATGTAAATACATTTTATTTAGTTAAGACAACTAATCAAACTGTTACCATCAGCATCATTTCTAGGTAAGACATGATGCTTTATAATGCTACATTTGCTAGCATTGTAAGTTATTATACATCATTTATCTGTAGAGAGTAACCCTTGGAAAGGTAAATCTAGTGGTTGCATCCATTATGCTGCCCACAAATTGGAGTTTACTTCAATAAAATATATTTTCATTGACCTTACTAAACATTTAGATCAACAAAATTATTTAGTATTTTCATGGGCTGATCCTGGAGTTGAATATATATATATATCCTCATATGCCTCTTTTTTTGAGCTTGTACTGGGAAATAAAATACAGTAAAAAAGATATGAAATTACATTAAAAGGAAATTTAATCTTTCCCTTTCCTGTTCTTTCTCTTCATGTAATCTGTCATGCTAATTAAGCGTGCCATTGTGTGTGTGAATGTCTTAGAAAATTCAGCCTTGTCCCAGGAAAACATAATAGAAAATAATCTCAAAGAGTCTTCCTTGGTGTCCCTTCAGGCTTGAGACAAACAGATGAGGGTATTACCATGAACTGTTCATATGTCAACTCCTTAGAACAACTTTTCACAAAATAACTCACTTGGCACTAAAATGTCTTTCATTATAAGATGATGAAAACAAAACTCTATCAAAAACAACATTTTGTCTGTGATGTTCCACCATCTGATGTCAAATTCCTCCTTAATAGTCTCTGTCTTAACTCCATTTTCATACTGAGTAAAGCTGATATTGAAGCCATCTGAAAGACTGCCACTCACAGCTTCATGGATGCAATTATTGTGACGTTTGTCTTCCATCCTTTTTTAGGAGAAATTGCATGTTGTCTGGGATGATTGATTTATTACTGCCTTGGTACTTGATTTGTCATTATTCATTATTTTCTTTGTCAAACAGACCCACACTCTTGTTCACATAATCACGCAGTCCTGCCTCTCAATGGGCAAAGTAGAGGATGGCTCGCAACATCTTACCATGGAGACTTGTAATGATAGCACTTTGCAAAAATGGCTACTAAGAAACTATACAAGAGCTGAAGTTTCTAGAAATGTTTTTGGAAATCTTACTGATTATTTTCCTTAATGACTTTTAGAGGTTTGTGTTTTGGACTTATTCAATTCATGTAGTAATTTTAATTGTTATTAAAATCTGAAATTTTAATAGAACATTTATGAAGCTATTTTTCCATCCTTTACATCCTTCCTGCTCATTAATTTGAAGATTGGATTTTTAAATAGTAACTAGCCTATCATTAATAAAAATGTATTTTCAGTTTCTATTTAAAAATGTGTATATATACGTATATATGTCTGTGAGTATAATAGGTTAAATATATTATGAAGTAGTATTTTGTTTGTTCCTAACAGTAGCCATATTCATAAGAAAACACATTTTTTATCAAAGGTGAAAACATGGCTGAATATATCATAATTAAAAATGGAAGATTTTGGAATTTTGAAATTATTTAATTTTGTTAAATTTTATTCAGATGACTCGACTTTGTCTGTGTGTGTGTGTGTGTGTGTGTGTATGTACGTGTGTGTACCACATTTCATACCTTTTTAAAATTGTAGTTGTTTTATTCTGAGACACTAAGTAAATCCATTACTAAAGACTAAGTTATTTTCAACAACTTCATGGAACAAACAGCTGAATCTGCACATTTCTTTTGTGGTTGCTTAGGCGATATTATGATAAGAATCAAAACTTTTTAAACGGGTACACTTTATTTATTACTTAAATAAATTGTGACTATCTTTTCTCTAAATAATTAAATTAATTGTTTTTCATTTCATATCAATGAATGTTCATGAAATGTTTATAAACACTAAAAATAAGATCTTATTTTTTAATTATTGGACTTAAGGAAATTTAATTTTTTACAAATCCAAAAAATAAATGATTTTATGTAGTTAATCCATTGGTTGTGAGAACACATGGGGAATCCAAACTTTTCATTGAACTACCTGTGGCATATTTAAGAACAAAAGCAGGTGACCAGAGGGTAGAGCGTTTATTGTTTGGATTAGAGTACATTTGAGTAATGTACAGTCCACACGAGAGATGGAAAAGTTACAGTTACCAAGTCAGTTTGCATAAAGAGGATTTATCTCAAGGCAATTTACACGCAACATTTGAATTTGTTTTCCATGCCTCCATATTTTCTTTGTACTAATGTACAACAAGATGCTAGGGGCTTAAATGTTTAATCTCATGAATATATCATCGAGTGCTATGGCAGGAGGCTTCTCTCAGCAGAAAAGCATGTGCAGTTGCTTCAGCACTATTTTTCTCCATTAATTAATTAATTAATTAATTCATCCATTCATTCATTTTACATCCCAATATCACTCCCCCCTCCTCTTAGTACCCCATCAAACAGCTGTAGGCTTTGATTTTCCAAAACATACATTAATAATGGATCTTAAATGCTTCAACCTCCCTCCAACCCACTACCCACGAAAGGCATTACAAAAGAAAGGTTAGTAGGAAACAAAGGTTGGGGAGCTGTTTAGAAATAGTTCTTTGGGGCTATTTCAATCTTCATTGTCAGCAGTCCAGTCCTCTAACAAAAGAATAACATGAATCAGTAAAGGCAATTTGGTCCCTAAGAAACTTCGCGGCTCCGCCAATCTGCCTGCTTCCATAGTAGCAGCAAGAAGCCACCAGAATATCACCAGTTCTTTAGAAAATTACTCTCTACGTAGTCTTGACAAGGAAGATCAGCAATGTGATGTAAGTTGAAGTAATACAAGAGCATCGTCAGCAAAAACTAGTGATACAGAGCAAGGCAGACCAATGCCAAAGCCTCTTTCTGTTGTCTGTGCAGTCACATTTATATTCTTCTTAAACATCACTTGCTATCTCACATGGCTGCTTCAGCAAAACATCCTTTTACCTGTCTGCACCAGCCAAACATCATGTGACATAACTGAGTTTCCAAAGAAACCAGGAATTTCTATGTCACACAACCCTTCCTCCACCCTTTCCCTTCTCCTCTGACAAGGGGGAGCACCACCCCACATCACCCTGCCCTGGCCTCCTGTCACTGCTGGACTAAGCACAATCTTTACCACTTAGAAACAAGACAGTAAGAGGAACACAATCCATAGTCAGGCAACAAAGTCAGGGATAGCCCCAACTATGAAGACCAAGCTGTGTATCTGTTACATATGTGCTCTGTTATGCTTGCAGACAGAAGCCTAATATACCTCCTCTGAGAGGTTCCATCCAGCATCTGACTGAAACAAACACAAAGATCTACAGTCCAACATTAGATGGAGTTAGGGAAAGGATTGTGAAACCCAGAGAGGGTAGGGACTCTATTAAAAGACCAACAGAGTCAGCTAACCTGGACCCTTGAGGGTTCCCAGAGACTGAACCACAAACCAAAGAACAAACATGGGCTAGACCTAGACCCCTGCACATATGTAAAAGATGTACATCCTCAGCATTTGTTGCACCTTCTGGAAGCTAGCTTTTCTACAGGTCACATTCTGGCACAAAGTTTTGATATCTCCATCTGGCAGATGAAGATCTACCTGTGCTGAATAGGCATGTTGCCCAAACACAAAGCTAATGGTTTTATTTTTACTTGGTTTCTAAGGGTGTTGAGTTCATTGACTGAAGTTCAAATGTATGAGCAGAAAAGGAAGGAGATTTGTAAGCATTTGTCAAATGTAACTTAGATTTTTCTAATGAAGAATCAAAGTCTTCAAAATCATTTTGGTGGCTTTTCCCCTGTACCCATAGCAAGTAAAAGTGGTAACTAAGTTCACATTCAAGACTACTTGAAGTTGAAATGTCTGGCTTTGTAATGTGCTTCATTAGATAGAGCTTTTTTTGTTGTTCATTTGTTACCTTTGAAGCTATAACTTTTGACTGCTAATACATTTTTTTCCAAGGGAGATATTTGCATACTGATTTGACAGAACAATACTAAATACAAAGGTCTGAAATTACTTCTGTCATTAAAAGAGCTTATTCAATATAATTTTAAAAAATCTCTTTATTCCAATATGACATAAGGTAATTGATCAAAATTTTCGACTACTGTAATAGGTTATCAAGCTACAATAAATTAATAATAGTACATTGTGATACAACTCAATGTATGCTATGCTACCCAATAAAACAAAGTTTGTTGTTTAAAGAAGGATCTATTAGAAGCATGAAATGGTAAGTGCTTCTTTGCAGGAAAAGGTATGCATAAGCTAACTCAGATTTGAGATAGATACGATTTACTTTGTGCTGTTGCTTTTACCTACACTTTTCTTTAAAAGTAAAATAGTGGTCCTGTCTGATATCAAATCTGACTTTCACACTGGATAATAGTTGGATTTCCCGTCATCCTAAGAATAAACCAACTATCTTCTTGCTTTCTTGCTATCTTAGGCAATTTCTTTTTATACTTCACTTTTTTTCTACTAAAAATGGCTTGAAACTCTGTATTAAAAAATGATAACAAAGGCTCCAATCTTGACATCACCTTCTTTTTTAATCGCCTTGCCTTTTAATTTCCTGCTTGAGGTCAGAGAGGCACCTTTCACAACAGCCGGTCTGCTATGATATCTTTCCTACAATAGTGAAGTTTCAGGTATTTCTTTATATTGTTACCATGCACCCACACAAACATACTACAGAGAATGAAAAAAATAGTATAAAAAGATGATTTTCCCTACATTTAATTCTGTTAATTTACAAGAACTATGTGTTTCAGATGCAATTTCCAAGACCTACTTGAAAATCACCTCAAATATGTATGAGCACTTTAAGTTGGAGAACATTTCCTATGATTTTAGGCATAGTGCACGGAATTAGCAAAATATGTAATCAATAGGTTGAAAGCATATTGCCTTAAAACATGCTGGAATGTGATGTCCCAGAAAGTGACTTCGATTACAAATGAAGACAAAAACTGGGTGATGATTAAGCACAATGCATTTATTAAAATTGTGAAGATAAAATACTACATCATTTCTCTTTTAATTTAGTATTGATAAATATATAGATCCTTAAATATGATAAGCATCCCACGAAGTAAGACTGATCATCACTGGCTTTAGAAATCACTGTTCTACAGTTAATGTCTCAGATACTCTCATTTAGTAGTTTTAATGGGAGCATCTATAGTCATTTTGTTCTTTTCTGTAACAGTTGTGTGTTTGACTTCTATGTTTATCAAATTGTTACTGACTAACATATGGATATAAAACTAAGTTTCTTTATAAGTTTGTTAGTATGTGTCACATTCAATTGAACTCCATGGTCATGAATACCCTTTTGACAAAGATGTCTGAATTTTCAGCAATCTATAATAGATATCAGCCAGTTTCTTTTTCTTTATCTTTTTCTTTTTTTTCTTGATATTTACTTTATTTGCATTTCAAATGTTTTCCCCCTTCCAGGTCTCCCCTTTGGGAACCCCTTATCCCACCCGTTTCCCCCTGCCTCTATGAGGGTGCTACCCCACTCACCCACCTACTCCTGTCTTCCTTCCCTAGCATTCCCCTTTAACTGTCTTTAAATAGAGGTATATTAGACAATGGCAATCTTTATGGCAAAATTGTACATGTAATTTAGAGAAAGTTATACAGTTCTGCTTTAAAACTTGTCATATTTCTACACATTAAAATTATATAGACTATTTTTAAATAGCAGCCTTCAACTAATGAACCAGTAAGTTACTGATTGTGGTTATCTTTTACAGAGACTCACTTTGAGACATGCTAACAGTAACCAATGTCTTGATGAACCTTCTGAAGAAGACAAAATGGTGCCTACCATGCAGGACTGCAGTGGCAGCAGATCACAACAATGGCTGCTGAGGAACATGACCTTGGGGACATGAAGATATTTTTTCCCAAGGTCTTCTCTACAAAGTCTCTACACGTTTGTTTGTCCCTTATTTTCAGTTTGGTGAAAATCTTAACTTTGCTGAATTAAAAGTTTTAAAAATACTTTTAGTATTATAAAACACAGTTATTTATAATTCATTTTTAGGAATGTTTATTTCCCTACTAAAAAAATTTGTATCTGATTGAAGAAGCACATAAATATAAATAATAAGAAACTGTTATTAAACATTTGAACTGTTTGGGAAAAAACACACCTTGTATTTACTTTTAAAATGGCTTCATTAGCCTCTTGTCACAGGGTTACTTGGGATTGGTTTATTTTGTGTTGTAGTAACAATTACAAGAGAGATTTGTAATGCCTTATACAATATCATAATTATAAAATGTTAATGTAGCTTTATAAAACACCCTTTTTACAAAAGCTTCATGGGACCCTGGTTGAATTTCTAAGCCAACAATTAGAATACATAAGAAATCATTCCTGTGCATTGAATTCATCAAACAAAATATAAGATACTAGGAAAAATTTAAGCTAATTATTGAATTTGTAAAATATAAAATCATCATACAAAATAAAGAAATGAATTTTAAAAACCTATTTAAATAATAAATTTAAGTCAAATGACGTAAGGAGTACATCAGGTATTGAGAACAACAAGAGCTATGTAAACTACAAGAATTGATGAGAGAGAATCTTCAGTCTGAACACAAGCTGAAGACAGTCTTGCTCTGAGATGTGATGTCAGGACCCTAATCCCCAGTTGTTCTCCATCTCCATATAGAGAGTATGTGTCCATCAGCTGTATCTATGCCTTTCACTCTAGAGGGTGAGACTTGTCACACACTACAGAACTGTAGGTAAAGGATGACCTTTTTGACTTAATTTTTAAACTGCTATCTCTTTTAGTTCAGTCAGTGTTGTCATTGGCACTTTGTACTTTATAAAAAAGTATAACACGATCAATATTTATTGCTATGCTATAAAACAACATTGGTCACTGGAAAAATTCAAGTTGTTAAAGTGATATTAATTAAACCACTAGACATGATTTTGCATAAACTATGGCTCAGTCACAATTAGGACAACTTCATGTGTCATTTCTACTTAAAAGCCCTTTGTTCACAGTGCATGGACTACATATATGAAAAAGAAAAAAATTATCAATTGATGGGATGGTAATAATTGTTTATATTTGCTACCATTTTAGGTGGCCACATAGTTGCTGTGCATGGATGTTTTGGTTGAATATCTAGCAGCTGGAGGAACTGTATGTGGGTGAAGATAGAAGATTCTTTAGGAACAGAAACTCCATTCTTTTGACCTTTTATTTTAAAGCATCGTCTAAAAAAAGTTTTAATTGGCCTGCTACATTTGCATTCTCTTTTTACTCACTCTCTCTATCTCTGTCTTTCTCTTATTCTCTCCTCTGTGTTTATTGTTGTCACTTTCTTTCTCTGTTTCTGTCTCTCTTTTACACAAACACACACAAATGCACACACACACACACACACACACATCTGAGCTGAGCTAGTATATTTTTCATACTGCTCCAGTCTACCCGTTCCAATGGTTTTCTCATCAGAAAAAAACAAACGTGTGTTTCGCCTTCTGGATGCTCAAGTCAAAACTATGAAACTGAGAACTGAAGGGTTGCTCACTCAGTTGATGCTTGCCCCTCAACAAAGAGAACCTGATATGAATTCCAAGCAAAATAACCACTAGATGTATGAGGATGGGCTTTTAACTTTAACACTGGGGAGGCAAAGACAAGAGAATTTTTTGAGTTTCCTCCCCAGCCAGGTTGTCTTAATGGGTAAGCTCCAGCCCAAATGAAAGACATTGTCCCTAAAATCAAGAGATAATGCCTAAGACTGACATCTGTCCTCTATGATTTCACTCAGCCAAACACTTGTGGATACACACACACACACATACACACACACACACACACACACACACATCAAATATTTAAAGTCACTTTTGAATATTTTTTGTCTTTCAAACTTTTCAAGCCTGTTCCAATTTTGGCTCATAGGCCTCATGAAACTGCCTACTGTCACAGTTAACTAGAATCTTGGCCTAACCCAAAATTTAAACTTGTTTGAAAATTTCATTTTAGATATTCATACTGTTTTGATACCAAGTGTTGTTTTTTGTAGATGACAACATTGTTGCAATGTAAAACTTTGGACAGATTGAGTGTAACCATCTCAACATTAACTTGATACTATCATTGACTTATATCAGCAAACTAATAATTTGCTTCAACAACCAGGTTGTTACTATTTCTAGCCTTTCAAATCATAGGAAATATGCACATTTATGCCAAGTCTTACCCAATGCTATACTTGTTTTCTTAATACAACAGTTACACACATACAATTATATATGAATTTGTGTATTTCCCTGAACATATTCTTCCCATTAATCCTCAAATCATTTCATAGCCATCATGTCTCTATACACAAACCAATACACTCCACAAACATATACACACATACCCCGTACAGATGGATATGTACACACACACACACACACACACACTTCTGTGTTTCTTATCTCTTACTGTCTTGCATGTCATTACATTGTTTTGGCTGCGAAACAAGTTTCTGCTTTAGTGTTGGTTCTATCAGTCCCATAAATGGCATTCACTTCATTTCTTTAGGTCCCTATTCAAACATTACCTCTTCAGTACAACAAACTCTTGTCCTGCCTGTAATTTCTCACTCCTATCTTTCTGAGCAAATCTAGGTTTACTCTCTTGCTTATTTCAATTTCTTCTAGTCACGTCCATCAACACACACTTGGGTATACAATTACATTTATTTATGGTTCATTTTTCGGTGTCAGGGCTACATCTTTGTTAAGTAAGAACACTACCACTGATCTACATACACATTCACGTAAATCCTCTTAAAGGCAAAATCTATATTATTTTTCTCCACTGGCTATGTTCAGCTTCTCATGTTATCGCGTGGATTATTCTAACTACACCTCTTGAAGTAGTAACCTTAAGAGTGTGTTTAAATTTTTAAGCAGCATATATCATATATTTCCATGTTTAAAAACTTAAAACTGTCCACTAATGTTTTTATAGAGACTTTCAGAGCTTTGGCTGCTAATGTTAATTTCCTTCTAATATCCTTGATATTAAAGTATGGACTCTGTGTTGTCATTTGTGTTAAAATCACCAGCTTTATAGAAATGAAATACAACAATTTATTAAAATACTGTTATAAGATATAAGTTTCTTCACTTAACGAAAAATAATTATAGTTTCAGTGTTTTGGTTATATTAGATTGACCACAGAAGGGCTAAGATTTTTGAGTTTTAGAAAGAAGATAAGTACATTCTTTTAAAATCATATTTATTTTCAAGGTTTGATAAAGACTATACAAAGTTTATTTTCAATGTAAAAATCTATTAACAAAAGATAATGTAGAAATATTAAAACATTAAAGAAGTTATAAGATTAATTTCTATGTTTGTAGATAGTAAAACTGAGCCATGGACATATATTATAGTTTTCTCATAGATCATAGAGTTATAAAACTATGCGACCAGGACACCTAATACTACTGCCAAAAATATATAAGGTGACAATAATGAAAAAAAAAATGCCTTTATTAAAAACTCTCTTATTATTAACTTGATTCTTTAGAAATGTTTAAATTATTTTTGTTTTTTCATAATTTAGTAAAATTTGTTCAATAAAATAAGGCCACACGCAATAGAAGAACATCTGCAGCAGAATAATAGAACACTTTACATCAGTGGGCAAGTAGTTTAAGAAAAGCAGCATCAAGCATCTTCATTAGTAATTTATTGAACTCTGAGTTTTTTTGTTTGTTTGTTTGTTTTGTTTTGATTTGATTTTTATGTTTTTTTGAAATTCCCTTCAAGCTTCAAGTAAAGCTGACCTACAACTTGCACAGAGTATTAGCTCATCTATCCCTATGAACACTGGCTGAGTTTTTTGTTTGAAGCTTTGTCGACCACAGAGAAACCAGCAAATATCTCTAGACATCCCAGTGTCACTTTACTATAAACATAATGTATAAATTTTATTTTTTCTTTAGTGCATAGGAACAACATAACAACATAATAAAAAATAAAAGAGGGGAATGTAAAATGCTACAATAAAGTAACATAACTTTTTTAACTTTTTTTTTTAAATTCAGTGGGAGGTTATGAATACAGTAGAATTGCTTCAGCAAACTTCAGAAAATTGGCTTCTCCAACATAGATTGTTACTCCATTTAAGAAGTGATCAAGCATAATCATTGCCGTTGCATTTGCATCTTATCTATGGATTCAAGCTGTAGTTTCAAGGGGGCAAAGCATAATGCATTTTTAAATTGCAGGTATAATGATTTGAGGAAATATGAAAAACAATTAAAGACTTCACCAAATGTGAATCATTGTCTGTGAGGTGTTATTTTGTACAACTAAAAACTCCCAGTCTTGACTAAAGGCCCAGTTTAGCTGGGCAGCAAGAATTCAACTGTGTCAAGGCAGCTTGCGTTTCAGGATTTAGTTACTACCCACCATTATTTCAGGTATAGAGTGGAATCACTCAGCTATTCTTCTGTATAGCATAGGAGTATCTAGTTTGACTGCACCCTGTTCAGAGTGTTATCAAGTACGAACTACTGTACAAAGCTAAGATGTTGGATAAGTTCTAGCAATTTGTTTAAAACTAGTTGGTATAAATTTGTTCTCCCAATTGTTGTTTTAAGGTGTTTAATAATTCTAAAGAAAATTTTCAATGAATTAGCATTCAAAAATCCCCCTGAGAAAGTAGTGACACAATTCATTCTTTTGTTAATGAATGTATTTAAGATGAGGACCACTTCTGTGATAATTGGCTCATTATGTACAGTAATGCTTTACTGCCATTGCTAATGGGATTAAATGCATCATTCTCCCATGTTGGGTGTTGTAGAATAAAAAAAAAAAAAGAGAGAGAGAGAAGGCTCCATCTCAAATGTAACTGTTTCAAAACCAAAAATTTCATTTTGAGTTCAATTTGTGAGGTTAAAAAGTTAAAGTCAGTTCCTTTGGTTCCTGGTGTACCTACAGCTAAAAATAGCTCAGGAGAGAAACAAGAATCCATAGTCACAAGACTTTCTTTGAGTGGGGTAAGGACCTTCTATTTTTAAAATCAGTATAGTCACAGATAGAATCTCAAAAATGTTTAGACATGCTCAATGCAGTCTTTAACATTTATAACAGTGGATTGGGCATAAAGATTTAACCATTTTAAATATTGTAAGCATTACTAAAGGTATAATTGTTCTTTTTCTGTAAATTTAATATTTATACATTTTTGTAGAATTAAAGTATGTCAATTTAGTTTTCCTTTGGTATATGTTGTCTTTTTTCAAAATAAATTTTGCTAGTATTTCAAACAGATAATTTTAGTATTCCATGATTATATTTTATTTTATAAAAGGAATGATTATTTTTTTATATTTTATTCTTTTAATTTTACAATATAAATATTGTAGTATTTCAGAAATCATAGATACTCAATCTATCTTTT
This sequence comes from Rhynchomys soricoides, assembly GCA_019843965.1. Taxonomy (NCBI): domain Eukaryota; kingdom Metazoa; phylum Chordata; class Mammalia; order Rodentia; family Muridae; genus Rhynchomys; species Rhynchomys soricoides. The sequence goes on along the minus strand of JADRCH010000067.1, from coordinate 2,892,818 downwards.
AAAATAAATTTGAATTTCAGTTACCGATATACAAGAACATTAGTCCAGAATGTTTTAGATGCAGAGTTTCTAGGACTGTTATAGCAGCCAATCAGCATTTTGTTGCAATGAAAATAGGACTTAGGTTACTAAAATATAAGTTTACATTTTTTTTAATTTGTATACATTAAAGAATTCCTTTTTCCTACATGTTAGTTTAGATAACAATTTTATTTAAATAATATTTAAATAATATTGAAAGGAGTGATTATTTATAGCCATTTCTCAGCAGCAAAAAGTCTTGTTAACTTAATATAATCTTATAGCCAAAATATATGCATATATATTATCTCAATTTTCTTATGAGATGATTGGAGAGTGACTCTTTCTGCACTGTAAAAATTATTAAAAAGAAGTTAATATGTTTTCAAATACATGAGCATAGTTGAATTCAGGACATGTCTAGATCCTAAATTCTGATGCTGGAATCCTGAAGAGCTCCCTGTGTGTTGGTAGGTGGAGGACTTTGCACAGCATATCACAGCAAGATCCAGAACCAGAATTCAGACAAAAATATAGAAGAAAGGAGAAAAGAATAAACAGGAGAAATAGGGCGGAATAGATAGACATATGGAGGGAGGGGCACAAATTCCAGTCTTAAGTATTTTAATAGCTCCATTTTAAATGATTCAATGCATTACCAAGTTCAGAAGCTCATTGACTGACAGCCATCATGAATGCTTCATTAGTTGTCAGCAAATATAAAAAGCATGAATTTTCTAATTTACACATAGAATGTCTCTCTTTGGACTTACATAAGTGGCAGCAGAGGGCAAGGGCACTCCTGCATTAAATTTTCAGATTTTGTTGTTGTTGTTATTGTTGTTGTTGTTGTTGTTGCTAATGCTGTTGTTATTTTATTTTTTATTGAATATTTTCTTAATTTACATATCAACAATTAGCCCCTTTCCCAGTTTCCCACTCCAGAACCCCCCATCCCATCTCCCCTACCCCTGCTTCTATGACGGTTTTCCCACACCTACCACTTACTCCTGACTCCCCACCCTGGCCTTCCTCTACCCTGAGACATCAAGCCCTTACAAGACCAAGGGCCTCTCCTCGCACTGATGACAGACAAGGTCATCCTCTGCTACATACGCAGCTGGAGCCATGGGTCACTCCATGTGTAATCTTTGGTTGGTGGTTTAGTCCTTGGGAGCTCTGGGGGATCTGGTTGGTTGATATTGTTGTTCTTCCTATGGGGTTGCAAAACCCTTCAGCTCCTTTAGTCCTTTCTCTAACTCCTCCATTGGGGAACACATGCTACCACCCTCAAAGGAAATAATGGAGCACCCATCTCTGTGTTTGTTGGACTCTGGCAGACCCTCTCAGGAGACAGCTATATTAGGTACCTGTCGGCAAGCATTTCTTGGCATCCACAATAGTATCTGGATTCGGTGACTGTACATGGGATAGATCCCCAGGTGGGGTAGTCTCTGGATGGCCTTTCCTTCAGTCTCTACTCCAAAATTTGTCACATTTCCTCCTGCAAGTATTTTGTTCCCCCTTCTAAGAAGGACTGAAGCACCCACACTTTGTTCTTCCTTCTTCTTGAGCTTCATGTGGCCTGTGAATTGTATTTTGAGTATTCTGAGCTTTTGAGCTAATATCCACTTGTCAATGAGTATATACCATGTGTGTTCTTTCGTGAAGAACATGACTGGGTTACCTCCCTCAAGATGATATTTTCTAGTTCCATCCGTTTGCCTAAGAATTTCATGAAGTCATTGATTTTAATAGCTGAGTAATCCATTGTGTAACTGTTCCCCATTTTCTGTATCCATTCCTCTGTTGAAGGATATCTGGTTTTTTTCCAGCTTCTGGTTATTATAAATAAGGCTGTTGTGAACACAGTGTAGCATGTGTCCTTGCTGTATGTTGGAGCATCTTTTGGGAATATGCCCAGGAGTGGTATAGCTGAGTATTCAGGTAATACTATGTCCAATTTTCTGTTGTTGTTATTTTGTGTAAGAGCACAGCTAGATATAATTGGGTACTTTATTTAAGTCAGTGAAACTGCATTAGCTGGCCAAGGATTTGACAGATGAGTATCTTACCTCATGCCTTTCTGCAAGTTACAGAGGAAACATTGTAGCCTCTCCTGCTCAAAGAAAATAATGGAGACTCTCTGCTGCTGACCTGTTTATTTTCTGAAATAATAATTATTTTTTCTACCTTGCCTAGGATATTTTGAACCACTCCCCTTCTATGATCATTACACAAGTGGCTAGTCATGAGAAGACTGGATTGATTTATACAGAAATTCCTTCAGCAGCTTTGAAAAGTAAAATTCCAGGTTGAAGTAGGTTTTAAATATTTTGGTAGATAATGCATTACCTTGTTACTGCAATCATCTTTCACATCCCACTTGGTAGCTTAGGTAAGATGGAGACTTTCAGAAACACTTGTGCAATGTATAGAGACCAGAAGTCTAATAGCCTTCATTGAGATTAATGGGACCTATGCTTTTGGATAGTCAGACTGAAGATGGATTTCTTTATGTGCATATGCAACTTTTGCCTTCAAACTATACAATAAATGAAATCGAATACTTGTATTTATATATAAGATCAAGTTAATGAGTATAAAAATATCTTCACAGTATCTATTCATGTATACTGAAATGAGAAGTTGATAAATTTCTGCCACTCACTTACCTCTTCATAATTGGTTTCCAGTATCCACTGGACTGCCATCTCTTCTCTTGGATATGTTTTAAATTTCCTCCTACATTAGTGTTTCCCATGATGTGATTCCCCCTGTCCACTCCATCTTTTAATTTTGAATAGCTCTAAGATGTGGAAGTTAGCATTTTTCTCTACTTGTACTCACTGGGTGACCTCATCTAAAACTATAGACCAAAAACTTCTGGCATTCTAGCAACTAACAGATGTCATCTCCCAATTTAGAACTTTTTGGTGTTCAATAACTAGTAGACATTTTTGTAAGACTCAAACAGAATTGATCTCATTCTCCCCACAGATTTTTCAACTAAACTTAGTCCATTTGAAGCAGCCATAACAGAATGCCCAAGATTTGATAATATTTTATGAGTAGAAATCTATCTGCTTTACTAGCATCTTACTAGAGCCTCCCATTTAGTCCTCCCTTTATGGATGCAGAAAGATAATAGAAATTGAGATCAAGCAAGCAGGAGCAACATAACCCTACTTTTATTTAAGAACAAATCTACTTGAATAATATTGAGCCTAATCCTTGGATGACATCATTAATCTATTCATCAAAGAGGTCTCTCATGACTTAAAGTTCAACTTTGTTAGAAAGCAGTTTCTGTCATTGTTGGAATGGGGATGATATTTCCAGGTGATGAATGTTAAGAGAAACATGTAAGTTAATGACAGTAAGAATCTATTAAGCAAGGCTCATATGGGTTAACAGAATAAAACTGTACTCATGATGACTGTTTGCATCTCTGCTGCATATGTGTTTACTGGTAACTTGGTGTTTTGTGGGATGTCTAACAGTGGGATTGGGTGTATCTCAGATATCAGGTATCTGCCTTATCTTGAGACTATTTTCTTCCTACTGGGTAGCCTTGTCCAACCCTGATATGACGATTTGTACCTATTGTTATATTCTTGTTTTGCATGAAGCAAGGGTCAGGCTCATAAGAATGCTCAGAAGGCCTTGCCTTCTAACTCCAATTTCTTAGAATGTTTACCATTTACTTCATCTCAGTCACAATCTCCTCAATATTTCTCTGAAGAAACCTGCCATGCTTTTGCTATAAGGCCTAACCTTAGAATTCTAGTTCCACCATACACTCATACTAATGCTTTAATATTGAACACAATTTAAATCATACTAAGTTTCCCCAAATATCTTTTCTAATTCTTTAATCTTTCTACTAACCCTCCTCTAGGTACATGACCATAGTCTTGCAACTGCAAGTTATATTTCACATTACTTTTCCATGCCTCACATATTGTACAATTTAAAAATTTATGACTTTCACAGTTTAGTTTTTTATTGCCACTCTCTGGTAATAAACTATTCCTATCAAGAAACAGTCACTTGAATATGATGTAACAAGTAAATGGACAAGCATTATATTGTGGTATATTACAAACATGAAGAATAGTGTGCTACATCCCAGTTTGGTTTAAATGAATTTGTTTTCACCTTATGTTGCTAGTGTACTGTTTTGTATGTTGGAGGTTGGAAATGGGGTGGAGTCAGAAAGAAAATAATTTTTAGGTTTTGCTTTCTGTTCTCTATTTTGATCCATTTAAACCTCCTTTTCATTCTTTATATGTGCTCCTATTAAAAGAACTTTACTTATTTCTCATGACAAAACTATTAATTTTGAAGAGAGTATGTGTACTTAGAACTTGAGAGAGCTCCATAATTACATGAGTATTAGAGTAATTAAATTTGATATGACCCAGATGGGCATTTTCCTTTAATAGAAGCCTGGTCTTTTGAGATAGGATAATGAAATGTTAGCATGACAACGCAGCTGGAGATGTGATCAACCCCAGAATAATAAAATAATATTTGCAATCAAAGATGAACCTAATTAGTACAGATCTACTGTAGTTGCTTCTTAAAGCTATTTCTAAAAACAACATATATACTGCATATAATAACTATGATACATTTAAGAATATGATATATATATATATATATATATATATATATATATATATATATATAAAACAAATGCAAAATCTGAATATTTTCCTGCTATACACTAATCTTCAACATTTTGTGTATCACTCCTAGGAAAAGGATAGAAAGAGGAACTTATCTCTTCTAAGTTTCTCTGATAGGTGGTGTGTACCCTCTGTTTACTATACTATTTTAGATCGTGTATCTACTATAGGCAGGTCATGGAGGAGCGATCCACTGTATCCTTTAAACAAGACATAAGAATGCAGGTTCCTACTAGCTGAACTATTGGACAGGTTCTGAAACCTAAGAACTGATATTTGTATCTGACAGAAATCACTTACATTAACAACCAATCTGCTGGAAAGCCATTTGCTTCCAGCAAATTTGTTCCAGGTAAACATTCAGGTCAGGTTTATTTATTTTTAAATAGATCCTGATTTATAGTACTGTCCTACAATTATAATGTATTGACATTCTAATTGAGTTTGCTTTTCCTTTATATGAACCAGTTAGCTGTTGAACTAAAATGAGCTAAAGTCTCCTAACTCCATTAATCACCAGTGGCCATTTTCAGCAGTCCTTGGAAGGCTCCCATGAGAAGTACACATATTTCATGTACAGGACTTATTATCTATCACTGCATTTTCACACAAATCAGTCATGCTCATTTTTTAGTTCCTCCATGTACAAGAATAACTGAAACATAGAATGGTATCAGTGGATATGTTCTGCTTTTGGCTTCCTCCGTTTCCTACTATGTTCTGTTTGTTACTACACAAACTGAAGCTCCTGCATTTTGTTCCTGTAGATACAAAGTAAAGTTTATATTAGAGTATCCCTAAGGAAATATTTTTTAAAAAAAGGGTGCTTTTATAAAAAGCAGCACATTAGAGGTATTGGTGTATTGATATCTTATTCATTAATATCAATTTTAGTTTCAGGGATCACATTTTAAACTGCCACTATGTATTAGCAATATTTAAAACAAGAACCATTGACTTTTCCTATGGAGATTTATTAGCATATCTTCATATAAAAATTTTCAGGCTATCTAAATGGCAAATCACCAAACTAACAACATTTGCTAATATATGAATAGTACACCTTAGGTACAATTTACCTCTGAAATTCCTATTGGGTTGTAAACAAATGTCATATTACCTTGTAATGGTAAACTCTAGTACCCTGAATTGTTGCCAGAGGCTCAGTATAAATACACTTTATATTCGGGTGAGTGAGAGTTGTGATCGGAGTTATTTTTTAAGCAGCAAGGATCAATTATTATGTGATACAATATCTACTGTCAACACCTTTAAAATTAGAGAAAATGAAGACAGCCACCTGTTTTCACTTTTATTAATTCAATGCAGATTAATGAGTCATATTTTTTAAAGAACATAGGAGACCCAATGAAAGAGAAGAATAAAATATCTGTATTGTTTATTTACTCCACAGCCCTAATGTTTCAATCTCATTTTACCTTTTCAATCCTAACCTGCTCTCTTTATGTATAACATATGCCAACATGAAATTCACAATCGCAAAGGAATTATCTTTCTGTCCCTTGTGGGTAAGAGCTGAAGCAATGGAAATTTGGCTTAAAGGAAAATAACTTGGAAAAATGAGAGAATTTTGCAGAAAGGAATGTTAAGAACATTTTAAAACTCTTTTATTTTCGATTTGCATCATTTATTTTTTATTGTACATAAGATAGTTTCTTAATTTAATTTAATTTAATTAATTTTACTTATTCAGTTTATATCCGGCTCACTGCCCCCCTTCTGGTTACCCCCCCTCACAATCCTTTACCCATGCCCTTTTCTTTCTCCTCTGGGCAGGTGGAGCCCACTGGGTAGCCCCCAACTCTGGCACTTCAAGTCTCTGCAAGGCATTTCTCAAAATGTTTAAACTTTTCTGTTCTATGTATTGTGACAAATCTAACAGATAATAAATCTCATTTTTAATTTTTTAAAAAAGTTAAAATGTATTCACTTTAAATCCTGATTGCTGTCCCCACTTCTAGTCACCCCCTCCCACAATTTTTCCCCCAACCCTCCCTCCTTTTCTCTGAGAAGGGGTATTCCCCTACCCTGGTACATCAGGTCTCTGTGAGGCTAGATGCATTCTTTCCCACTGAAGCCACAGAAGGCAGCCCAACTAGAAAAACATAACCCACAGAGAGGCAACAGCTTTTGGGATAGGCCCCCTTCCAGTTGTTTGGAACCAACATGAAGACCCAGCTGCATATCTGCTATGTATGGCTGTGGGGGTTACTGGGTCCAGCCCATACATGTTCTTTCATTTGTCATTCCTCTTTGAGAGCCCCAAGGATTAGGCTAGTTGACATTATTAGTCTTCCCATGGAATTCTTATCTCCTATAGAGTCCTCAATCCTTCCCCCAACATTTCTAGCTCTGTCCATAATTGTCTGTGGATCTCTGCATTTGTTTGAGTCAGAAGCTGGGTGGAGTCTCTCAGAAGACAACATGATCCTCTCTCCAAGCATAACAGAGTATCATTAGTAGTGTCAAGGATGTTCCATCTGTGGCGGAAGACCTCTAACTGGGCCACCAGGGCTCCATAGCCAAATAGCGCTGGGAGAAAGCTAGACTCCCAAGAGTGTGGAAAAGCCTGTGATAGGGGGTAAGAGGAGCAACACTGCTCAACAGGACTCACCCAGAATCCTTGGGACAGAGGGACTGAGGAACAGCCAGGTGGAAGGAGCCTTCCAGTTTCCATCTATGGAAGGAGACTTCTGCCTGTGTCACCAGGGCTCCATAGCTAGATAGTGCCAGGAGAAAGATAGACTCCCAGGGGTGTGGGCAAGACTATCTGCTCAGAGGGACCCACCTGGAATCCCTAGGACACAAGGACTAAGGAGTGGTCTTCTGGTTTCTTTCAGTGGTCTGGGAGTGGATCCTGTGACACAGGGCTCCATATACAAATAGTGCCAGAAGAGAGCTGGTATCCCAGGAGTGCCGACATACCTTCAAGCACAGGCAAGACCACCACTTCTGTTCAAATTCACTGGATTAAAAGGGACCCTTGAAGATCCATCAGGACACAAGAACCAAGGAACAGCTGGGAACTGGGTCCTTCTAGTTTCTGTCTGCACTCCAGAGCTGACCCTGTACTACAGCTCTCCAAACCCAAATTTCACTCAGAGAGAACTGGTATTCAAGGAGTATTGACACCTAGTCTTGCAGAAAAGACAAGCCACAGTCAGAGAGAGTAAAAGCAGCTAACACCAGAGATAGCCAGATGGCAAAAGGCAAGGGCAAGAACATAAGGAACAGAAACCAAGGTTACTGGGCATAATCAGAACCCAGCTCTCCCACCACAGCAAGCCCTGGTAATCTCAACAGACTAGAAAAGCAAGATTCAGATTTAAAATCTCATCTCATGATGATGATAGAAGATTTTAAGAAAGAAAGAAATAACTCACTTAAAAAAATACAAGAGAACACAGGTAAACAACTAGAAGCCCTTGAAGAGGAAACACAAAAATACCTTAATGAATTACAGGAAAACAAAATCAAACAGAAGAAGGAAATGAAAAAACCATCCAGGAACTAAAAATAAAAATAGAAACAATAAAGAAATCACAAAGGGAGACAACCCTGGAGTTAGAAAACCTAGGAAAGAAATCAGGAGTCATAGATGCAAGTGTCACCAACAAAATAGAAGAGATAGAAGAATCTCAGGTGCAGAAGATATCATAAAAATCATTGACACAACAGTTAAAGAAACTGCAAAATGCAAAAAGCTCCTAACCCAAAACATCCAGCATATCCAGGATACAATGAGAAAACAGAACCTGAGGATAATAGGTATAGAAGAGAATGAAGATTCCTAACATAAAGGACCAGTAAATATCTTCAACAAAATTATAGAAGAAAACGTCCTTAACCTAAATAAAGAGATGAACATAAATATATAAGAAGCCTACCGAACTCCAAATAGATTGGACCAGAAAAGAAATTCCTCCTGTCAGATTATGGTCAAAGCACCAAATACACAAAATAAGGAAAGAATATTAAAAGCAGTAAGGGAAAAATGGTCAAGTAACATATAGTGGCAGAACTAACAGAATTACACAAGACTTCTCACCAGAGACTATGAAAGCTAGAAAATCCTGGGCAGATCTCATACAGACCCTAAGAGAACATAAATGCGAACCCAGGCCGATATACCCAGAAAATCTCTCAATTATCATAGATGGTGAAACCAAAATACTCTTTGACAAAACCAAATTTGCACAGTATGTTTCCACAAACCCACCCTTACAAAGAATAATAGATGGAAAATGCCAGCTCAAGGAGGGAAACTACACCCAAGAAAAAGCAAGAAAGTAATCTTTCTACAAAATCAAAAGATGATAGCCACACAAACATAAAAATAACATCAAAAATAACAGGAGGCAACAGTCACTATTCTTTAATATCTCTTAACATCAATGGACTCAATGACCCAATAAAAAGACATAGACTACAGACTGGATCCATAAACAGGACCCAGCATTTTTCTGCATCCAGGAAATGCACCTCCTTGTTAAAGACAAACACTATATCAGAGTAAAAGTCTGGAAAACAATTTTCCAGGCAAATGGTCCCAAGAAACAGGCTGGAGTAGCCATTCTAATATCAGATAAAATCAACTTTCAACCAAAAGCCATCAAAAAAGATAAGGAAGGACACTTCATACTCATCAAAGGAAAAATATACCAAGAACTACTCAATTCTGAACATCTATGCAAGGGCACCCACATTCATAAAAGATACTTTACTAAAGCTCAAAGCACACATTGCACCTCACACAATAATAGTGGGAGACTTAAACACTCTACTATCATCAATGGACAGATCTTTGAAACACAAACTAAACACAGACACAGTGAAACTAACAGGTATTATGAACCAAATGGATTGAACAGATTTCTATAGAACATTTAATCCTAAATCAAAAGAATATACCTTCTTCTCAGCACCCCATGGTACCTTCTACAAAATTGATCATATGACTGGTCACAAAACAAACCTCAACAGTTATAAGAAGATTGAAATAATCCCATGCCTCCTATTGGATCACTACACAATAAGGCTGGTCTTCAATGGCAACAACAACAGAAAACCCACATACACATGGAAGCTGAACAATGCTCTACTCAATGATAACTTGGTCAAGGAAGAAATAAAGAAAGAAATTATAGACTTTCTAGAATTTAATGGAAATTAAAGTGCAACATACCCAAACCTATGGGACACAATGAAAGCAGTGTTAAGAGGAAAACTCACAGCTCTGAATGCCTCCAAAAAGAAACTGGAGAGAGTATATACTAACAGCTTAACAGCACACCTGAAAGCTCTAGAACAAAAAGAAGCTAATACACCCAAGAGGAGTAGAAGGCAGGAAATAATCATATTAAGGGCTGAAATCAACCAAGTAGAAACTAAATGGACTATATAAAGAATCAACAAAACCAGGAGCTGGTTCTTTTAGAAAATCAACAAGATAGATAAACCCTTAGCCAGACTAACCAGAGGGCACAGGGACAATATCCAAATAAACAAAATTAGAAATGATTCTGAGGAAATAAAAAAAATCATCAAATCTTACAACAAAGGCCTATACTCAACATAATTGGAAAATCTGGATGAAATGGACAAGTTTCTAGACAGATACCAAATACCACAGTTAAGTTAGGATCAGATAAACCATCTAAACAGTCCCATAACCCCCAAAGAAAAAGAAGCAGTCATTAAAAGTCTCCCAACCAAAAAAACCCCGGACGAGATAGGTTCAGTGCAGAATTCTATCAGACCTACAAAGAAGACTTAATACCAATAGTCTTCAATCTATTCAAAATAGAAACAAAAGGAACACTACCCAAATCATTCAATGAGGCCACAATTACACTGATACCAAAACCTCACAAAGACATAACAATAAAAGAAAACTTCAGAACAATTTCCCTTATGAATATTGATACAAAAATACACAATAATATTCTTACAAATCGAAGCCAGGAATACATCAAAATGATCATTCACCATGATCAAGGAAGCTTCATCCAAGGGAGGCAGGGTTGGTTCAATACCCAGAAATCCATCAATGTAATCCACTACATAAGCAAACACAAAGATAAAAACACATGGTCATTTCATTAGATGCTGAAGAAGCATTTGACAAAGTTCAACATCCCTTCATGATAAAAGTCTTGGAAAGATCAGGAATTCAAGGAGCATACCTAAACATAATAAAAGCAATATACAGTAAACAAGTGGACAACATCAAACTACATAGAGAGAAGTTGAATCAATCTCACTAAAATCAGGGACTAGACAAGGCTGCCCTCTCTCACCCTATCTATTCAATAGAGTACTTGAAGTTTTAGCTAGAGCAATTAGACAAGAAAAGGAGGTCAAAAGGAAACAAATTGGAAAGGAAGAAATCAAAATATCACTATTTGTAGATGATATGATGGTATGCTTAAGTGACCCAAAAAACTCCACCAGAGATCTGTTACAGCTGATAAACACCTTCAGCAAAGTGGCCAGATACAAATTTAACTCAAGCAAATCAGTAGCCTTCCTATACTTGTAGGATAAACAGGCTGAGAAAGAAATTAGGGAAATGACACCCTTCACCATTGTCACAAACAATATAAAGTATCTTGGTGTGACTCTAACCAAACAAGTGAAAGATCTGTATGACAAGAACTTCAAGTCTCTGAAGAAAGATATCGAAGAAGACCTCAGAAGATGGAAAGAGCTCCCATGCTCATGGATTGGCAGGATTAATTTAGTTAAAATGGCCATCCTACTGAAAGCAATCTACATATTCAATGCAATCCTCATTGAAATTCCAACTCAATTCTTCATAGACTTAGAAAGAGCAATTCTCAAATTCATATGGAATAACAAAAAACCCAGGATAGCAAAAACTATTCTCAACAATAAAAGGTAATCTGGGGAAATCAGACTCCCTGACCTCAAGCTGTATTATAGAGCAGTAGTTTCAAAAACTACATGGCATTGGTACAGTGACAGGTAGGTAGATCAATGGAATAGAATTGAAGACCCAGAAATGAACCCATACACTTATAGTCATTTGATCTTTGACAAAGGTGTTAAATCCATCCAGTGGAAAAAAGACAGCCTTTTCATCATATGGTGCTGGTTCAACTGGCAGTCTACATGTAGAAGAATGCAAATGTATCCATTCCTATCTCCCTGTACAAAGCGCAAGTCCAAGTGGATTATGAAACCCCACATAAAACCAAATACAGTGAATCTAACTGAAGAGAAAGTAAGGAAAAGTCTCTAACACATGGGCACAGGGGGAATGTTCATGAACAGAATGCCAATGGCTTATGCTCTAAGATCAAGAATCTACAAATGGGACCTCATGAAATTACAAAGCTTCTGTAAGGCAAAGGACACTGTAAATAGCTACCAACTGTAAAACGACAACCAACGTATTGGGAAAAGTTCTTTTTCCAATCCTATGTCTGATAGAGTGCTAATATCTTATATATAGAAAGAACTCCAGAAATTAGACTCCAGAGATCAAAATAACACTATCAAAAAATGGGGAACAGAGCTAATCAGAGAATTCTCAACTGAGGAAACTCAAAGGGTTGAGAAGCACCTAAAGAATTGTTAAACATCCTTAGTCATCAGGGAAATGCAAATCAAAACTACCCTGAGATTCCTCTTCACACCAATCAGAATGGCTAAGATCAAAAACTCAGGTGACAGCAGATATTGTTGAGGATGTGGAGAAAAAGGAAAACTCCTCCATTGCTGGTGAGATTGCAAGCTGATAAAACCTCTCTTGAAATCAGTTTGGCCGATCCTCAGTAAAATTAACATAATACTGCCTGAGGACCCACCTATTCCACTCCTGGGCATATACCCAGAAGATGCTCCAATATGTAATAAAGACACATGCTCCACTGTGGGGCAGTGATCTGTGGCCAGTAGTCTGGCACCTAGTTGAGCACAGGTGAAAATGCTGAGATATCCAGAGGAATCCACAAGGGACTGGAAAAGTTATGTCAATGCTCCCGGGAGGCTTTTGCCTCTGGTCATGCTCATGTACCACCCTTCCTCAGGTAGAGGCATGGCTGCACCCCAGGTAAAGGCATGGCCACCCAGCCCCAAGCCATCCCCATGTTAATAAGACACCTAGAGGCTTAGCCACACCCCTTTACAGTTACTATATCTACCTTGCCTCTCCCAGAGAGGCGGGAGTACAATTCCATCCATGCCACTCTCTACACTGTCTCTCCATTTGGACCCACCCTGGGAAGAGTGGGATCCTGGCCTAGATTAAGGAGACACTTCTAACCTCTCACCGAGGGCTTCTCAGTGTTCCTGGAAGGTACCCATTCACCCAAGACTAAGCTGTTAGCCTGGTGCCCCAAGCCTCTGAGACCTGGAGCCAGCAGGAACCACAGTTGCACTCCAGCTAGCCTATTTGAGGCACCCTGCAGCAACTGTGGTGCCCCAGGCTAGAGAACCCACAGAGACCTCTGCTGTTTGTTCCCCAGGAATGGCCCTCTTCCCCCCAACATGGGCAGGGCCTGCAAAGGTTTACCACAGCCCCCACCTGCCTCAAGTCCCCTGTCCCACCCAGAGCTTCAGTGCCCAGGACAGACATGTGGGGCTTCTTTCCACCAGGCCAGGCTTGTTCCAACACTCGACTATGTTCACAGCAGTCATATTTATAATAGGCAGAAGCTGGAAACAACACAGATGTCCCTCCACAGAGGAATGGATACAGAAAATGTGGTACATTTACACAATGGAATATTACTCAGCTATTATAAACAATGACTTCACGAAATTCTCAGGCAAATGGATGGAACTTGAAAATATCATCCTGAGCGATTTAACTCAGTCACAAAAGAATGAACACAGTATATACTCACTGATAAGTGGTTATTAGCCCAAAAGTTCAGAATACCCAAAAGTGACTTCACAGCAACCATTGGGCTGAGCGTGAGGTCCCAGATGGAGGAGTTGGAGAAGGGACTGAAGGAGCTGACAGAGTCTGCAGCCCCATGGAGGGAGCATCAGTGTCCACTAGCCTGACCTCCTGATGCTCCCAGAGACTAGATCACCAACCAAAGAATACACATGGAGGGATTCATGGTGCTGGCTACATATGTGGCAGAGGAGGGTCTTGATAGCCATCAGGGGAAGGAGAGGCCCTTGGGCCTGAGGGTATTAGATGCCCCAGTAGGAGAATGCCAAGGAGGGAAGCCGAGAGTGAGTGGTTGGGTGGGTGGGTGGGGGAATACCCTCATAGAGGCAGGGGGAGGGGAGAGGGAGGTTCCAAAGGGGAGATCTGGAAAGGAGGAAACATTTGAAATATAAATAAAGTGTATATATATATATAGTCAGGGACTGGTGTTTTCCCACGGCATGGGGTTCAACTTGGGCTGATTATTGCTTGGCCATTCCCTCAGTCTCTGTTCCATCCCCTGTCCCTGCATTTCTTTTAGATAGGATACATTTTGGGTCAAAGCCTTTGTAGGTAGATTGGTGTTCCTATCATTTTTCTTGGGTTCCTGCCAGTCTAAAGGATATGGCTTCTTCAGGTTCCTTATCCTCAATGCTGTGAGTGTTAGCCAAGGTCTTAATAAAAACCAACTTCCAGGATTGAAACCTACCAAAGATAGGTCATAGCCTACCAAAGATTGTCATTTTACTAACAGAATGCTCTGAAATCATGCATGATTCATTAGCATAATTCTTTATGCTCCATTAAAATTAAGAAAGTATAATTTAACAAAGTTATTTTACAATTAAAAATCCTTTACATACATGCAGTAAAAGAAATCTTCTTCCTAATTGCTATTTTGAAACCAGATTGCTTGACTCTTTGATGGCGATCAGATAGGTAGACTGCAAGAAAGTCTCCAAAATTCATGATTTTAATTCCTGCTTGTTGTATCTAGCATTAATTACTCTCAAGTAAGAGATTTATAAAGTGAATCTTGATAGAAAAAGAATCTCCTATGCCTATGGTCTTTGAAATTATACTTGGTTCAAGCTTTAATCACAACTTTCACAGTTATATAAAATCTGTTATAATAGCATGTACAAATCAAAGAACAGTCTCAATGTGACCACATTGGAACCATATGGCAAACACACAGCACCAGAGAAGCACTACACAAATAATTTTTTATGCCCAACCCTCAAACACCCATCTTCACTTTTCCCCTCTTCTGATGTAAATGTAAACTAAACCCCAACCTACCAGATGAGCCAATCATTAAAATCTTTGAAACAATTATATTGACTGCCATGAGCAAATAATAAATATCAGACCAATTGGGTTTCTTTTCTATATCTTTATTATAGGAAACTGATGGAAAATATTGCCATATCATTTCAGAGTTAATTAAAAAAATAATGTCTATCTTTTAAATTAAAACTGAGTGTTTTAACAAAATAAAATTTTCCTTAAACAAAAATAGTCAATAGATTGAATGTAAACATTTAGTGAAGTATTTTAGAACTTTATAAATTATGTTTAAATACTGACATCATGGAAACATTAAAAAGTTTACCACTAATTCTTATCTAAAGATGACTTCTAAAATATTCTTTTTATGTTGTGTTTAAGGTAATGCATTATAATGTAATACTGTAGTCATGTAATTATTTTCAGTACAATAACTCTCAAACGACATGATACTCATGTATTCCTAAGGGATTAAACTGAAGAAGTGGTGTCTTAGCAAGAACAGAATATCTCTAAGTTATTTCCTCTGGTGTGAAAAGGGACAAGCAATTGTTTCCATGGCTGCTGTCTCTGCCATGGAAACTATTTATATATTTAAACTAGAGACTTAGCAGAAACAATAGGTGGATAGATAGTTTACTTTTAAAGTAAAAATATTCTTAAATTCCTGTGCAAAATGGAAAATATTTCAAAATTATTCATTCATTGCCCATATAATGTGCATGCATTTAGTGAGGGTAAAGTATGTGGGGATGACAGAAATAAGGAGGGAGAGCTCCTAAATAGAATTCTATAAATTGGTTATTTATATTCTTTGATACAAAATATCTTGTAAATTTGCGTGATGTCATGGGATAAGCTTTGAACTCAGTTAGGAAATCTGAACTCTTTCAGCTAGGCCTCTAATTTCATCAGGCAAGGATTGGAAGAAGTGTCATTTGCTACAGATTAAGCAGGGGGATTGGGAAGTTAGATAATTCTTGTCATGAACATTTTCTGTTGAAGTTGATTTAAGTTTGTTGCTTTCCCAACTGTCTTTCTTTATGCCCTTCACGAATTAGTATTCTACAACTTTTATAGCCAAAAATAAAAACAAACAAACCAACAAACAAATGAAAACAACGAACAAACAGAACTAGCAACAAAGAACAAACAAAACTAGCAACAAAAATAGAGTCTGTCATGACTTAACCCTGGGGATCAAATATCTATGCTCATCTGGCACTTCTGTGGATCTACTTCAACAGCCCACCCTTTTTTTACGTTCAAACTGTTTCATGACATTCTTCAATATTTAATGAGAGAGGACATTGTTTGACTGCTAGCAATTATAGAGCATCTCTTTTTCACCAGCATGGCTTCCAACATAGTAGTCTTGCTTCCTGTTTAATAAATGTGTGCCATGAAGCACTAGCTCTATTCTTATAAGACAGCGTGCACAGAGATCACCCACAATACAACTATAATCAAAGTTAGATTCATTATCGTGCTATAATCAAGGAGCAAGGCACACCATGATGAACTCTGGTTTTTCAATGGAAAGATATTGGTAAGCGAAATGGAAGAACTTTCTGAGCAGAAGAAGCAAGATGTGCAATGTATAGTTATGAGTCCTGAAAGTACAGTTAAATAGCTGTATGAGGTTTCTTAAGACAGAAACATAAGCTCATGCCAAGGTAAACAAGAATAAGAAATAAGTTAAAAATGAGCTGTGCTTGAAATTTTGCAGCTCAATAAGAATTCAGGAAAAACATTCCCTACCTATCTCTATCTCTATTTCTTTCTTTATCTGTACCTATATCTCTATCATATATATATATATATATATATATATATATATATATATATATATATATAAATATATGTTTACACACATACACACATACAAACTCACACAAACACACACATACACAGACACACACCAAGGAGAAGTATTGAAGGATCAAAACCAGGCTGGTGATGTAGTCATTGGTGATGTAGTCATCTTTAAATTTTGGATGTGCTTCTTTAAAATCAGATGGTATGGTAGAACTGTAGGCCTGACAGTTTTGCCATGGTTTCTCCCAAAAATGCTTAAACACAGACCTAGAGACAAACCCTTAGAACTGAGTTGCATTATGTCAGAGATGAATCTTTAGAGTATAACAGGTGAGAAGGACTATGTAGAAGAAATCCAGAGCATGGATAATAAACATATTTTAGTATAAGGAGGAAATTTTACATTTCCAAGATTTTTCCTGTTCAGCTACTGAAGTGTGAGGGAAGTAGTGAATTAAGCACATCTGGCAAGTGAGAAGAACAATGGATTACACCTTTCATGTGAAATGGCATCACTGCTGCTTAAGTGGTACCATTTTGTAATTCTCTCTTCTTTGCAATACCTCAGATCTAGAAAATGCCATTCTTCTGGGACATGGTTCATGTTCCTTATGCAAAATATATTAGCATTGAGAACTTCAGTAGAAACTAGAATCAATTGCTAATTCAAGCTTACAGTGACGGATGTTACATTTGAGAAGTCTGACATTCAATTTTTTCCTAATTGAAAATTTCAATGGAATTGGTCCAAGGGGGCTTCCACATCAGGTTGAATCAGTTTTTCACTTGAATCAAAGTCTCTTTGTCACAGAGGTAGTTACAGTATGAGTTATAAGAGATCTCCAGAGACTCTGCTAAGTCAAAGTCTATTCTACCTTTAAATAGACCTGAAAAGTGTAGACAAGTGTTTCATGTAGCCACACAAGTTTCATAGTGCCTTTTAACAAAACCAATATTATTTTAAAACTCAAGCTTTTTTATAAATGTTTTGAACATAATTAAGACTTTCATGCTTTCTCATCAGGATACATACCACAGAATAAATTTTCAAACACAGTTTTTCTATTCAGCGATTGCTTCTTTCCTGTGTAATATATATTATCATTTCAAACATATCTGAGATATTTAATCATCATTGAATAATGTTAATTTATACTCCATAAAGGTATTGCTTAAAAAAATTATCTGTGACTAAATGGGGCTTGTCTCAAAGAAAGAAAAGAACACATTGTTCCTCAAACAGAATCTGTATGAAGAAAATGAAAGCTGACAATTTTAAAATGCAAATTTTACCATAAAGGTACTCAAAGATTAAAATTTGAAGGAGTAAGTCATAAATAAAGTTATTTATTGCAGCATCATTTGTATTCTAAATAATTTTGTATATCAGACCTTCATGTGTAGCAAAATTATTAAAATATGCATCACAAGGAAACAGGGTGAGAAACACACTGCCTCAATGACACAATGACACATAGAAATGATATAGTTATAACACTGAAAACAATTTGTCTCGTACTCTGTAGTGAGGTTCTGCAGGAACTTCCTCTAAGATGAAGCATTTTCTCCTTGAGAAGCAAAGAGGATTCTAACACTAAATAAGTTAAAACACATACAGAGAGAGAGAGAGAGAGAGAGAGAGAGAGAGAGAGAGAGAGAGAACTCAAACAAGTTTTTCATGATTATTCCAAGGTTATCTGGCAGAAATCATCCTAGAGCTTCATTCTTTCACTTTTAGACCCAACTGCAAGTTTTCAAAGGAGCTCACTGCTTTCATGTGCCACCACACAGCCTGGAATGAATGTTGTGGTAATGATACAGCTTCCTTTGAATTATCCCTGCTCCTAAAAACTCCCTGTAAGTGTCCCTAATACTTTCATGGAGTTAGACTAAGGAAGAGTCATTTGTGGTCTGACTAGAGTATAGAAATGCTTGTTAGTATGTACCCAGGAAGAAGCACACAATAATGAACTCCATGACACTGCAGTATAAAAAGGACAAGATACTGAAGAGTGTCAGATATTTTCCAAGAACAGTATAACACAAATATTCAATATGTGGCATATACACTATCTCTTCCTTTTAAACTTTATAGTACATTATGGCTGTGTCCAATAAGAAATTTCTGATCTCATATCACTTCACAACCATGTTTTAAATGGTCACTGAGGTGTTGCTCACACCCAGGTTGAATACTTTTATTTAAACCATGTATTAGCCATGGAATATTTACTACTTAATTCATAATAATTCTGTGTACTGATCTTTTCTGTGTCTTCTGAATTCCACCCTTACATGTACAATATATTTTATTTTTCTTTGTGATATTCCAGACATGCACCCCTTTACAAAGAAACACACCTTATAGCAATCCCACCTTTTTTCTTATGGGATGGAATTCAATGGTTTCACCATGGTCTCTTACCCTAGAGTAACTTACAGGGATGGATTGACTTTTTGGAGACTCAGAAATTAAGACAGATTTTTTGTTATACCTTTCAGGGTTTCAGTTTATATAACTCACAGTACAGTGTATACTGAAATGAGTAACTCCTGTGTGGTATAGCTTCTTTCATTGTTGTGATTTATAGATGTGAAAATTATAGTCTGTAAGTGAGAATGAGAAGTCTCTCTATAACTAAAGTTATTTTTAATTGCTTCCAATATTGGTAACAGTTGATACTTTGGGAACACAGATCTTAGACTTAAGGTAAAATGCTTACCTTAAGGTAAGCTCCAGGGACATGGTAAAGCAACACTAAGCAGAAATGACCTTGAAGAAGGGATTCTACATCTTCTATACAGACTGTGACTTGTTTTATACTTAAGAAAAGGAGTTCTGAGTTCATAATGTGTCCTAAGGCACAGCTTAGAACATTCATGCCCTATCATTGAAGTCAGTGGAAATGAGCGTTATATAGTAGATCAATGCTAATCTTAAACCTTCAGAAATATTTAAATCATTCCACTTGACAGAGAACAAGGATATCATCATGATCATGGAGGATATGAAAGGGATAGGAGAAAATAATCGTGTTTTTAAATATCAGAAACTTTCATGTTTAAAGTAATTAAATAGTGTAATCATCATGAAGATTCTTTATATTAATATGAATTTATGTGCATACCTGTACACATTTAAATCATGGATAAGTCTTTTTCATATTTGAGTCAAGTAAGTCATCTTTTCTTCTTAGTTCCACTCTTTTGTCACATGCTAATAATGGTAGGCTTTACATCTTAATATTTAAGCTATAGAATTGCAAAGAGTATGCATGCATGTATATACAGTGTATATGTATTTTATCAATACATAAATACATATGTATAATACTGTATAACAGGAATAAGTGTACATATACAAATAATGTCTATAAAATAATATTTTTTAAAATTGATGGGCTAAAGAAATATTGAATTATTTCAAATGACATTAAGAAATACAATACTTTGACCCAAAGGGGTATAAGAACACAATCTAAGCATTAAGAACAATTCATCAGAGCACCATGAAATGGTGAAAATTTTTAATTCTGAACTCTGTGGTATATATATGAACTATTTATACATAATTATAAGTAGATAAAATTATGATAATTTCATTCACAATCTGAAATTTTTAGAAAGAGAAAAAGATATCTATTTTTAAAAATCAAGTTTTACACATTAAATAAAACTTGTTAATGTCAAGTGTAAATGTCAGTAGGAATTCATGACTTATTGTATTTATAAGATGTATGATTATTTTTAGCTCTAAATCTTGACGTGTTCTAGAAGCAAGGAGTATTCCTAAAGCTTAGACTGACATCTCTAAATCCAGCTTTATTATAAAATGTCCTATGACTCCTTTCAGAATTGACTAACTTAGAATCTGGGGTGGAGGACGGATAAAGTAAACATGAAGTATCCTAGCTTATATCAAATTAAGAAATCTAATAACCT
Source organism: Rhynchomys soricoides (assembly GCA_019843965.1). NCBI lineage: Eukaryota > Metazoa > Chordata > Mammalia > Rodentia > Muridae > Rhynchomys > Rhynchomys soricoides. The sequence goes on along the minus strand of JADRCH010000067.1, from coordinate 2,872,124 downwards.
CCTTGGAAGGAGGAAGAAAAACCTCCTTGGCATTTTTTTTTCAGAATCATTTGTGTTTTTTGGGGGGGAGCCAAGTTATGGGAGCCACTCCTTTCACTCCACCTCCATGTCTTAAGGACCCCAATTATTGGTGTAGACCCAGTCTCCTTAGATCTTTCTCATTGCCATATTTTAGACCATCTCAGTTCCATGTATCATCTACAGACACACAGAAGCACTCTCTAGGAAGGATTTCACAGCCACCACAATTACCTAAGACACAAAGTGGGTAACATTAGCCAAAAGAAAGAACATCCATCCAAGAATAAGACCATATACCTACTCCAAAGTCACTCAAATACCTTAACTATAGTTGTGTAGACACACAAGCTTGAAGAATGAAGATGAGATGCTTCTCTGAAACCAGAAATCTGATTGTAAGAAGTCCTGAGAAAAGCAAATTAAAGTTCAGAACAAGGTAAAGACTTCCAAATAGAAGTTATGAATATATGCAAGAAACTCAAAGAATTAATGCCTTAATAAAATTATGAAAACACTAATAATTGAATAAAGTAATGAAATCATTCAAGACATAACAGTAAAATATAACAAAGAAATTGAATCACTGGGGAAAATATAAACTGATATAAAACTGGAAATGAAAAACTCATGATGTTTAACACAAATCTCAGTGGTAAATTTCACTATTGGGTTAAAAGATATGAAAGAAAGGATTTATATCTTGAAGGAATATAGGAAGAAATGGATATCTCAGTTAAAGAAATTGTTAAATCACTAAAAAAAATCCATGTACAAAATTTCTAGCATGTCTATGATACTATGGAAAAACTAAACCTAAGAATTACAGGTATAGAAGAAAGACAAAGGCACAGAAAATCTTTTTAAGAAAATAAGAGAAAACAATCACAATCTAAAGAAAAAATTTCCCAGAAAGATACAAGAAGCATACAGAACACCAATAAGCATAGTAATAAAAGAAATTTCCTATGAAGCATAATAATCAAAACACTATGTGTTTACAACAAAGTAAGTATATTAAAGTCTATAAGAGGAAAAGACTAAGTCAAATATAAAGTCAGATGTAGTAGAATAACACCTGAAATCAATGCAGATTCTGAATATCAGAAAGACATGGGTGGATGTTCTATAAACTTTAAAAGATGACAGATAGCAACCCTGAATACTATACCTAGAAAATCTATTGGTTATAATTGACACAGAAAGAAAACTATTAAATGTACTCACTAATAAGTGGTTATTAACCAAAACAGTACAACATGCCCAGGATATAATCCACAGAATTCAAGAAGGTTAACAAGCAGAAGGGCCCAAGTAAGGATGCTTCACTCCTACTTGGGAGGGAGAAGAAAGCAATCATGAAGGGCAGAGAGATGGAAGGACCTGGGTGGGAGAGGGAAGGGGGACAGGAAAAGGGGAACAAGATTGGGTATTATCTGGGGGACAGATAAGAAGGCCTGAGGGCCAGCAGAATAAATGGAAATATGCCACCTCATGGGGAGGGAGGTTGGGACCGTCTGGAATGCACCAGACACCTAGGAGGTAAGAGAATCTCAGGACTCAAAGGGAGGGGCCTTAGATGAACAGCCCTACAGTTGGGAGAAGGAACTTGTAGAGTTCACCTCCAGTAGAAAGACAGGGCATCAAGTGGAGGGATGGGGTTGCCATCCCACAGTCAAAAACTCTGACCCAGAATTGTTCTTGTCTAAAAGAACTGCAGGGACAAAAATGGAGAAGAGTCTGAGAGAAAGGAGTTCCAGTGACTGGAGCAACTTGGGATCCATTTCAAGGGGAGGCTCCAAGGCCTAACACTATTACTGATGCTATGGTGTGCTTATAGACAGGAGCCTAGCATAGCTGTCTTCCAAGAGGCCCAACAAGCAGCTGAGTGAGATAAATGCTTACACCCAACCACTGAAGTTAGGGACCCCTCTGGCTGAATTAGGAAAGGACAAAAGAAGCTGAGGAGGAGGGTCACCCCATAGGAAGGCCAGCAGTCTCAACTAACCAGGATATCTGAGATCTCTCAGACACTGAGCCACTAACTAGGAAGCATACACTAGCTGGTCTGAGGCCCTGACACATATATAGAATAGTACTGCCTTGTCTGGCCTCAGTGAAAGAAGATGTGCCTAACTATTGAGAGACTTGAGGCCCCAGGTAGTCGGGAGGCCTAGTGGGTGGGAGTAGGGTGGGGGAGTGGGTACATCCTCTAGGAGACACAAGAGGGAAGGAGGATGAAATGAGCAACTGTTGGAGGGCAGGCCAGGAGGGGGGATAATGACTAGACTGTAAACAAATAAAAGTAAGAAATAAATTGTTTTCCATTTTCCAATTCTGTTCTACAACAGGCACTAAAAGAAATTTCAATCTGAAGAGGTTAAGCACATCCCAGAGGACAGAGAGAAACGAATAACCAGAAAGCAATAAATCAAAAGAGAGGCGTATCACCATACCACCATAACAAATATAGCAGGTATCAGTAAGCTCTACTTATTCTTAACTCTCAATATTAATCATCTCAATCCCCCCATAATAGACTAACAGATTGGATTAGAAAACAGGTTCCTCATTTCAACTGCATCCAAAAACTTTACCTCACTATGAAGGATATGGATCACCTCAGGGTAAAAGGATGAAAAAAAATACTCTATATTGGATGTGGTGATGTATGCCTTTAATCTCAACTCTTGGGAACCAGAGTCAGAAGAACTACTGAGTTGGGGGCCAGCTTTATATAGAAAACTTGTTTCAGGACAGCAAGGGCTACACAGAGAAACCTTGCCTTGATAAACCACGAAGAAAAAGAAAGAGCTAGTCTAGGTAAATTGAATCAAAAAGCAAGCCAGTGTTGCTATTTTTTGGTATCCAATAAAACAGACACCAAACCTAAACTAATAAGAGGTAAGAAAGGACACTACATACCCATTAAAAAAGTCCATCAAGAAAATACAGCAGTTCTAAACATTTATGCATCAAACATAAGGACACCCATGTTCACTAAAGAAACACTACTACACCCAAATTACATATTAACCCTCACATATTGATAGTTGGAGATTTCAGTATCCTACTCATGCCAATAGACTGGTTATCCAAACCCAAACAGAGAAATGCAGAATCTACCTGTTGTCATAAATAAGAAGGGCTGGGGGAGTTGAGAGTTCTACCTCTTGATCTGAAGGCAGCCATGTTTCTGCAAGCAGCCAGGAGGGTCTGATTCTACACTAAGGAGAGCTTAAGCACTAGGAGACCTCAAAGCCCATCTTCACAATGCCACACTTCCAACAATGCCACAATTCCTACAACAAGGACACACCTCCTCACAGTGCCACTCCCTATGGCCAAACATTTAAACATAGAAATCCATAGGGGCCAAACCAACACAGCCTCTGAAGGTATTAACATTTTCTAGAGACAGTCCTCTGGGACAATGGTTGACACAGAGCAAAACATCTTTCTTTACTTATCTCTCAAAGGAACATATTCCTAATTTCTAATGTCTTCCTTTTCTCTAAACTAATAATGAAAAAGGTCACAGGAATTTTTTTCTTTAAATCTGCTACAAGCCTGCTAAAGTTTTCTACATAAATTGTAAAGGAAAGAGAACAAGATTACCAGATGACATAAATTTGCAGAACACATAGTTTAGGAATTTTCTGTGCAGAGTCTCTTTGTTTTTCCTTTACTGCCAAAAGATAAATATGAAATTTGGTAGTGGGTAGAATTCTCTCATTAATATTTAAAGGAATAACAGGAGTAGTGCTTCCCCTGATTTCTGTCTCATTCCACTACCACAGTTTACCTCACTTTGATCAAAATTGTGTGTAAATAAATTCCTGTCTGTGTCATCTTCACATAAATTTGATTGAGGAAGTATGGTTATTTGCTTTCAAAGTTTGTGAACGATCCACATTAGCACATTAGTCTTAGAAAATTCAGCAGGTTAACTGTTTTTGTTTTACTGTAGGGTAAACCAGGTAGCCATGTTTTAACTAAAGCTTGCTGGATAGAGTAAATGATGTTATCATGTAAATGTAAATGTTATCATGTTACATGTAAAACAAATAAATCATGTAAATCCGATATGTTTTGATGTATTTTTAAATGAGACATTTAAAGCTATAAAGTGCCCTCAGAGGACTGATTCCATTGTGCACCAGAGGTTTTATTGTGTTTTTTTGTTTGTTTTGTTTTGTTTTTCGAGACAGGGTTTCCCTGTATAGCCCTAGCTGTCCTGGAACTAACTCTGTAGACCAGGCTGGCCTCGAACTTAGAAATCCGCCTGCCTCTGTCTCCCGAGTGCTGAGATTAAAGGCATGCGCCACCACTGCCCAGCATGTTCTATCTTTTAATTTAACTTTAATTTAACATTTGATTTTACTTATTCACTCTATATCCTACTCACTACCCTCCTCCAGGTCAACCCTTCCCCTCTACCCCCTCCCTTTCTCCTCTGAGCTGGTAGGAGGGCCCCTGAGTATCCTCCTCTGCCTTTACTTCAAGTCTTTGACAGAATAGGTGCTTCTTCTCCCACTAAGACCAGACAAGGCAGCCAAACTAGAATAACATATCCCACATTTAGGCAATAGCCTTTGGGATACCCCATGCTCCAGTTGTTCAGGATACACATGAAGATCAAGCTGCACATCTGCTACATATGACTGGGAAGCCTTGGCCCAGCCCCTGTTTGTTCTTTGGCTGGTGGTTCAGTCTCTGAGAGCCCCAAGGGTCTGTTGGTCTTCCTGTGGAGGTCCTATTCCCTTCTGGGCCCAAAATTCTTCCTCTTATTCTTCCCTAAGAGTTCCCAAGCTCCATTCATTGTTTGGCTGTGAGTGTCTGTATTTGTCTGAGGCAGCTTATGGGTGGAGCCTCTCAGAGGACAGCATCCTCCTATCTGCAAGCATTAGCTTGAGGAATTTTTTTTGATTACTTCTTTGAAATATTCATCATTCAGTTATGAGTTATTTAATATCCATGAGTGTGCTTATTAACTAAAAATATATTTGCTGTCAGTTTTATGTTTTATTTTATTGTGATCAAATATTATTTCAATCCTTTTGGATTTGTAAATAGTTATTCTGTGTCACAGGATGTGATCAGTTCTAGAGAAGCTTCTTTGATCTGCTGAATCAAATGTATGCGCTTTGGATTTTGGGTGGAATATTATGTAGATAGCTATAATGTCCATCTTATATATGATGTCATTTAATTATGATATTTTTTCTGGGTTTTGTCCAGATGACCCCTCCATTGCAGAAAGTGGGATATTGAAATTGCTTGCTGTTAATAAATTGATTTACAATTTTAATCTGTGTTTTTAAATCTAGTAGTGTGTGTGTGTGTGTGTGTGTGTGTGTGTGTGTGTGTGTGTGTATGGGTGTTTATAAAATTGGGTACACCAGAATTTCATACATGCATACATGTTTAAGACAGTAATGTATTCTTGGTTAACTGTTCCCTTGATTAAATTATAATTCTTCATCTCATATCCAGTCCTGGAAGAATATTAAAGGTTGTTTGTAGTGTAGGTAGGGGTGCCAGACTAGGCTGGGCATTGAATGTGGGACCTAGACTAGTCTGTGGGATAGGGAGAGTACAGGAGGGAGGAATAGGCAGGCTCAGAGGCTAGATATTGGAGAAAATTGTTTTTGTTGGTTTTGAACTGCTTTATTTCTTTGTACCTACCCTATAAGAAAGCCAACTTTAAAATGACCACACAGCTTGTTATTTTTTGTTTCTGCTGTTTTCAATTATTCTCAATGCATAAGGTGAAATCAGTGCTGCCATTCTATTTTATAAAGTATTGCATGGTGATACAATCAAAAGCAAACTGATGTAATATTTATAAATTATTATATTTCTTATACTTCTATAGTACTTAGGATCTTATTTAGTTATTATAGAATTAATGGGTTTAGTTACTGGATATTTAATATGAAATTTTTGAAGTATTTTCTCGTGCTCTGTGCAATAAGCAATTTTGAGTATATATTTTCAGACTCCAAGGTGTAGCTTTTCTGTTTCCAAGATCATACAAGGACTTACTGTTCAGTGTTTAAACTTCAAAAGTAAAAAGAGAATGCACTGTGATCCTCAAAACACTCCTAAAATTTGCTAATATGTTCAAAAGAAAATTAACTATGGTTTTCAAAACGCTTGAGGGAATTTGTTAAAGAGAGCAAGAGTTGGGTGTGGACTTATTCTATTTTTATTTCTCCCTGGAAATTCTTTGTGTTTTTTATATAAAGAAGTGCCAGGAAGAATGACAAAATTAATTAATATTTTATCTTTATTTTTTCAGAAGCTGTAGGAATATATATTGCAGAAAATTCTGAAAGTTATCAGTGTCTAAGAGAGGAATAAATACATAAACAGATTATATATATATACATATAAAATCATAGGTTGGTATAAAGTAACTATGTACTAACATATTTCCTGACATACTTCATGAAAGGTGAAGGCTTTGAATTAAATTGCTCTATTTATGTTGATATTGTATAGGTTTTTACAGGCATGAACAAACAACTGTTCATCCTAGATATTGCACCAAGAAAAATCCAAAGAAATGATTCCACCCAAGCTTAGTGATTCAGTGATTTATAAGGGTTACACCCTGGAAAATGGGTGAATAGATATTCTACAGAGGCATTAACCATTCAGAGCTTGCTACATCACCAAAACATTACAGTAGCATAGGTGACAGGACATCATCAGGAGCTGAATCAATGCAGTACCTTGCAAGACTTGCAGGCAGTTAGTCACGTTGGACAGCGTTTTCCCAGAAGTTGATATATATCATAGTTGAAGGGCTCTGTGAACCTTGTCACTTCAAGATATTTTATGAAAGTTGTGCAATATTGACCTCTTGAGTCTTACCAACCCATAACCTGACTCTATGCAGGATTAAACATTAGAATTTGGAAGAATCAAACAATCACTGTTTTCGGAAGTTTTTTGTGTATTCCAGTTGATAAAACAAAGGAATGAATATGATGTGAGCATAATTTTTAATTTAGCAAGAGAAACCTACTTTTTAAAATTCAGCTACTAAAGAATGTACAGGAATGAAGGAATTCAGATAACAGACTCAATGTTAAGAACTCCATTTAAACATATCAAATGCTCTAGCTTAAGAAGTTATTTACTGTCTTTAAGATATTATTTTTTTCATATATTTTTAATTTTTGAAATTATAACTACATCATTCTATGTTTCCCTTTATTGGCTCAAACACCTCCCATGCCCCTCCTGGCTCTCTCCCAAATTCAGAATCTCTTTCTCTTTACTTATTCACACACACACACATAGACAAGCATGTGTTTGTGAGTTTGCATCTATATAGAGAGAGATATATTGTATCATTTTATATATATATATATATATAATAAAAACAGTGTCTACTAAAGGCAATTATTTTGAAGATTTAATGGAATTATGCATATGTATTTAGTTTTAATAACAGTAAGTTGAGAATACAAGTGCTCAAAGTAATGATAGTGAGGATGATTAAATTCATCCTTAACTCAAATTATTCATATACCAATAAACTATATTTTTCATAATTGCTATAAAATAAATAGTGGCTTTATTTTTCTATATGGGTTAAGAATAAGATTTGATGGGATAGATAACATGCCATTTACCTTTGAAAATATGAAAAAAGAAGAAAAAGAATAGAGATTCTGGTTGTAAGCCCACACGTCTACAAGCAACTGGTTCAATCAATGTGTTAATAGGTAATGGAATTATGTCAACTTGTTTGGGATAGCACAAAAAATTAGATATCTACAGGAAGAAGAATAGATCTAAGACCTTATATATCAGCAGTTTAAAAAATCAAATCAAAATTTGTTAATTATTTAAAATATAGGTTGAAAATGCTAAAGGAAAACTCAGGAAATTGTAATAAGTAAGGAGTTTTAGAAATACTTCCTGTCTTTGTCAGGGTTTCTATTCCTGCATAAACATCATGACCATGAAGCAAGTTGGGGAGGAAAGGGTTTATTTTGCTTATGCTTCCATGCTTCTGTTCATCACCCAAGGAAGTCAGGACTGGAACTCAAGCAGGTCAGGGATCACAAGCTGATGCAGAGGCCTTGGAGGAATGCTGCTTACTGGCTTGCTTGCTTCTCCTGGCTTTCTCAGTCTGCTTTCTTAAAGAACCCAAGACTACCAGCCCACAGATGGTACCGCTCACAAGGGGCCCTCCCTCCTTGATCACTAATTGAGAAAATCCCTTACCACTGGATCTCACGGAGGCATTTTCTCAACTGAAACTCCTTTCTCTGTGATAACTTCAGCTTGTGTCAATTTGACACACAAAACTAGCCAGTACACTTCCCAAATCATATGAAGCAAAATCAAAGGCATACAGATAGAATTGCATGGAACAGTGAAGAAAGTGAAAAGACAATGCAGAGAATGAGCAGAAGTGTTCAGAAACTACATGTCTGACAAGGAGTTAATGATGATAACATAGAAAGTATTCAATGATTCAACAACATAACAACAAATAATCTGATTTTTTAAATGCCCAATAGATCTGTATAGACATTTTGTAATAGATATTTATATATCCAGTAGCAACATTTGAAAAAGAATGTTCAAAATCACTAATCATAAGTAAACTCTAAGTGAAAGCCTAATAACTAAAGATAGCAAGTCCTGGGAAGCTGGAGAAAGTGGAGCCCTTGTGCATTATGACCTGGAATATAAATCAATGCATTTTATATAGAAAATGGAAAAGGGCTTCTCAAATAATTAACAGTAGAAGTACCATATGATTCAGCATTCCTACCACTTGCATATCCAAAAGAAGTGAAATCAGTGTGTTATGGATACATTTTTATATGTATAATTTTGTAGTACTATTCATACTTATCCTAGTTTTGACGCCTTTGTTGTGACAAAATATTGATGCAAAGCAATGTGGGTGGAAAAGGTGTAGTTTGGAATACAAATTAAAGTGAATCACTTTGTCTCATTGTCTTCTTGTAGGTTGAAAATCATGCCTCTTCAAACGATTATCAGGAATGCACTTCATTTAGACTTATATCATCTTTGTGTATACTCTTCCAGAGGACCTAGGTTTAATTCAAAGTACCAACATGACATATAATAGACTGAGAAATATGCGTATGTTTAGAGAAACCATCTGCTCACTGAACAAGGTTCTTATCATTTTCCTTGGTTATACAGCATTTAAGTCAAAAGAAGAGAAGGCAGTACATATAGGATCACAACAGTTTATTTTGAGATCTAGTCTCAATCTTCTTAAGAAAATATAAGAACCATACAGTATAAACAAAGAGAAGTCCACTTTAAATAACAGTTAAAGAAGCAAATATTTGGTTATCTTTCTCATTCATTTATTAATAATTTATTTGATTATAATATTTAGTTTCACCTTTTGTCATACGCCAATAGAAAAAAGTATTGTTAATATGAGACATCTTTTATACTGCCTATACTCTATTGGTAACTTATCTCAAGCTATCACTTAGAATTCCCAGATAAATAGTAAGTCCGTTATGTGTCATAGCTTAAAGAGAGTCGAACCTCAATTTCCATCAAAAGGGATACATTCTCTTTCACTATTAGGTATCTTATTAAAATGATAGTTTGAATCGAGCCATGGTGAATGGTGTATCTATCACATTGTACATCTACCTAAAATAATTTACCATGAACTAAGAAAGCATTTATCTGAAAACTGTTTTCATGGAATCTTGGTATGGATCTATCATGTTATGTCCATATGTGCTTATTAGTTGTTGTCATATTACACAGATGAGGGGTGGGTTTGAAGAGGGAACATCAGTTTAGGAAATGTCTTTATCACATTGACCTATCAGCGTATCGGTGGACATTTTTTAAATTAATCACCAGTGTAAGATGGTCCAGGGTACTGTGGCCAGAGCCACCACTGAACAATTTGTATTGAGCTTCTAAGAAGGCAAGCTATGCAAATACTGTTCTTCAATGGCCTGGGCTTCAGTTCCTGCTCCAGGTTGCTGCATTGGATTCCCTCAATGATAGCAATAATCTGGTGATCTAGGCTTAGAAGTTCAAGCTGTTGCTCCCCATGCCTTGCCCCAACAACAAAGTATTGTGTACTATTTCAGCCACAAAAACCAAACCCTAACACCATTAGAACCTGTAGAGACCACCTCCAGTAGATAGGCATGGTCCCTGGTGAAGGGATGGAGCTATCAACCCATCTCAAAGTTTTTAACCCAGAAATGTTCCTGTCCAAAGGAAAGACAGGAACAAATAAATGGAGCAGAGACTGAAGGAAGATCCATCCAGAGCCAGATGGGGATCCATCCTGTCTGCAAACACCAAACCCTGATACTGTTGCTGTTGCCAAGAGGCACTGGCTGACTGGAACCTGGTGTAGCTGTTCATTGGAAGGTCCTGCCAGCAACTGAACTATGCAGATATGGATGCTTGGTTCCAACCATCAGACTGAGCTCCAGGACCACCGGAGGGGAGCTGGCAGAAAGACTGGAGGAGCTGAGGGGGATTTCAACCTCATAGGGAAAACAATATGGGCTGGCTAGACCAGCCAATACTCCCAGGGACTATACCACTAATCAAAGAGTATACAGGTAGGGATCCATGTCTCTGTTACATAATGTAGCAGAGGATGGCCTTGTCTAACATCAATGGGATGGCCCTTAATCCTGTAGAGGTTTGATGCGCCAGCGTAGGGTGATCTTGGAGTTGTGGGACAGGAGATGGTGGGTTGTTGCAGGAGCGCCCTCATAGAGGCAAAGGAGAGGGGGAAAGAGCAGATGTGGGATGGGGGGTTTGTAGAGTGGTAATTGGGAAGTGGGATATCACTTGAGATGTAAACGAATGGAATGATTAATTTAAAAAAAGAAAGAAAAAAAAAAAGGAAGACCTACAGAGTCAACTAACCTGGGCCCATGGAGACTCACAGAGACTTAACCACCAACCAAAGAACATGCGTGGGGTGAACCTAGGCATCCTACACATTGGTAGCAGATTCTCATATTGTTCTTTATGTGGGTCCCCTAATAAGTAGAGCAGGGGCTGTCTCTGTCTCTGTTCCCTGACATTAGATGCCCTTTCTCTAACCAGAAGATCAGGATGGGCCTCAATGGAAGAAGATGCACTTATTCTGACTGTGATTGGATGCTCCAAAGTAAAGCTTTACACAATGGTATCTTCCCCTTCTCTGGGAAGAATGGAAGTAACAGAGGAGGGTTGGGGGATATAATTGAGATATAAAGTGAATAAATAATTTATTTTAAAAGGCCAACATAAAAAAGAAGACTTACTCATCAATGAATCATGCTGTGATTTGGTTTTACTTTGCCCAAAAGAAGATCTCCTGGGAACTTATTCATTCTGAGAATTAGCAAAAATGTAGAAAACAGTTAGAGGAATTGGCTGCAGGTTTGTAGATTCTTTCACAGTTCTTGTGAAAGGATTATTGTAAAATTCAGAGAGAGCCTGTACTTCCTGTCTAGATAGAAGATAATCAATTCCCTAACTGTTGTTACTCTTACCAAAAGCCCAAACAATGGTACTACTTAACTGTACATATTAAGCTTTCCAAATTGTGAATTAACTAAACATTTTTTCTTCATATGTACTGTACTTTTACTGTTATTATAATAATGAAAATCTGCCTAATAACTATGTTCCAAATTCTTTATAGTTGAAGAGTTTGTATAAGATCAAATTGAAGTCTGTAAATCAAAACAGTCAAACAAAAAAAAAAAAAGAAAAAAATTACAATATAAAATAGGAGGTAAAAGTCCTGGTTTGGACATACAGCATATGGCTGGCGAAGTAGCATACCTGGATATTTTTACACAAAAATTTAGATTTTGTATTATATGTTTTTATTTTAGAGAGATGGATCTCAAATCTGGCAAAAAGACATTTACTAGAATGTAAAGCTGGTAATAAGCTGAGCAAAGCTCATGTGTGTTTCTAAGGAATTAATAAACAAATATACAAGCAGGTTTTCTAAAGTGAGTGTTCAAAAGAGAGGGAAGCCAGGAAGATGCTGCTCAATGACTAATAGAGACCTGAGAGTATTAAGATTGTCTTTATTAATTAACTCTAAAGAGTGCTAAAGAAAGTGCAACCAAAATATGAAAACTTTGGGCCTAATGAATCTGAAAATTATAATCTAGTGATCCAAAATCAACTAATATGAAAGCATCTCAATTTAAATGTGAGTATTTTATGTTGCAATGGTTAGCTTAAATTATCAACTTAACAGGATGTAGAACCGCCTGGGAAGAGAATCTCAATGACTGACAGATTGTCAACATTGGTTGACTTGTGGGCATAACTGTGGAGGCTTGTCTTAGTCATTTTATCTAGTGTGGGAAGACTCAACATACTGGGCAACACCACTCCCAACATTGTGGTATTTGGACTTCATAAGATTGTAAAAATCAAGCTCAACACAAACAAACAAGGGATCATTAATACACTAATTTCTCTGACTGTGGCTATTATGTGACTTTCTGCTTCAAGTGTTGGCCTTGTAACTTCCCTTCACTGATGGAAAATAACCGGAAAGGGTAAGCTGAAACAAACCCTTTCTTTCTTTAGTTGTGTGCTGTCAGGATATTTTTGTCAACAAAAGAAATAAAGGCAGGACAATGTTTCAATATGCATCTATCTACAATAACAATTTCTACACATCTTTGACTGAATTACAAGTACCTGCCTATACTTCATTATCTCGGGGTAAAGTTCCTCCCAGAATAGAAGAAAGGTGACATGGTATAGGTGACATCGCTGTGACATAGAGCATCCAATTGGAAAATCTCTTACCATGAGTGGAGAAAAGGGAACTAAAGTGCAAAAAAGAACTAAAGGGAAGTCTATAAGGCAATACACTGCCTTAGATCAGCTTTTGAATGTGAGTCCACCGAGCCAGTCCTGGCGCTAATTAAATGAGGCATACTGGCTGAAGGCTTCAGTTTTCCATTTCTCTATGGAGCAGACATTATTTCCACCTTCAGTGACATTCTTGACTGTCTTGTCATTTTAGTTCATGGTGATACTTTTGTTTTATAGATTTTCAACTTTTGTTTATGCATTGACACACTCAGGGATAGCAGGTCCTCCATATATTTAGGTAATTTTTTTTTTCCTTTGCCAACTGATTCCTCTAGAAGAAACATGAAACAACACTGACCAAAAGCGTATACATAGACATTCTAAAATGCTATCAAGCAGTATTATTTGTTTTGTTATGGTTTGACCATGCTTCGGCTAGGGAGTGGCACTATGAGAAGGTGTGACCTTGTTTGAGTTGGTGTGACCTTATTGGAAGAAGTGTATCTCTGTGGGCATAGGCTTTAAAATCTTCATCCTATCTCCCTGGAAGCCAATCTTCTGCTGTTTACCTTTGGAACAAGATGTAGAACTCAGATGGACACTGTCATTCTCTTGCCTTGATGATATTGGACCTGAACATCTGACCCTGTAAGCCAGCCCCAATTAAATGTTGTCCTTATAAGAGTTGTATTGGTCATGGTGTTTTGTCACAGCAGTAAAACCCTAAAACAAGTCTTAGGGTCTTCTTCCTTGAACTTACTATAGCATCTAATACCCAAGGCTGAGGCAGCCATCTTGAATTGAGGAAGTAACAAGCCAAATGGTGAAAGAACAAGCCCTGTAGGTGGTAGAGTAAAAAATTGAAAAATGAGAAAGCAATACTTAATACAGTTGTGCTGCCAAGTTTATCACATCACTATTTAGAAGAGAGAAGACAGAATAATCCTATGTTTAGCAATGGGTAATCAACAAAAAAGGTAATGTTTATATTTGAGAGTTATCAAGACATAAAGATTCAATCATGATTTTTGTGATGACATGGATAGAACTTGAGGTCATTTCATAAAATTCTACCACAGAAATAAACAATATTTTTATACGTATGAACTAAATTTGATAAAAAATAAACAAAGCTCAAATAAACTAGTGGTTAGTAGATTATGAGAAGGGTGATCAGGAAAGAACTGGAGAAAGTAGTTAATGAGCATAGGGATGCAGCTGGAGAGTTGCAGAGGGAGGATAACAAGAATGGCTTTTTATAGTCTACGACACAAAGAAATAGCAGTGGAATATTTCAAAATACTTAATAAATACAATATTGATATTCCCAAGATAAAAACTGACAAGTATTTGAGGTATTATATATGTAAGTACCCTGACCTAATAATCGATCATCAAATTGCTAAACAGCATATGCATATATAATATATTATATATAAAATGATTTATATAAATATGCTGTTTAAAGATATATAATACATATTAGTTATTATTATAATAATTAGTATTTATAAATAACAGTATTATTTAAATATTATATATTAATATTAATAATATGAATTATGTAAGTATACTAATGTGATAATTTGTAATATAATGTAGTAGTATTAATTATGTAATATGATGTGATTACATTAATATGATTAATGTAATTAACATGTGCTTATGTATAATTATATATTAATTAATATATAGTATATTTAGTATATATAATTATATATGTATACTTATATTTATGTTTCACCTGTATTTCATAAAATTTTAAAGAACCTGGAACTTTAGTAATGTCATGGGGTCTTATAATAACCTGTTTACAACCTACTTTTATACGGGACAAATTTTCTTTTCTCAGCTAATTCAATGTTAAGTAATAATCATTGTCCTTGCAAGAGAAAACATTCTACTTGATAGCATTTTCTAACAATGAACTAAGACGAATTCAGAAAGAAATTGCAAGTGACATAAAGGAACTACTCTATATGTTACCATATATTCAGAACATATTTCTCCTTCCAAACATACAAACTCATAGAGATTCCATTATCTTGAAATTTCCAGCATGTGTGTCTCTCTTCCATATTGGACTATGAGTTCCTGGAGGTTTGGTGCTATGTGCTGTTTATCTCCGGTCCCCTCCACCTCTACTCTCATTCTTTACAAGTGTTGTTTTTCAGTGAGTGTTAACTAAGTGAAGTGATGTTAGAGGTCAGTAGCTGAGTGATTTGTGGAAAGTTGGATGATGTGTGAATTGAATCAAGTTCTCCATAGAGATAAGAATGTTGAATGACTGAAACATATTTCTAAAATGAAAAAAAAAAACCTATGAAATTAAATTGAAGTATGTTCTTAAATTCATTTCAGTACCAATCTCATGATGCTATGAACAGTTGAATTGTTAGGAGTATGTTATTAATGATTGAGAATTTGATCAGATTAAATATATAATATATTTAATTTCTAATTCCTTCAGGGTAAACATATGGTACGTGTGAATAATTCACTAGAATGATATTCTTTATTTTGTTTATGGGAACTAACTTTTCAAAGCTGTCCTCTGTCCTATGTTATCAGTGACATTACTGGCAGTGCCTCAATCTCTTTCACCTCAGTAGTAGACACATCATATCAGTTTGTCTCATTTGCCTCACAAGGAAAATACTGTGCATGGATAGGGGAGTTAAAAATAATTATCTCTCCTTGAAATTTAGGATAAACAAGAAAGTCACCAGTCTCCTGTACAACAACCTTTCAGAACTGTCAACTTCCACACAAAGATTTAACATATCTGCAAGGCTTTTACAGATCACATATTTTCTTCACAGCTAAAGACGTTTCAGGTATGTGCAAGAAAGAGGGAAATCTACCAAGGGTGTGAACTCAAGTGTTGTCATATGCTAAAGTCATGTGAATTCTTAAATAGCATTGCAATTTATTTGCACTTAGAGCTGTCAGTTATTTATCACGAAAAGCTTGAGAGCCATAGAGGCTTGTAACTTTAGAAAGAATTTGGCTGATATCATTCACTGCATGTTAATGGCTAGTCAACCTAAAGATTTCCAAATATGAATACTTGATTACACTAAATACAATTCAGTTGATGTAAAGGAAGGTGATTACTTAATCAAACTTGGAAATTACAGTAAGCATTCTGTCATGTTGACATTGTTCAAAGGAGAGAATGGGCCATTTTAAATCTGACTGTAAAGACTTTTATATCCATCAGTACAGAACTAATCGTTATCTATAAACAAGATTCATAGAATTTTTTCTCTCAGAGAATGTTATTTTCACCCTAGGTGATTATTAAGGTGAGTCATTGAAGTCAGCACTCATGTGATTAGCAAGGTCATCACTCATCTGATTAGCAAGGTCATCACTTTGAAACATGAGTCTTTGGAGTAAGAGCTTAAGTGAGTACTTCTTTTTTGAGAAGGCAAATATAACTCTGTTTTTCAGAAAACTTATGTTTACCTTTCATGTCAATCACATACATCTAAAAAATAGGGAAATTGTATATATACAATTAAAGTAATTTAATATCATAAGCTGTATAAGATTCGATTACATGTGTTTTATTAGTTCAAATATTTATATTATTAAAGTGTTAACTCTTCTAAATCTATAGTATATCAGAAGGATTTCTTACAGAAAATGAAAATTGGTGTCTCAAATTCACAAGCACATCCCAAATACACAACATATTTTAAAAGTATATTAGGATATTTAAGCAATGATTCTATATAATTTCAAAATATATTTAATAATGATAGAACCATTGTTGTAGTATTGGTGTTGCCATCAACAAACATCAATTAAACAAGAGAAAATGAAAAGCCCACTATACATTTGTTTCAGTGGATTATATAGAAAGATGTTTAAGGGCAATTCAACAGAGAATGGATATTCAATAAAGAAATCACAGGAACAATGAGAGTGCTACATGCAAGTGGAAAACAAACAATTTAAATCTATACTTAAATCTTCACATCTTTTAAAAATATAATAAAAATTAAACAGGAGCACTCCAAAGAGATCCAAGGAATTAATAAATTACATGCTAGGAGTAAATGACCTAATGAGAACTAGGAGAGAATTGTTTGCAGTTTGCAACATCATCAAAACACAATATGAACAAGGCAGGAAAAATGAATGAGGAACATTTAAGGTAATCAGGGAATCAGCAAATCTCAATTAAAAATAGCCCTCCATTTAAATAGCTTTATTTCTTCAATTAAAGGATGCAAACAAGTTAATCTTATTGAAAAAGATGATGTAATGACTTGTTTTTGCAAGAAACATACCTCTGTGAAAAATAAATGTATACTGAAAGGTAAGACAGAATATGATATGCCAGTTAAGGTGAAGACAAAACCTAGCAGGACTGGCCACACTCATATCTACCAAAGAAATTTTAGCCTACAACAAAGAAAAAGAGATTAATATCACTGCATATTAACAAATGGAATACTCCGGCAAGGCTGATAGCTAAAAGTATAGTTACCTCATTCAGTTAGATTTTAAGTTTTGTATGTGACCTGACATTCTGTGACTACTAAGTCAAGCTGTCAATATATATTTCAAAACTTGGAACTCTGGCCTCTGACAACTGCAAAGGGAAGAACTCCATAAATGCAGAAGCCTATAGTTCCCCACATTGCTGTGATCATTTACCTAATGCAGCCAACATATTTGTTGAAGTGAATATTTTACTTTCTTTGCTATTTGGCTATATAAACTCAT
This sequence comes from Rhynchomys soricoides, assembly GCA_019843965.1. Classification (NCBI taxonomy): domain Eukaryota; kingdom Metazoa; phylum Chordata; class Mammalia; order Rodentia; family Muridae; genus Rhynchomys; species Rhynchomys soricoides. The sequence continues at coordinate 2,854,526 of JADRCH010000067.1, read as the reverse complement.
GAAATCTCTTTTACTTAGTAGCTTTTCATTTATCATAAATTGAATTGTCATATTTAGTTAAGAATATTTCTTGTCATTTCTTTTAAAGTGAATATTTTTCTGGTTTCATTAGAAACAGAATTTTTCTGCTATAGCCATAGTAGAAAAGCTCAATATCATCAATATTTAATTATAAATTTTTATATTAAAACATTTAATATTCTAAGAAATCTATTAAATTGACATAAATTATAAGGGTTTCTATAACAAGGATATGGAGGGGAAAAACAAACCCTGCAGAATTCCCGTAAGAATGTAAAGGAATTCAATCACATTGTAAACGATTGTCAGTTCCTTTAAATGGTTATATGTAACTCAAACATTCCATCTCTACTTGTTCAACAAAGAGAAATTAAAACACATAAACATGTAAAGCTGTGTGCAAAAGATTCATGAGAGTTGGCTTGTAAGAGTCCTGTTGGCCAAGAATAAGTCAGTGAAAATAAGAACAAAGAAAAATGTTGCCTTACTTTAGGTTACTATGGCTATAATAAAACACCTTGGCTAAAAACAATTTGGGGAGGAAGACTTTTATTTGACTGATGTTTCCACATCTGTAGTCCATCGGACAGAAACTCAAACCAGTCAAGAACCTGGAGGCAGGAGCTGGTGCACTGATGCTCCTATGGCATGCTCAGCCTGCTTTCTTGTGGAACCCAGAAACAGCAGCCCAGGAATGGCACCAGCAACGACAGGCTGAGCCACATCAATCACTAATTAAGAAAATGTCTAGGCTTCCCACTTTTTCCCTACCTATTCAATACAGTACTCGAAGTCCTAGCCAGAGCAATTAGACAAAAGGGGAAACCGGGAAAGGGGATAACATTTGAAATGTAAATAAATAAAATATATAATAAAAAAAAGAAAAAAATGTCTTACAGTACAATTTTATAAGGCGTTTTCCCAACTGAGGTTACCTCTTCTCAGATATCCCTAGTCTGTGTCAAATTGACATAAAATTATACAGCACAGTTGTATCATTCTAGGTGCTAAGATTGGATTTTTGGAAAGGTATTGAATACAGGTTGAATTCATCTCCTTCTATCTAGATGTTTGCTCTTTGGTGACTTAGGTATTTTGAATAATTAATTGTCTCATTTACCCATATATTAAAATATTCATACAATATTAAGGAAATCCCTACTCTCATTTGGCTAAAACTATTGACTCCCTCCTTTCTCAGGTTTCATTGAGCTTGTCACTTACAAAAGAGAGAGCCACCAAAGTGGACCTCAATGTTACTATTTTTCTTATTACTAGCTTTCTCCAAGTCATGTTCCATCACAGTTGCACAAAACAGGCTATAATTTGACTGTTATCTAAATTTGTCTGTGTCTTTCTATGTTATTTCTACAAGTTCTCTTTCCTTTGGATGATATTGTGGTTTACTAAATGATCCATCCCATTTCTATCCTTACCTTTAGTAGCCAGATCTTAGTCCCTGGTTTCCATGGATGAATACTCTTCACAACCTAGTCCTATCCATGTAATTAGAATGTGTGTGTGTGTGTGTGTGTGTGTGTGTGTGTGTGTGCGCGCATGCATGCACTTATATGTGGTTTGTGTATGTTGGGGGGTTCTTTTCTAGAAAATACTTAGTACTAGCTCACTTTTGTAGGCATCCCACCTAATTCTTCTATTAGAAAGGTATCACATGTTTCCAACAGGTGAGAAGTGGTTTGTTTGTACTGTGGAGTTCTTGTTTCCCTTTGCCTTGAGTGCAGCATCAGCTAAAGTATAAACTAGGGAAATAGGTTGTAGTTAGTTGTTGTTATGTCTACCTAACTTCAAACAACTCACTGTAGGTGCTGCAGGGAATTCACTAGAGTACCACTCCACTTAACTAAAGGTTGTAATAGCACCTTCTTCCTCTGAATGAAAGGACAATGTAAAAACACAGGATGCTGTCAGATTCTACAAAGTAACTTTCTTCCAGAAAATCCTAAGCATTGCTTTATATCACCTGGAGGTGGAGACAAGGCTTAAGTTAATCATTGCTCTACAAAATGTTGGTGAATTTGTGTTTTCTTCTTAGTGTACCTTATACATAAGTACCAAATACTACCTCCTATTACAGATGATAAAGGATCTAACAAAATCAAAGAATTCAACAAAAATATAAAGAATGGTTTCCTAAAAATTGTGTCTGGTGATTTTAATGTCCTAAAAATAAAACAATGATTATTATATCAGCTCAAGAAATATGTCTTAAAATAATCTAAAACTTGGTAAAACAAAGTATTAAATACAGATAGATTATTTGGAAAGAGAGCATAAAACTGAATATGGAAAATGATATGCCACAATTTTTGCTAATTTAGCTAGTATGTTTTGAATGAGTAGAAGAATGAACCAATTGTTTTTATTTTCAAGCTAATCTTGGGTAGTATAGACACCACCTTCTTTAATGATAATTTTTCTTAACTTACACAGAGACTTTTAAATTGTACTGTAGTGTAACAACCATCATCATTGTAGGCAAGATATTATAATTGTATGTAATGTATTTATAATATACATTCTATGTTATAATTTATATGCTGTGTAGAATTGCCATATAAATTTAATATATAAGAAATGTATTAGCTATTATTAGAAAAATGTGTTTACCTCCAATACAAAGTCATTATTTATATATATAATATTTGATATTCTTACATATAATATAAGTGATTATACATATTTTGCAAACTTTTATCATATATTGATGTTTCCCATCTTGATTAAACATTGCAGAAACAATATTTAATATTTTTTTCAGTCAAAAAAGAAGAATATTGCCTGCTGTCCTTCAAATCTACTAATACATAAAAGCTGGTTTAAGTTACTTTTATTTCTAGTCCAAACTAAAAATGGTTTATATTTTAGTTATTAAGAACTCTCACTGTAAACCTTTGGAGCCACTTTCAGATAAATAAAACTTAAGAAATAAACCACGTTTAAATAAGTGACATGACACCCAAACATTTTATTATAATTTTCTTTAATTAAGTTACATAATAATATCCTGTATGTCTAAGCAACAACATAGTATATATTCATATTTTTGTTATGTAAATAAAATCAAGCAGATAATTACCAAACTACCAGACTACCAAGTCTCTAGTGACAATAAGTATTGTTTATCTGCATATGGAATTGGATCTTACAAATGTCCTAAGGATTGACTTGGCCAATTAACACAAAAACACATAAGTAGAATTGATTTACTGTTTAAATGCTTTTTAATAGTGAAAATACCAAGCTTGACATTTCATTTGAATATTTATTGAGTTTAATTAATATAATTACTTATTCTACAGGGACCAATTTAATTTTTATAATATCTTCAATTCCTATAACAAAACACTGGATTTTGTAGTTTTTATTCATCATTCATCTTTCACTTTTTCTTCAACAGTCCACTCTCCATTTCCTTTTCAAGCTCACTATTAGGGTTTATCTACTTTTCCATCATGCTTTCTTTCATAGCATTTTAGCTAAGATTTTTCTGATTAATAGGCATTTGTTTATTTGCTTATTTTGTATGTGTGTGTGTGATTTTGTTGTTGTGTTTTTTTTTAATTAGCTGTACATGTGACTGCAGACATGCATAAACAATTTGCAGAAATCTCAGGTAACTACAGTTATGTAATGTGATTTAAACAAAATCTGATTTAAGGCTAAAATGACTTTTGTACATAAGATTAGTAAAATAGTTGCATAAAGAACTTCTATCCATGATAATCTCTTCAGAAATGTTGGAGGTTAACCTAACTGCTTCCAATGAGCTTATGTGTCAGGACATGGGAAAAGGACAACCCATGTCAACTTGATTAAATCCTTTCTTCATAAAGGGTTTCTTCATGAAACCCTTATGCAGAAAATAATATAAAAGAGTCAAGTAACCTAAGAAAATTCTTTTAAAATCTATTTTCCAAGCAAGTTGTTTACTCAATTGAGCAATAACTAACTAAACACACAAATAATTGATTAATTCTGAAGTAAGCAATGTAGATGCTTGTTGTAGATAGCCCTGGGGCTGTTTGTATTCTGCTAATTCTGCCCTCCTGGGAGAGGCTTCAGACACAGTGTGAGTTAAACATGTGACTTCTTGTGAACCAATCCCCTAATGAATAAAGGAGCTGATCATTGGGCACATAGGCAGGACTTCTGTGAGAGGAGAGAAGAGGAGAGGAGAGGCGAGGTGAGGCAAGGAGAGGAGAGAGTTCCCTTTGGAACAAAAACAGAAGATAGTTAAGATGTAGTTACTAGAGTTTCCTGGTATCATGGAGGATCCACAAGGATTTGCCACCAGAGGATTCAGATTTTGATAAGGCTTACAGATTAGGTTTTAGTTGTTGTGCCCAGAGATTGAGTTACCATTGTTTCTGAGCTAAGTTTGTGTTGTGTTTTCCTTCGCAAAGCGGCTCATCTGGTTTCCAGAAAGAAAGACATGGTGGCAAATTGTGGGGTTGCCTGATGTGACCACAGAGGTCATGGGGGTATTGAAGCATGGGGCTGATGTGGTAACGACCCTCCAGTGGGAACCTAGAGAGCTGGGTGGAGAGATCATGGATCTCTGAGTCAGAGCTCCATGAGATAAAAACAGGTCAGCCATTGCCTGCCAGTGCATGGCTGGCCAGCCCGACTGGGATGAGAGAACCAGGGCATAGGGCAAGAATATGCAATATATCCTTCTTTTTAAATATTTCCCGCAACAGATGTTTTTCAAAAATCCAGGAGCATTGTTAAGGATGGATGTCCTTCATCTAGATACTATTAAGGCTATTAACATGCTACTCACTCTTTCTAGAACAGATTTAATAAGCTTTGATTCTGTTTCACCTACCATTTTATGGTCTGTTTGGGCAGAAGAAAGCAATTAATATCATACAGCATAGTTGTGTTGATGGTCAGGAGAGTCTCTGTTCTGCTGGGCTATCATAGCATAGATTAGTTCATGGAATATTCATTCTCCATTTTTTTTCTGTCATCATCATAGTCTTCAGAAATGTACAGTTGGTCTCGTCCATGCTCCAGCATCACTGGATAAACCTTCTAGCTCTAAAACTATTTTCATGTTAGTGCTTGTGATTATGCCTAATTATAAACTGCAGTCTCTACTTAGAACAATTTGTCATTTCTGATTTATCTTTCTAGAAACTACTGCCTAAATTTAGGTCATTTAAATAATGATTTCTAGTAAATGATTTCTGGAAGAAGTATCAACTCAAGTCTCTGAAAGCAAATATTTCTATCTGTTCTCAACCTAGGCTGTCCTGGAAATGTGTTTACTTCATGATGACCATGGCAAATGTCATTCCAATAATACCATTCTACTGTGGCTGACTTGTTTGGTAATTTATGTTTAGCATTTATGGGAGTTTATCATAATCTTCTTAAGTTTCAGTGCTTGAAACAATAAGCCATTTAATAGTAAAATTTCACAACTGCAAAGTTCAAAGTTCAGCAGAAACTGAAAGCACAATGTAAATGCTTATACTCTCTGACTATACTCTTTGAGGATCAAAATGACTTCCAAAAAACTCACAAAGTTGTTATTGTTCACTTGGCATGAGATTATTACAGAAATAGACAGGTTTTAAGTCACTAGAAATTCCCCACCTTTAATGTAGACAATCACAAATCACACAGGACACTGGGTTTTAATGTACTAATAACACTTTTTCTGTTTATAGACACTAGTGTAGTGTTGAGCAATAAAAATGGAAAGAAAGATAAAGTCAGGAAATTTGAGGAAAATAGATGGAAGGCAGGGAGCATACCAACACACAGGTAGACATGGAACTGAGGAAGTAGCTGAAGGTTCTGCATCCAGGTTGACAGGCAAGGGGAAGACATAACTATAGTTTCTCTTCAAACTGTACATTCTGTATTTTTCTTGGTGTTTGGATTCAGGAAGATTTTTTTTTTTTTTTTTGCCAATCTATCACAAGAATGGTCTCTAAGCTGTCATAATCTACATAATCTACATTGCTATCACCACCACTGACTTTCATGTTCCTGCAAGTATGGCCCATCAAGACCCACTTAAAGAATCCAACAGCTTTTCTAATTCAAAATCTCAAGAAGAGTGGTCATGGCCAGGTCTGTCACAGTGCTACCCGACTCCTAGTAACAACTTCTATCTTGTCTGGTGTCTTCTTTCTTTGAAGAGACACCATGACCATGGCAACTCTTAAAAACAAAGCCTTTTATTTGGGCTTTCTTACAGTTTCAGAAATTTAGTCTGGTATCATGGTAGGGAACATAGCAGAATGCAGGCAAACCAATGTTGGAGAAATAGCAAAGATCTCAGGAAGTAGATAGAGACACTGAATCTGGCTTGGGTATTTAGAACCTCACCGCCAGTGGCACACTTCCATCAACAAGGCTACATCTCTACCACCTAGATCATAACTCCTAATTTTTCTCAGATATTGACACTCACAGAAGACTAAACATTCAAGTATGTAAGCTAATGGAGGCCATTCTTATTCAAACCACTATACACATAATCTTCCAATATTTCTTTTAATTTTTTTCAGTATATTAACATTTCACTCAAAAAAGTCTTTAACATTTTTGGTTTGGTTTATTTCTAGACAAATTTTAAAAGTCACAATGAGCTGAATATTTTTCCAAATTTCTTTCTTAGAAAGTTTATTGTTGATATGCAAGAAAGCTATTGGTTTCACAAGTTGATTTTGTATCATGTTACTTTCCTAAAAGTATTTATTAAATCGAACAATTTTCTAGTGAAATCTCATTTAAAAGTAATGATTAAATTTTTTTGCTTGATTATTTTTCATTTATTGCTCTTGTTTTGTTGTTCCAGCTAAGTCTTTGAACACAATATTAAATAAGTGCAGAAAACATTGGTTCATTCCAAATTTTAGATGAAATACATTTTAAATGTTTCTTTTATACATAGTTTCTTTAGGAATATACCATGAAGAAATATGAAGTTTGTTATATATCTTATACAAATATATTTAGATGGTCATGTATTTTCTATTTGTAATATAGTTCTGTATTATGTTACATGTATTGATCTACACATGTTGAAACAGTGTGCATCACTGGAATGAATCCAGCATGGTGCATGATCTTTCCTATCTGTTCCAGAATTTAGTTTTCAAGGTTTATCTTAAGACATTTTATATCTATATTCATGAGAAAATTTGAGTTATAGTATGTGCATGTGTGTGTGTGTCTGTATGTATGTGTTTGAATGTATGTATGCTTGAATGTGAATATTAACTTCCTTTTCTAAATTGTGAATTGATATATTTATGTGTTTCAAACATCAATAAAGTCCTTTGATCTTAATAAAGATTTGATTCTGAAATGATGGTGGTGGCTTCTTTTCTCTTCATTTAATTGTTTATATTTTGAGCATCTCTTTATAAGCATCCTTCTGAAGTTTTCATTTTTATTCACTTTAATTTTTTTCTTTGTCTTATTTTATGTGTATTTCATAATGGTTCATACTCCCCTACATTATTTGGTAGAGGTGTTAACTGCAATAATGAGTGAACATCACATTTAGAAATGAAAAATAAGAAATTTTTTGGATTTATTTAGAGCAAGAATAAATAAAAATTTGAATTCTCTTCTTGTGTCTTCTGTTTATAATTTGAAGTTAATGGACTATCTGTAATCTGTGTATTGTATATGTCTAATCTGTCTTGTTCTTGTTACCTCTTTGACTTGCTAGACATTATCATTGGGCTTCATTCTGTATTTGTTTTAAAAAAAGAGACAACAGTATTGGGAAAATCAGAAAAACTTTTTTTAAAAAAAATCAAAAATCTTTAACAGAGTTTTACAAGGGAAGAAATACTATACTAATACTGTACAGACCAAGAATAGTACTGGCATAATAACACATAAATGATACCAACCTAGGCCTATATGTTGCTCTCAACATGTAAGGGATATGTGCCATTTAAGGTTACTTTTAACTTGCTGGCTGTTTTCAAAATGTGAGTACCACAGCAGCACTCATATATACAATGTTTCTGGGGCAGGTACATGGAAAAACATATAATCTAAGAGTAAAGCTACACATTTTTCTTAGGTTGTAAAAACCAATTACATAAGATATCTAAGGCATATATATGTTGGTAAATTTTTAAAGTATAATAAACTTAAACTGAGTACACAGATAGATACCAGAATGAGTATATAGTTTTAAATGATCTCAGAGAAGCTGGGCGGTGATGGCACATGCTTATAATCCCAGCACTTGGTGGACAGAGGCAGGTGAATCTCTGAGTTTGAGACTAGTCTGGTATGCAAAGTGAGTTCCAGGACATTCAAGGCTACTCAGAGAATCCCTGTTTCAAAAACAAACAAACAAACAAACAAAATAACAAAACCAAGGGGGTGGATCTCAGGGCATATTCACTATACTTCATAATTAAGCTATTTGGTAACTGGTACCCATGCTCCTGTAGGTATCTCTTGCTCCTGTATGTAACCTCTCACCTGTGCTCTATAACACAGCCCATTGGTTGCACCGAATTGGATATCAGTGCTGTCCTGAGTTGTATGCCATTGTTGTCCATTTGTGGTAATTGAACACTCATCTGAATCCCCCCAGGAACACTTTACACAAGGTGATCAGTGTGGGACTATACTGTTTATAAAACAATCCAGCCTAAATCTCCCCCAGTCTTTCAGACCTTCTGGCATTTCAGGTTCAGTGTCTTGTAAGCAAAAGCTTTAATATGGCAAAAACATTTCATTGGCTACTAAAAGGACCGATGAGCACTAACAGCAGCTTTTGAAGCTATTACAAAGTTTAAATATGATAATACATGAAAGGTACTTATTATAGTGGCTATACATAGAAACAATCAGAAAGGTACTTATTACAGTGCCTGTACATAGAAACAATCAGAAAAGGACTTATTACAGTGCCTATCCATAGAAACAATCAGAAATGAACTTTTTACAGTGCCTATACATAAAAACAATCAGAAATGGGCTCTTATTTTGGTTAAAGCACAACATTAATAAGAATATATAAACGATTCAACTTAAACTGTGATTATGTAATTTTGCTCTCTACATAGGTCCCCATGAATCTTTTTAAAAATTTACATTCAGATTCTTTAACTCGAGAAAGGGACCCAAGACTCTGCATTTCTAACAGTCTTCCAGGTGACACTGATGTTCTTGGACTGAGGCCCACATTCTGAGAAACAGACTTCCAAAACATTCAATAGCATCTCTGGTGTGGGCTTGTCACATGTGTTTGTAACTTCCATAAGCATAAAAGTAGTTTTTAAACCTTAAACACATAGCTATTTATTTAGGCTAATTTATTATGTCTAAGATGGCAACATCAAGTGAACATCCACAGATTGACAGCACTTTACATTCATAATCTGTGAACTAATGAGCACTTCAGTTCATCAAATGAACTAACTAGTCTTCAGTAAAGGACACAACAAAAGGGATGAGAGGCATATACTCTCTGTTCTTTGTCAAGGCTGCTTGTTAAAGATCTGAAGATCTGCCCTAAAAGGACTACTAAAAGGACAGATGAGCACTAATAGCAAAATGAAAATTGAGATGAATATTACTCTTGAAAGTTCAGCACAAAGACTTCCCTAAAAAGTCTAAAAACAACATAGTGGGGATTATAAGGCAGTTATTCTATTCGTATTTGTTCTAAAAGATAATAACTACTGTGTTATGATTCATTTTTTAAAGAGGAATATAAAATCATTCTTTGGTTTAAAAAAAATAAGCTTACTAGAACTGATGTGTTACTTTCTTGCCAATGCCCTAATTGCTCTTGCTAACAAATGAGAGAAATACAAAACCCTACTAAAATGTCTATTACTGCTCTATTTCTCAGAAGCTCCACATTTACAGGCAGCCATAATCTAGTTTCCAAAATTTAATTTACATCCATTGTGTGTGTTTCCTGAAAGAAGCCCTGATTCACAGACAGAGCCACACCCTTCTGTCCAGCAGCAGCTCTTCCACAGCAACTCTTCTCAGGGTTTGTGTACCTGGAGCAGCCCTAACAGATTAGAGAAGCCCAGTGGTTTAGCTGGAGCAGTCCTGACAATTTAGAGAAGCCCAGTGCTGTCCTTTCTTTGTTTCCATTGCATTACATGCCTCAGAACAAGTTTACAATTCACTGTCCTGTCAGGAGAAAGCTGTATCTACATCAAGGACCTTGGGAAATGATGCAAAGACTAACAGATCTATGGTGCTTAAAAGTCATTCTGACAGTGTGCACTTAGCAGGGTGTAGCACAACACAATGATGTTAATTACTGAGCATTACTTCTGTGAGAAGACTTGCTCATAGTGCAACGCTGTGCACTAAAATGTAGCTGAAATTTTACAGAATAAGACAAGAGGTGCGTGTATGAGAGTATATGGGAGTGTCTGGAGAGAAGAAAGGAAATGGAGCAATAATGCCACTTTATTTTAAGCTCAAGGGATATGTTTTTAAGGTAAGGAATGTCTTAGTCATTGTTCTATTGATATGAAATGATATCAAGAACCATGGCAACTCTTCTACAGGAAAGCATCTCATTGAGGCTGGCTTACAGTTTCAGAGGCTTAATCCATTATCATCATGGCTGAAAGCATGGTGGCACACAGCCAGACATGGTGCTGGAGTAGGAGCCCAGAGTTCTATACCCAGATCTGTAGGCAGCAGGGAAGAGAAAATGAACCATTGGGGCTAGATTGGGCTTCTGAAACACCAAAGAAAACACCAGTGATATAAATCTTCCAACAAGGACACACCTACTGCCACAAGGCCACTCCTCCTAATTCCTCTCAATTATCAATAGTTCCTAATGCCAAGCATTCAATATCTATGAGCTTATGGGAACATTCCTATTCAAACCATAACATATGAAATTAATTACAATATATATCAAGTTGACAGGAATAGAGTTTTGATCAATATTCTTGGTTTTCAACTTCACTAAATCTGTAACTAAAACCCCCACTTGGGGAACATATCTGTGAGAAATTTTTACTTAATTTGAAGTAGAATGATCTGATTGTAATACAGATCTTTGAAGTAAGAAGGAATGACTTTAATCCAGATCTTGGAGCTATGAAGACTCATGCCTTTATTCTGGGTCACACCTTCGACTAGAAGCCTGTACAAGAACATCAAAGAAGGAAGCTTTTGCTCTTCACCTGTCTGCCCTTGCTAATACAAGGGGAAAGGAACAATTAAAAATAGCAGTTATTCTTATGAATGAAAAGAAGATATCTGAAGGAGCAGTACAGATCAATAAAGGAAACTATAAACTTTTCTTTATGTCCTCCTCCTCCTTTCAACTGTTATATAATGCCACTTATGACCAAACTGAAAATATGCATTATTTAAAGAAAAGACTATTAATGCCTAGCATTAACATTTTGTTTTGTATTTCTTAGTCTATCATTGTTATCTACAACACACTAGCTAACATGTTTTCAAGTTACCTTGAAAAGTAGTTAGAATCTAACTCTAGATGTTTACATGTCCATTGCTTTCTCTGTTTACAGGAAGCTTTGGTGGTATACAGATCAGGTGAAGGCACTTGAATTCAGGGGGCTGATAAAGGAAACAGTGGGCTTCCTCAGATTGGTTGTGTTCATGTGTATGATTTTGACTCACAAGAAAGACAGCAGTGAGAATAAAGTTGAGGAAGGGGACAATGTGCCTGTGGAAGCAAGGGATTCAATTTTTAATTTTTAATAGTACTATATTTTCTATGAATAAAAATAATCTCCTTAGAGGATTCAACAATCATATGTGAGCTATATGTAGTTTATAACAAAGATAACCATTTAACTCACCTACTTGGCTTATGTTAACTTCTACCTTAAACAATATTTATATTTAAAAAATGTATTATTCAAAAATTTCAAAGAGTTACTAAAAAAGAAAAAATAAAACCTACTTTTGCCTACTGTAAATTTGTAACAAAATATAAATAACATAAAATTTACCATTTTCACAATTTTCCAATTATTGTTTTGTAGTATTTAACTACCTTCTCATTGTTAACCACTATTACCATCAATTTCTATCCCTTCTACATTTTTTAAAGCTGAACTTATGTGTCTACTAAAAACCTCTTTGCTTCTCTCTTCCAAGCTCATGCTTATGTTTAAGGAAGCCCTTCTGTCTTCTGCACTATTTCCTTTAAAACAGTGTCAAGTCTATCTATACTGTAGCTTGCTTTCAAATTCCTTTCTTTTTAGAGATCATGTTCTACTAAACTGCACAGATATACTGCATGTTCTTTAGCCATTTTTCTGTCAATGGACACTTAGGTTTCTTCTACCTTTGAATTCTGAGTAATGATGCTATAAATATGACTATAATTTATATTTGCAAATATATGTATGTGGAGTTGTTTAACTACATGGCAACTTCTATATTGACGTTTCTTGTAGGATTACCATATTGTTTCTTAAAGGACTGTAGCAGTTTATAATCTCAGCAGTGCACACTCGTGCTCAATTAATTTTTAGACTATTAAGAAAAAATTCATAGGAGAATTTCACTAAAGAAAATGATCTTTGCTGAAGGGGTTTGCAACCCCATAGGAAGAACAACAATATCAACTAACCAGACCACCAGAGCTCCCAGGGACTAAGCCACCAACCAAAGGGTACACATGGAAAGACCCATGGCTCCAGCAAAATATGTAGCAGAGGATGGCCTTGTTAGGCATCAATGGGAGGACAGGCCCTTGGTACTGTGGGGGTTCAATGCTCCAGTGTAAGGGAATGCCAGGACGGGTAGGTGGCAGTGGGTGAGTGGGGGGGGGTACCCTCTTAGAGGCAAGGGGAAGAGGGGATGGGAATAAGGTGTTTCCAGAGGGGAAACCAGGAAGTGGGGATAACATTTGCAAAATAAATAAATAAAATAACCAGTAAAGAATTTTAAAAAAGAAAATGCTCCATGCTGTGTGTTGATTTATTTGCTGCCAGAGAGAAACCAAAGATCAATGAAATTGCATTATACAATAGACATTAGAATAGCTTGATTCAATGTACTGTTTTATTTCGATTATTGCATTGTATGTGAAAATAGCCATCTCCCAGTCTCCTCATTTGCTTGACATTATTAGATTGTCAAACACAAAATCTCTCATCCACTTTAGGAAACAGCACACAAATATTGGTTTCTGGCAGCAGGGCACAAAGGAAAGTCAGAATCAACTGAGATATTTGAAAACGACTGCTGTTCAGTGCACACATCAGGAACAGGAGGGTTTTAAACTTTCTGTTTCTCCTCATAATTCCAGAGGTCAAAAGTCTTGACTTTTATTGTGTATGTAAAAATTGATATTTAGCTTGATTTAACATATTTACTGATCTTTTATTCTGTGCTTTCAAATCAATATAAAATTACAGACTTCTGGTTTTAACTACAATAGGACCAGCATATGTGGACCATGTGAGACTTATGAATAAAGCAACTTGGTGGGCCAACAGCGTCAATGCCAGCCTAATTGTTCCAAGCAGTGTTTTGTTCCTTAATGAAGATTCTACAATGTAATTGTTGTAGAAACACAGTGATTACTTTAGGACAGATGGCAAAGTGGCAAGATGAGGAAATTGTTCACATAATTGTAACTAAAGCCAGAGTCTGATGAAGAATGTGCTTGAAGGAATACTCAGAGGGGTATTTATAGAGCGCTGATAGCTTACTTATTGCTTGGGACTTCATTGTCCTTCACTTAAATAATGAAATCTTGAACTGTAGAGCTAAAATAATGAGTGTCATGGTTAACCTCTAAATTAATTAAAGCGTGTGAATGAGACCAAACAAATTAGTATGTTCTAATTTCTGAAATACAAAAAAAAAAAAGGAAAAGCAAATGTCAAGATAAATATATTTAAAAACCTAAAGCATGACTGGCTCTGCTATTTAAATTGTTTATGTTAACGATGAATATCAACTTTTCAACCTTTACCCTTCTGTAGCTGTAGTCCTTGACCGAAGTATCATCTGTGGATGCATTTCAGAGCATTAATCTCTGAAACTATATGCAAGTACACACACCTTAATAAAGAAAATACTCAGTGTTCTCTATTGTAAGAGCTAATTTAAAATTGACCTATTATTATTCTAAGAGCAAGAATTTGCCTTTAAGCTACAAATCTTCTCTTAGAGAATATATACTAGTTTTGCAGTTTTTCTGATACAACTTATAAATACATTCAACCAAGCAATAAGGAAATTAAATATTGATTAGAGCAGGATTTTTAAAGCTAAATTCAATAAGGGTAATAACATTTCATATGGAAATTTACAATGGCAAATATATATATATATATATATATATAAATTTTAAAGATTTTCTTCTAAAAGTATGTTTTTACATTCATCTAATAGCCATAAAAATGTGTGATTCAAATCAAGTGACGCTAAGTATATTATTTCAATTATGATCGGTATGACAAGTTGGTATACAACATTTTCAAAGTTTTTGTATAAATGTGATGCTGTGCTCCTTTGTTTTTGGTTCTTTAAAGGCTGATATACATACACACTTTTATTTTCTCATTGGTATGCACACATGCAAATTTCCTTCTCAGCTGTGTTCACTACCTTTGATCTTGTGGAGAATGTATGCTTGACTTCAGAATATTCTTTTGCTGTCTATGATTCTTTTTGTCTCATCATGCATGATAATCTGTTATATTGCATTGTTAGCATTTGTTCATCTTTGAACATGTTTGGAACACCACTAAGTATTATATATGGTGAGCCAGTAATTATTTAAGTGAATGTAAGTACTGGGAAAGCAATCATAGGTTAGTCATATCTTCAGAAACCTATATCAGGGTAAGGATTTGGAATTTATCTTTGTAAAAAATAAAAAGACACAGGGGGTTTTAGTCTTGGAAGGTTTGTTTTATTTTCATATGGCAGCAAGCTGAATGGTGACTTTTAGGACGATAAAGTCAGAGGCAGTAAGTAAGAGGTAATAAAGTAAGGGAGAGATAAGGAACCCCCAATATGCCAAGCAGAAATTGGAATATGAAAGAGCACACTAATTTTAGAGACTCATGGCAAGAAACAGCTGGATTATAGAAATTCACTTAGCAGCCATTGAGATAGAAAGGCCAGAACTGGGAGTTTTGGAAGAGATCCTGACAACTGGCACCTAAAGTGAGAAGATGTACCAGCTACATTCTCCTATCTGTCTCTGTCTTTTGGAGTCAGCAGTTTTCCTTGTCACAATTCTCTGATGCATCCATGAGTACTTGACTAAATTTTCAGTTGTACCATATCTAAGTTCTTGCTGTGATTATATATATATATATATATATATATATATATATATATATATTGAAGTCAAATGATTTGCATGTCAGAGTAGGAAATTTAAAGCCTCTAAGCATGCTGGCCAAGGAAGCAGCTGATCATCACTTCTCCAAATCTAATCCCCCAGCCTCATCCCAAGCTCTGTAGCAGACCTCAAGCTAGTGGATTTCCTTTCCTCCCTGTTTTTATCTACAACTGATCATGACCTACTTCCCTACTCATGCCTTTATACTAGCCCCCAACTCCAGGAAGAATTCTCTGGGAACCCCCAACCAAATCTGCCAGAAAAGCAAGTGGGATAGTGAAATAATTAGGCAAGCTTCAGGCCTTCTCATTACTTCCTGTCCTCCAAATCTAATTCACCAGTTTCATTCTCAGTTCTGTAGATGACTACTGTTGTTGCCCCTCCTCACTATCTACCACATCCCCAGTGAACTATGCAGATCCTGCTGTAACACCCTGCTTACCTTCCTCCTATGGACCCTCTTGAATCACCTCACACCTTCTATCCCACCCCCATTCCAAAGGATCATTTCTCAATACCCAGAGACTCATCCTACCTGAGACTCTCAGTGGGCACACATGGAAGGGTCTCAGAAGAATTAACTACCACACAAAACTCATCAACCACACCCTGCTATGAACCAGAGACAGCAAAAGAAATCAAAGAATGAAATACTCACTCACAAGGACAAGGTAAGATACCAGTACTTAAAATTACAAGTATCCCAAAACCAGATGATGGGACAATGAGATTAAGACTCAATCAATGACAGCCAGGACATCATATCTCCAGTAGAGGCATGCAACTATGCAAGAAAAGCAATAGAGCAGAGCATACGACAAAGACCATTAAATAGCCCTTATGAATATGAGAGAGGTTCTTAAAGAAGAAATGAATAAATCCCATAAGAAAATCTATGAAAACACAAAAAGTATAAAGAAATATTGAAACAAATCAAGACCTAAAAATGAAAACAAAATCAATAAAGAAAATCAAAACCAAGCAAAATCTGGAAATAAAAACTTAGGGAATTTGAACAGGAACCTCAGCAGCAAACCTTCCCAAAAGAAAAGAAGAGAAAGAAGAGACAATCTTTGGCACTGCTAACAAGATAAAAGAAATGGATGTTTCAGGAGGCAAAATATTAAATCTTAAACACATCCTGGTATGAAACTGCCAGGAAATCTGTGAAGCTATAGAAAATAATCTAAGAATAATATGAATAGAAGAAGAGAGAAAACTGAAGTCAGAGACACAGAAAATACTTTCAAGAAAATTGTAGGAGAAATTTTCTCTAATCTAAAGAAAGAGGTACATAACCAGGCATAAGAAGCATACAGAAGACCAAATAGACTAGACCAGAAAAGAACTTCCCTTGGCACATAATAATCAAAATATTAAATATATAGAAAAAAAGAAAGAATATTGAAAGCTGTAAGGGAAAAAAAGAGCAAATAAAACATAAATGTAGACCCATTAGAATAAGAACTGACTTCTCAATGGAAACTCTGAAACCTAGAAGGGACTGGGCAAATGTTCTACAAAATCTAAGAGAACACCAATGCCAGCCAGACTATGATAACCAGAAAAACTTTAATCATAGTAGAATGAAGAAATTAAATATTCCATAATAAAAAAGAAACAATTTTAAGCAATGTCTGTCAGCAAATTCAACCCAAAAAGGAGATGTAGAATAAAAACTTCAACCTGAGAATATTAACCACATCCAAATGAATGATCTCAGTACAGTAAATAAAAGCAGGGGAATATATCTCTCTCTCTCTCTCTCTCTCTCTCTCTCTCTCTCTCTCTTTCTCTCTCTCTCTCTCTCTCACACACACACCCACACACACACACACAAACACTCAACACCACCACCACCACCACCACAACAACAACAACAACAATAACAAATAGGAATCAACAAACACTGCTCATTGACATTTCTCAATATCAATGGTCTCATTTCCACAATAAAAAGACATGGACTAATAGAATGGATGTGAAAAGGGGATTTGTCCTTCTGCTGCATCCGAGAAACACATCTTAGCATCAAGGACATTCTTTCATCTCAGGGTAAAAGAATGAAAAAAGATATCCCAAGCAATGAACATAAAAGCAAGCTGATAAAGCCATTGTGATATCTGACAAAGTAGATTTCAAACCAAACCAAGTCAGAGGAGTTAGGAAAGAACGCTTCATAATTATCTAAGGAAAATCCACCAGGAATACATTCTAATTCTTAATGCCTATCGACCAAAACCAAGAGCTCCAACATCTATAAAATAACACTACTGAAGCTTAATGTACATGTGACTTCAATACCTAACACTCACCAATAGTCAGCTCATCCAGACAAAAGCTTAACAAAGAAATATTGTAGCTAGCACACATAAACCTAATGGAACTAACATACATTTTCAGAAAATTTCATCCAAACCCAAAAGAATACACTTTATTTTTAGCAGCTCACTTTCCCAAAATTGACCACATACTTGGACACAAACCAGGTCTCAACATATACAAGAAAAATTACAATAACACCTTGCATCCTGTCTAACCACCATGAATTAAAGATAGATATAAACAGCAGTAGAAATATTCTCATGAAAACAGAACAAATCACTACTGAATGATAAATGAACCAAATCTGAAAAAAAGAAAAAGAAATTGACTTTGTAGAATTAAATGAAAATGAAAATACAACATATCCAAACTAATGAAACACAACTTATGAAAGAAGTTGTAAGAAAACATTCACAGCACTAGGAAACTAGATGGGGGGCGGGGGGTCTTATACTAGTAACAGCATACTCAACATCTCTTGAACAGTGGCAACCCTTTAATACAGTTCCTCACATTATGGTGACCATGAACAATAAAATTATTGTTGGTGCTACTTCATAACTGTAATTTTGCTACTTTATGGATTATAATGTAAACATAGGTAAATATGCAAGATATCTTATATGTGACAAGAACTAATAGGGACTGAAATCAATAAAATAGAAACAAACAAACAAAAAATTAATGTAAAGTATCAATGACACAAAAACCTACTTCTTTGAGAAAACCAATAAGATCAACAAACTCTTATCCAAATTACCTAAAAGCAGAGAGAAATCATTCAAATTAACAAAATTAAAAAAGAAAAGAGGGATATGACAGATACTTTATGATTCTGGAGAATCATAAAGACATACTTTATAAACCTGTATATCAGAAAACTGAAAATCCAAAAAAATGCATATGTTTATAAATATATACCACTTACTAAAGTTAAATCAAGATAAGATTAGCACCTTAGCCATATCTATAACCCAAATGAAATAGAATCAGCAGTTAAAAGTCTACCAACCAAAACCAGCCCATAGCCAGATGGCTTTTGTGCAAAATTCTACCAGACTTTCCAGGGAGAGTTAATGCCAATACTCAAATTATTGCATAAAATGAAACAGAAGGAAGATTGCCCAGTTTATTTTATGAGGCCACATTTCCCCTGGTATCTAAACCACAAAAAGACCCAACTAGGAAAGAGGATTACAAACCAATTTCCCTTATGAACAAAGATGAACAAATTCTCAAAGATGCAAAAAATTCTCAAAATGCTTGCAGACTAAATTTAACAAGACATCAAAAAGATCATCTACTATGACCAAATAGATTTTATCCCAGAGATAATTGGAAAGTTCAACATATATAAGTCAATAAACATAATCCACCATAGAAACAGACTTACATTCTACACTCTTGACCTCTTTACAAGCATACTAAGTAAAGAATTATGTGGGAGTTTGTCAATGAAGTCTTTGTGTGTAATAACTATGTAAGCATTATTTAAATATATATATATATATATATATATATATATATATATATATATATACCTTTGCCAGAGCTCTTGATTTCTACAATTGAACTCATGTTTCTGACTATAGTCTGAAATATCTCCTTTTGGTCCAATTTACTTAAACTTGTTCCAATTAAACTGAGTATGTACTTCCAATTAACAATCATATGTATGCCTATTTATAAGCTTATCATTTGTACACTGAGGTAAAGGTTCTTTTTTTCTAAAACTAGTGAGCTATGATGCTATTGCTCCATCTGTGAAGAGCATCCCAAAAGAATATGGGTGTAGGCACTGATCTTAAGTCTCAGCCTAGCCCCATTCCTGAGTAGGAACTATTTTAAACAGTACTAGCTAACTATTCAGCATCAGTATTTCCTTAGACTGTAGATTTGTCTTCTGTTTTGAATACATAATCTCTGCAACTATGATAAGTATTCAAAATCAGTTCATAAATACCAAAGCTCAAAGCAGGTGTTTTGGCTCACAACTACAATTGAAGTCACTTTGGAAGTTTGGGCAGGAGTTTGAGTTAAAAATTACCCTTGGCTCTTTACAAAGACCAACCTGTGCTGCCTGAGATATTTCCTCAAGACACCACAATTTAATTAATTAAACCTTCTTAATTAAAAACAAAATAAAACCAAGTCTTTTGCTTTCCTCCATCCATACCTATTCATATTCTAGACCATTCATGAAAGATGTCAAACTGCCAAGATGTGTACAGGCTCTTCAGAAGTATCACTAGTTGGTTGCAATATTAACTCAGTTTCAAATTCTTCCACATCCTTTTCTGCAGGTTATCACAGACCTATAAGATAGAAATTATTTTTTAAATTAATCCCAATAGCTATCTCTAACTATTAGATTTTAAGGACTACTACTTTAACAACTGAATTAGTCTACAGTGCTTAGTTGTTTATGTGTATTGCTTCACTAGAGAGAGCTATGAATCATATTATATCAATCAACTGCTTTCTCAGTATTTGACACCGAGTAGAGCAACAATAAAGATGGTTTATGACTATATAATTGAATAATATTGCTGTGAGGGAAAATGATTTATAAAAATATAGATGATGATACAGAGCTATGTAGAGATAGAGATATAAGATACACCTCCCACCCCATAGATGATGCAGAGAGAGAGAGAGAGAGAGAGAGAGAGAGAGAGAGATGTCAATAGGTAAGTATTTTTGTGTTATCACACTTCAGAAACACTTTCTGTCTTTTTGTTCCCTAGATCAAAGCCTCACTCAATTGAGGCCTTCTTAATACTTCAATTGAAGTTAATAGGTAGAAGTAAATTAGCTTAAGTAGTAACTTCATTGTACCATTTAAGTGCCATGAAGATTATTAATATAAGATATTATACTGTAGTTTTCTTCCTGTTGGCTTGAATAAAGATTTAGAAATTGTTCAATTCATGACCATAGAGAACTAGAAGATGAGAAATCTAAGTCTATGTCCCTTTTGTCAAAATTCCTTCTTGTCATTGGGCAAATATCTTTTTTGAATATCCTCTAAGACTCTGATTTTAAATGTACAAGGGTTTTACATTATTGACCTGCTGTCAGTAATGCTTCTTCTCCTAATGGATCAAAACAACATTTTACTGGAATGAAATTGGAATAATCAGAAAAAAGGAACCAGAAAGAATACATTTTTATAGCAAAATAATCATTAAATTTTCCATGGGCCTTGTTATTAATGAGCATTATTTATAGCATGTGGATTTATTTAACAAGTATCCTCCAAAAAGCTCAAAATAAAAAGATTCTGAAGACAGTTATAAATTTCATAAGCTGATTCTTCAAATAAGTAATTAATGTGTGGGGAAAAATAAAACAAGTAACTTTGTAAGCTATTTAAACACTTTCTAAGAAACAAGTAAATGTTTGATGAGAAATTTCCTAGCAAGAAATGCTTTATATTAGCTGGTATATCCATCAATGGGATACATGTTCTAGAATATGCTGTGATTTTTCCTGAAACATCAAAGGATTTATTATTTATTATTGTTGTTGTTTTACCAAAGTTCTCTTGGCAGTTATCATATAAGACATTTTTCTTCATATCCCCAAATTCACTGCTTAACAAAGTTCTGAGCTAGATATTCATGTTTAGAATTTTCAATGCAAATTACCATAGCTAGACGTTGGTGTCTTTTGGAATGTCCTAATTTTTGTTGCTATTGTTTTATAGCATTATGCAGTGATATAATTGTCATGAGAAATTACTTGTGTCCACTTTAGAGGACACTGTCCATAAATAAATGTTTGAGAGAAATAAAAGATGAAGTATATCTAATGTTATTAATTATTAAATTGCTTGATTGATAATAAATGCAAATGAATAAGTCCCAAGCACATTAGTAGTGGACTGGTTAAGAAATTACTTTATGATTTTTTTAAAAGTTGATAGTAAAAATTAGTAACTTTGAAAAAGTAATGTTTACATTGTTCACTGTTTAGAAATGAGGATAATATAGGCATATGTTTTCTTATTTATCCATTTTTTAATATATATAACCTTGCAACTTAAGTGCTCAAATGTGTGATATGATCATATGATCATAAAATTATTTAAAAAGTAACTAATTACTTTGAAACATTAAATAATTATCAATAGAGATCTAAATATTAGAGTTTTGTCTGAGTTTGGAGCATGGCCCCATTGCTTTTTGTTCAATTTGAGTAACTACATTTTGCCCTTGTAAATTATATGTGTATCTGCAAAATATTGAAATATTATTTAATCTGAATTTTCTGGGAGGTATTGAAAGAGATAGTATGTGAAAAGTATAATTCAACACAAAGTAACACTCAGTAAGTGAGATAGTAAAACATAGGGAAAAAAATACTTATCTTAAATTCCACAGTCCATTATAACAAGAGATTTGCTATAATTTGCAGGTTACATACTGAGGTAGGATTTCTTACTATATGAATTTGAAATTCCAAAGGTTTCAAATGATTTACTTGTTAAATGTAATTACTTTCTCTGTGTTCATTCTCCCTAGTCACTCTGGTTTCCAATTTCCTTTCTCATTTTCTGAATAGCAGTAGGGTCCAATACTTATACAATTTAGACAGATCACCAGTGAGTTCTACCTCTACTACACACAGACACATGATGCTCAGTAAAGTCTCTGGGCAAAGAGTCCCAGTGTTAGAACAGAGATCTCTTGTAGACTGGGATTTGGAGAGATCAATTTTATGCATTTTGGCTGCTAGATTAAAAAAAAGTCTCTCCTTAAATGTCCCATTTATTTTTCTCTATGAACCTTTTAAATTTTCACTGAGCCTGTGTTAACATTCATATTTTTTATCGTTATCTTCTTTGCTTGTTCTTTATCTTCATATTTCCACATATGCTTCTTTTTTACAAAACTGAGACAAATATAGGCATTCCTAAGATCAATTCCTGCTGACCTACTCCAGTAATGAATACAAATAGACCATATCAACCAGAAATTGACCTAATGATACTATTAGTTACATATGCATGTGCATGGTTGAAATATGATTGTTTGCTTGTCAATGTGTTATTTCCAAGGATGAAATTTTGCCTCTCTTAGGTACTCAGTAAAGAGCTATTGCTTGTTCATTGTAAGTACATGGACCAGAACCATCTTTTTTTTTTTTTTTTCTCAAAATTTTACATTTCCAAACTGAAATAAGTATCCAGCCATAACAATTTCTATGCATTAGTCTATGTTTTGTAAAACATTATTAAAGTAGTAGCTAATAATAATTGAACATGGTAAAATGTATTTACTGAGTTATAGTTGATATGACAGATTAATTGGGAAGACCAGTGACCCTATTATACACAAACAAATATACACACACACACACACATATATATATGTATCCCATATCAGTCCCCCTTCCACCCAGTACCCCTCACGCAAGTCTTTCCTCATTCCACCTTCTCCTTTCCCTTTTAGAAAGAGAAACACTCTTCTGGGTAGCACCCCCAATAGTAAGCACCCCCCCACACACAAACACAAGCACATCAAGTTGCTGTAGGAATCAGACTCGGTACATCCTCTCCCATTGATGCCAGGCAAGGCAGTCCATTTAGGAAAGCAAGATCCACAGGCAGGCATGCCACTGGCTCAGGGACAGTCCCTGCTCCAGTTGTTGAGGGACCTGCATAAAGAAAAAGCTGCTCCTCTGTTACATACGTGCAGGGAGCCTAAGCCCAACCTATGCTCACTATTTGGTTGGTGAGTCAGTCTCTGGGATCCCCTAAGAGTCCAGGTTAGTTGATACTGTTGGTCTCCCTGTGGAGTCCTTGGCCTCATCAAGTCCCTCAATTCCTTTCCCAACTCTTCTGTAAGACTCCCAGAACTTCATCTAATATTTGGCTCTACAGTGACTCTATTTTTGATATTTGTCCTGCAAAATATAGGTTAATAAAGGTCTTCCAATGAAGAATGTATTAAGATAGCATTAAATTTAAGAGACACAGAATTATCACTGTAAAAGATAAAAATGGGAAGCTGCAGAAAGCATGAGTAATTCTGAAAAACATAAGATAGAGTGAGTGAATTTAATTAGTTCATCAGTTAAACATCTAAAATCTTTCTTATACTGGGTAAATCAGTAAGATAACTTGCAAGAGACTTTTGAAGCAAGAATGAGCGTTCATAAATTTTCCAGTGAAAGTATTCCTATAGGTCTCAATGAACATGGATGGAAGCAAGGAATGATAACACGATGAAAGTGCTGGAAGGGTGAAAATCTAATAAGACAAGAAAACAATAAGAGACATGCATCAATTATCAATAGGCAGGTCAGGTAGAAGAGCTGGTGAGCAAAGTTTTAAAAATGTAGAAATGTTGGTAGGAAGGTAGCTCTTCATATTTAAGAATTCCTGGTGGATTCTAGAGCATGCTTTTCTGACCAAAATCTCTATTACAAAATGTTCTAACATCTATGTGGAAAGGATGAGAAAAGAGTATTGACAAGCATACTATTAGGCACTCACTGTAGACTAAGCTTTCATAAAGGATCTAAAAATATATTTCTTTTTCTTTTTTCTTTTTTTTTTTTCTTTTGGTCAGATCTGTTTGGTTTTCTTTTTTTGATACTTTATTTACATTTCAAATGTTTCCCCCTTTCTAGATCTCCCCTTTGGAACCTCCCTATTCCCTCCTCCTCCCCCTGCCACTATGGATTATTCCCCCACCCACCCACCCATTCTCATCTTCCCTCTTTGGCATTCTCCTATACTGGGGCATCTAACACCCTCAGGCCCAAGGGCCTCTCCTCCCCCAGATGGCTAACAAGACCCTCCTCTGCCACATATGTGGCCAACACCATGGGTCCCACCATGTGTATTCTTTTTTTTTTCAGCAAACTCTATACTTGTGCCTAGGGGATAGTCTTATACTCTTGGGCATTTTTTTTCCATGAACCAGCTACTGATATAGGTGATCTCTGTACCAGCAGTTGTGTTATGCTGACAGAGTGGCTAGAAATAAAATAAAATAAAAAAAATTTAGTTTAAAGAGAGTAGTAAGATTCAACTGTTAACTGCGGAGGCTGATGGAACCCAATTGAGAAGCTCTAGAAACAAGAGGAAAAAATAGCTCCTCCCAAGAAGAGTCTCTGGTCTGTATTGATAATGCAAATGGCCTAGAAAATTGCATTGATGATCATTATGGAAGGGGAAATTGAAAACTTAGTCTTCTTTCTCAAATAATTGATAGCTGAAATAGTATGCATAAATGGGTGTGGAAAGAACACAGTAGGATTGACAGTAGTGGAGAAATCAAAGGTTGACTGCCTTATGGAGAAAGTCATCCCAGCTAACAGAAAGTAATGGAAAATACATTAATGATGGAGAAAGGGAGCTAAGAGGGGCAGTCAGGGTTACAGAAACTGTGTGTAACAAATAGTTTGAAATGCAGAAAATGTAATAATTAATGGCTTGGTTATAAGAGTTTTACTTTGTGAAATGGAAAACTAAGATGAATTGTTTTAGACAGGATCCTAACAATGGTATTCTGGTAAAGCTGAGACTTTAGGTGGATATAGGTGTCACCTGGCTGCTATGCCAATCTGGTGGGCCATTGATCTATCATGCAAATGGAACATAATTCCCTTCTAAGTAGGGAAAAAGCAAGGAGAGTAGCTGTCTTCAAGAGAAGTAAGGAGCGACTATCACCTTTAAAAGTCAAGTAAGCATGACAAATAAGGATATGGCTGCTATTATACTTGCCTTGAGGCACAGAGCTGGTATGAATCAGGATGAGAGTAATGTTTGGTTTCTGGACCATGAGACAAGGGAGTGTGGTGCATATCCTATACATACCAAAGCAGACTTGCTCCCTGGTCTCCAGGTTTTCCTAGCATCCTTCAGTCCCTACCAGACATACCCTGCTTCAAACTCTGAACTTTCCAGTCCAGGGGCTGAGCCTCCCTTCCCTCAGAGGATCCTCCATATATAATCCAGATATTTTAGTCTCTCTTTTCTTCTTCCTCTTCTCCTTTCCTTCTCTTTGCTTGTGTTCCCTTTCTCTCTTGAAAAGGGTCTCTCCCTCACCTCACCTCCCCATCTCTCCCCATGGTGACATCCCTGGCCTCAGTCCTTGGGGTCAGTGAACTCTCCCACCAGAGTGCAGCTTCCCCATAAACCTGCCTTTATATACTCTAATCTGGTTTGAATTGGCTCATTTCACCAGTGAGAGCAGAGAAATAACCTCTCAGACAAGAGGAAGAGAAGGGGTAGAAAAAGAGAGGGAGAGGAGAGAGAGAGAGAGAGAGAGAGAGAGAGAGAGAGAGAGAGAACACTTATACTGTGTTTAGGACTTATGAACTGAATTAAGGTTAGGCATCTATAAAATCTCAGTGTTTGCACCTCATATTTTTAGAACTCATTAGTTTAGTTTCCTCTAGATGTTATTGTGACATAGCTTGTCATAAAAATGCAACCTTATAAAGGTCAGTCCTATTAAAAAGTAATCTCTGGAGGTTCCCTCATTCGTTTGTGTGATACACCATAACTTTGAATTGTTAATTGGAACCCATCTTCAACCTGAGGCCAAGTTGTACTGAGAAGGCTAGGCTGATTCCATGACAGGCTTTAAATTGGCAGTTAAGGAGACTAGGTCTAAATCTTTGTGTCCAAGAACTGGGTAATTCCAGGCAAGTCTAGGCCTCAGAAGCTACCACCATCTGGCCTGAGGCAAGGTAAATGGGTCAGTAGCAGTTTCAAGACTTCTTCAGCTACTTCTCAGCACAAGTTTCCATACCTCCCCAGCAAGTTTCCAGTCCACACCCAGGTAATGGACTGTTCATAGAGATGGGCCCAACAGATTAACATAGAGGTCTCCTACCCTGGAATTCCCTAATGTGCTTTAAATCATGCTTGCAAGTTACTTGGGTTTCTGCCTATTCTGGTAATAGGGACTGACCCCAGCATGCTGGACTTCTGTAGAATAAAACACTCTTTGCATTTACATACTATTTGAGTCTGGGGTATCATTCTTCAGAGAATCCTGGACTCTTACAGTACTGGCAGACAAACTTGTCATATAATAGCACAGGTTGTCAAATTGACTTGCTTGTTAGGCCAAGTGCTCATTCCATCTTTGAAATGAAAAAGAATAAGGCTTTGGGCTTCAATGACATTGGGACATGCAGAAACAGTCCCTTACTAGTTTCCTGTTAGTGTTAAATATTCTGTTGAGCTCACTCAAGTGCCTGACTTAATCATGATGTTTTCTCTCATTACCAGGTCAGATCACCTTGGAAAGCTTGCTTTCTAAGTCAAACCACTAAGTTTTTCTGAGCAATTTCACATTTTGTCTGGCAAGGATCACAGATCCTCTCTCAGTGGGGTTAATTCATTTAAGCAGTCATGATTCTCAGTGTTGAACAAATCTAGGGCAGGCAACTGTTTGTAGATTGGATTCCTGCATTAGATCCCAGTGGTGCAAATCAAAGAAGTTCTTCTTGGAAAGAGGCACAGAATCAAATGGAAACTATGAGAAAGGTAAATCCAAAATCAGACCACCCCCCCCCCACACCTCTACCACACAAAACCAAACCAAACAACAACAACAATAACAGCAACACACACACCACAACAAACAAACAAACAAACAAACAAAAACCCTGGAGATTCAGAGTATCTTGTGGAAAAAGAGCCAGGCTATTATAGCTAGCCCAAAGAAGTTTCCTTTGCTTATCTCTTGTGGGGAACATAAAGGCCTTTTTGCAACTCCCATTTCTTTTCATTATTGAATACTGAAGGGACAAAGATTAGGCACAGACCTCACCCAAACACCAGTTTCCAACAACAAGAGATCTTTTATTAAACAAGACACAGAGACTGGGTGACTGAATCTGAATTGGGCAGAAATCACAGCAGGTGGCTTGGCAGAAGTGAAAGAGGGGAAGTCTGTGCTAGTGAGTTGGTAATTCCACTTTGGAATAGATAGAGAGTGGCTAAATAAGGAATTTTGATTGATGGATCTTGCTGGTCAGCCTCAGGTATGTGTCAGGCATGAAGAAGTGGCCAAGTCAGCAGTCTAGTGGTTTAGCAACACACCGAGGAAGAGTAGGGCCCACCTATGATGTGTTTTCTGTGTTTGGGCCTGTTAGAGCCCTTCAGAGGCAACCCCTGAACTGTGACTACGGCCAGTTGGAACTTTCAACTAAATTTTTGTCATTTTAATCTTTGAACTGAAGAACTGAAGAGAAGTCAGCTCAGGAACTTTCCCGTAGCACATGAGCACCCCTCCTTTCCTGGAAGAAACAGGTTTGAGAGCACATAGGCTGGAAGGGAGGGGCTGATTAAGCCCTTACTACATCATTCTCTAAAGACCAATCAGTTTAAAAGTCACACTGTTCTGCCAATCATATGCCTAATGGCTGCAGCAAAAGCTTGCTGAATGGGCTACAGGGGGTCATTCTCTCCCACCTTGGTGTTCAGGGCAACCCCAGCATGCTTGAACAATAAATTCCTCTTGCATTTTTTTATGGATCCCTGACTCCATGGTGTTCACAGGGGTGGGTGGGGGTGAGGTGAGGGGGTGTCCTCCGGAAAGTTAAGGCTCCCCAGAATCTTACAGGAAATTTGGGGAATTTACTTTTCCTGTAGGCTAATATTAAAGAAGATGACATTCTAAATTCTTTAATGTGTTATCTTAAAAGTATTAATTATCAGTGGACATATTTGTCTAGCCTTCCATCCCAGCACTTCAGAAGCAGGCATAGGAGATCTCTGTGAGTTGAGACTGGAGTCCAAGCTGGTCTACAGGGTGAGTTCTAGGATGTCCTGGGCTACACAGAGAAACCCTGTCTTGACAAAAGTAAAGCATAACAAAACAAAACAATAACAAATTGTTGCCATCAAAGCTTTAGATGAAACACAAAGTGGAATTTAAATTTAAACTCAGTTAAATATATTGCTTCCCTGTTAACAGTGATAACTGGTCCATAAATGTAGCTGGTTGTCATGACTACTACTATTGTGTTCACAGGAAAGAGAAAAAAGAAAGAAAGAAAAAAAAGAAAGAAAGAATGAAAGAATGAAGCAAAGAAGAAATGTGTTAGTTCCTGTGGAATTTGTCTTTAATTAAGCTATTTTTCCTGTATTACTTTAGTCAATATAAAGAGAGATGACACTCATTGAAATGATAAATATTCAGGAACCGATGATGTTGGATAAATGAATAGTAAATTGTTCCGTTAAGATTTAGATTGGTAGAGAGGTTACATAGGTCTGCTGTGAACAGACTAACTTCCCTAAGAAGAGATTTGAAGCAGACTTGGAATGATTTCTCAGATTTGTATAAGAAGGATGGAAAATAAAAGAGTTTATTCTAAGCAGTGCTTGAGCAAACACAAAAGCTAGAGATGATGAAGACTAAGAACATGATATGCTGTTAGACTGTCACAGACAACAATGTACGTGGATTTAGAATAGCCCAGATCCTGCTAAAGGCTACCACAACCAGCAAAGCTGGATATGGGACTTTCGCATGAACTACATCAAACTAATGAAGAGCTCAGGGTCCCAATATCAATATCAACATTTTTCTTCAAATCGTTGAAAAATTGCTTTGTGGTCCAATATTTATTAACCTTGGATTCTTTTATGTGTCTCCATCTTTTCTATAATCAAACCAGAAATTTAAATTTAGGCTTCAAGCTCCCTTAGAAAATGGAAGAATTAACAATAATAACCTTGGAGATGAGCAAATTCCACTTACAGCAAAAATATTCAGTAAATCGAACCCAAATATTTGTGTAACAATTAGAAAATTATTTATATGAAATGCTTTCTATTGCTAAGAGGAAAGTGTATACTCTCTGCTCAGCACATAGAATACTATTTTCATTGCAAGAACAAACCTGTTTTATTGAAAGAGAGGTGGTGGAGCAAAGCTGTGGGCTGTGTAATCTCTGCTAACCTTTGTTAACACAGTAGGCAATCAATAAAATGGATCACAGATATTGCTTGATTATATACAACCAAACTCCCCTCTAAACCTGTGTCCTCCCTTGCTTTCTATTGTTCATTGCCACCTTTCTGAAGTTCTCAATTTAACAAATCAAATAATCATTGGAGGTTTTAGAAGCCTAGTGAATGTGGATGAGAGGATCAGTGGTGCAGTTAAAGCTCGCCAGTATTTTTCCTTAGAAACCTCTATTTTCAGAGGCTTGTCACTTAGCTACAAAAATACTGTTATGGTTTAGAACTTGTTGTACATGAACTCACTAGAGACAAGATGGTCACAGATGCTTTTTGCTTCTTTCTAAAATAAGCTATTTGGACTACTTGCTTTCAAAAACGCTGAGCTAAAATAAGAGTTTGTCATTTTTATACTTACTCTTACAGCTATAAAAACAGCTCCAGTTAATTGAGGAAAACTGTTTTAGGTCACTATATTATCATGTAGAAGGAAATACATTTATTTAGTGACACATGGAATTATGTCATTAGGTGTTGAATAAGAATAATAGGTTGCCAGCTGTGTATAAGTACACATATACTAGGGATACTTCAAAAATTTTTTTACTGCTATTTGGTTTTTCTGTATTTGCTTAAGACAGGGTCATATTATGTAGGTTAAGCTGGCCTGAAAACCACTGTTTGTCCTGGGCTGGCTTCAAACTCACGATCTTTCTGTTTCATCCTCACAGATGCTAGGAATAAGGGCATATACCATCATTTTATTAATGAGAATAGATATACTGGGTCATCTTGGAGTTATTGACTCCTTTCAAAATTCACATGTATAATATATGCTTTAATTTTTAATTCTTAGGCATTTACATTTAGTGACTAGAAGGAAAAGATATGGAGTTCTCAGACACACATTGTTACTCAACATGGAAACAGTGGTATTAAATCATTATAGGTGTGCAAATGATGTAGTCCTAGTAACCATGAAATCCTACCATTTATAGCAACATGGAAGGAACTAGAGATCTGTACATTAAGTAAAAGGAGCCATGAACAGGAAGAGAGGTACATATCACTTTATTTATGTGTGCCATATAAAATTATTGTTTCCCTAAAAGTTATGAGTACCTGAGTCCAGGGAAAATGGTGGGAGGAAAAAGATCAATGGGTACTAAGAAAGAAGAGAGATAAGAAAGAAGTTCAATGAATATACATGTAGATGTCACTTTTATTTCCTCTGATGAAGTGATGAGATGAGAGACATAATCAAGCTGGGCAAATATAAGTCCTTGGTTGAGACCAGCATGTTTCCTTTTGTATTCTAATTGTAACTAGGCTTAGGCCTGAAAGCTTCTAGCCATTATACAATCCAATTTTCCAAGTTTACTGAGTCAATCCAGATTCTCTTGGCTTCTGACTGAAGTGTTCTGCTTGGCCTCATACTAACTTTAGCAATATGTTTTAATCTGGTTCCTCACTCTCTGACTCATTCTCTCTTCTCTTGTGTCTAGCTTGTTCTCTCTGCAACCTGTCTCTAAAATTGTCCCAGTAAAATGGCCATATACACATACCACATACCACACATCCACCTCTATTTCTCTCTCTCTGCACATAAGTAGCCTCTCTTTAATATGCTGTTCTCATGAGAGTTGGGCACATCTTATCTCTGAGTCAATCTGTCAAATTTTTGTCACCTTGTGTGCCCCTCAATTAAACTTCACTTTCAAACATGGCTGCTTGCTTCTACAAACTAACCATACTTACATTGTTAGGAATTCAAGGTGTGTACTAAGTGCATGTCTGTATTCTAGCCAGATCATACTGTAATGAAGGGCATGTCTGTATTGCAGTTGGATCTTAGGATATGATCCCTTGCCAGAATACCCATGTACTATTGTATAGTAAGGCATATGTGGAAAGCAGTAATGATCTCTATGATTGCGAAAGCTAAAGGAAAATATTGCAGTCTGAGATTTGTGCCCAAAACCACACAAACACCAATCTCAGTCAGACGGGGGTAGTTTATTGAGCATATGTCCCAGGATAGATCAACCAGGGCCACGGAACAGATTCAGGAACTGAACTATGATCCTGAGTTAAAATCTTATAGGCTTTTAAAGCCGCAAATCCATAAAATCTGAGCTAAGTTATTTCACCAATTAATATTTATATATAGGAAATTTTCTCAGAAAGATATCTTCGTTGTGCAATTATCCTTCTCCCACTGGTTGGGGTATTCAACTGTGGCAGGAGACCTGCCTAGTCTAATATTCATGTCTACCAGTAGGTCTAACATTCAGGTTTAACCTTGCTGACCAGGAAGGTTTAGAAGAACTAAAACTTTACTGGACACTATTCAAAATGGAAGTCTTTTTTTTTTTTTTTTTTTTTTTTTTAGTATAGAAATAGAGTTTATCTAGGTCCTGGAGAAGGGAACTAAGAGGGTAGTAGAGGCAGAGAAAGGCAGAGAGAGGCAGAGTAGAGAGTAGAGAAGTGGAGAGGCCAGCCATGACCACGTGGAGAGAGGGGGGAAGGGAATGGGGAGAGGTAAGGGATAAGAGATGCAAGGGATAGGAGAGGAGTAAGAAATAAGAGCCAAAATGGAAGTCTTATTCCAAACAGCTTCTTATATTGGTGCAAGTGTCTCTCTTATGTTAAAGTCTATCCCAGGGGGCAGCTTAGACCATAAAAGCTTATAAATGGGTATAAAGAATGCTGTTTGTTAGATAGTTTTGGCCCAAATTTATTGTGGGTAACTATAGACAATAATTCTCTTGACTTTATCATGATTGATTTCCAAGGGGAAGAACATAACAGAAAATGTAATCAATCTTGGCATTAGAAAGTTTTCTAGTAACAACTGAAGCATATGAGAAAATTTCCTGATAATGGCAGGCTAGCCACATAACTGTTATGATCTTTACATTTTACCTAAGTCTTAAAAGAAATTATATTAAAAGTTTAACTATAAAGAAATTATGTTCAAGGAGATATATTTAATCTGATTTAAATATCATAAGATCACAATGCACCCATTATCATGTATAATTCTTATATTTTATATACAATGAAAAAAGATTTAAATAAAAGCATGACTAGAATGGCTTACCAATGTATTATAGATACAGGTCATTTATGAATAATATTACTTACTTTTAATAAAAACTTAATAGCTTTTATTTCATTTGCTAAGATTTTATATTACCTTCCCAGTGATGAGGGAAACAGAAATATTATCTTAATTTTCTAGGAAGTAATATCACAAGAATGAAAATGTGGACATCCTTTTATTCTGTTGTCCTTTCTTTTCTTAGAAGTCCTATCTTACTGTGCTATATTTTTGGACACACACACAAATATATACATACACATTTATATACATACACACACACACGTATATATATGAGAGAGAACATTTATGTACAGAAAAAAAGAAAAGTGTATTTCTTTTTTTTTTTTCCTAACAAGAAGCTGCCTCTCTTTTCTTCACCCATTGTCCCTCATGTCATCTGGTAGTGATGTATTTCTAAGCAAATGGGGTAGTATTTTCATGCTTTTATAACAAAAGGCAGGGATTTTCCTTAGCTGCTCCATTTCTATTCCTTGTTATAGGGTTTGCTTTAACCTGTTTTTTAGACATAATATCTTTAAATTTGTTACCTGTTCTTCATTACTTACTAAATCTCTGTCAGTTTCTAAATTACCTGATTATTCTGTGAGCAGGAAACACCAGTGACTTGGAGGTTTTGGTTTTGTTTCCTTGCGTGTGTTGGTAATACTGCAGTGGTGGTTGTTATAGTAACCAGCTATCTTCAACAGGGGAAAGGGTATGAGAGCTTTACAATGCTTAAGACTTAATAGAAATAAATAAAGTTCCTAGGTTTAATATCTCACTAGATTATTGTAGGGAACTTGCTAGTTTTTAGTCACTAGTGCCAAGTAAAAGATAGATTTTACTTCTAAAGCTGTCAGACTTTCTGAATTTATGCCGATAAATTCAGTCTTCACCTCACATTTAAATTGATTTATATAATTATTCATCAAATGAATGTGCCAGTTACCAAAACAATGAACTCATTCTATGTGGTCAGTTGTGTGTGCCATTGCTTCTCACAGAGAACATTTGATTTGTAAATGACTAAGTTCTTTACAAATGC